>CM077154.1:145691763-145952385 GCA_039583875.1 Platanthera guangdongensis
GGCGCTATTTCTCCCCGTGCCGGACCCTGGGGACAAAGCCTTCCAGCCCCTTTAGGACTTCTCGCCCCGGATCTCGCGTCTCCCCTGCCTTTTGACATTTATTACTATTTTTTTTTAGATGTATATTGTCATCTACGTTTACCTGTTTTGAGATGTAAGCGCGGGCTGCGCCTATACTTCGTCTTTTACGCTATCGTTGCTTTTATAAATGTTCTCTCGCTCGCCTCATTTAACATCTGCTATTGCCGTGCGACGCGACCTGCCCTGCGGCCCGGCCCTGATGAGGCGGCTGCGCGCCGCCGAGCGGGGCGAGCCGTCTCACCCCTTGGCCGTATTGCCTGATTTCTTGCGGAATCTCGCCCAGGTCCTCGCCTCCACTCGGCCGCCTTTCCTGGGGCTGGGGGGGGGGGGGGGGGGGGGCTATGTTAGACCCCTCCCCTTTTGATTAACTTTTGTGATTCCGACATGTTGTTAACATCGTTTGAGTAGTTCCGGCCTCGCCGGCTAGGTGGGAGTCCGGGAGCGTGATTTGTTCTGGGTTGTAAGTTATTGCCATCGAGTGACTTCCGGCCCTGCCAGCTAGGTGGGAGCATGGCAGCGGGATCTTCTCGAGCTAGGGATGACACCGAGTGTCTTCCGGTCCTGCCAGCTAGGTGGGAGCCTGGCAGCGGGATCTCCTCGGGGTCCAAACTCATTCCATCGAGTGACTTCCGGCCCTGCCAGCTAGGTGGGAGCCTGGCAGCGGGATCTTCTCGAGGCTAGGGATGACACCGAGTGACTTCCGGCCCTGCCAGCTAGGTGGGAGCCTGGCAGCGGGATCTCCTCGGGGTCCAAACTCATTCCATCGAGTGACTTCCGGCCCTGCCAGCTAGGTGGGAGCCTGGCAGCGGGATCTTCTCGAGGCTAGGGATGACACCGAGTGACTTCCGGCCCTGCTAGCTAGGTGGGGAGCCTGGCAGCGGGATCTCCTCGGGGTCCAACTCATTCCATCGAGTGACTTCCGGCCTTGCCAGCTAGGTGGGAGCTGGCAGCGGGATCTTCTCGAGGCTAGGGATGACACCGAGTGACTTCCGGCCCTGCCAGCTAGGTGGGAGCCTGGCAGCGGGATCTCCTCGGGTCCAAACTCATTCCATCGAGTGACTTCCGGCCCTGCCAGCTAGGTGGGAGCCTGGCAGCGGGATCTTCTCGAGGCTAGGGATGACACCGAGTGACTTCCGCCCTGCCAGCTAGGTGGGAGCCTGGCAGCGGGATCTCCTCGGGGTCCAAACTCATTCCATCGAGTGACTTCCGGCCCTGCCAGCTAGGTGGGAGCCTGGCAGCGGGATCTTCTCGAGGCTAGGGATGACACCGAGTGACTTCCGGCCCTGCCAGCTAGGTGGGAGCCTGGCAGCGGGATCTCCTCGGGGTCCAAACTCATTCCATCGAGTGACTTCCGGCCCTGCCAGCTAGGTGGGAGCCTGACAACGGGATCTTCTCGAGGCTAGGGATGACACCGAGTGACTTCCGGCCCTGCCAGCTAGGTGGAGCCTGGCAGCGGGATCTCTCGGGGTCCAAACTCATTCCAATCCTCTGTGCAAGCTGGCTATGGCAATTCTGGGGGGGGGGGGGAGAAAAAGAAGTTCATTATACCAAATCATGTTGCTTACAGGTGCTTAAGGAAAAAATCTCTTCAGGTCGTCTCCACTCCAGGTGAGACTCAGGGTCTCGCCCTCTATATTTTGGAGCCGATAGCCCCCTGACTTCAAAGCTTCCTTCACAATGAATGGCCCCTCCCAGCTGGGGTTGAGCTTTCCAACGGATGCTGACCTTCCTGCCGCGTCCACCTTCTTAAGCACCAGGTCTCCTTCCGCGAACTGCTTGACCCTGACATGCTTGTCAAAGTATTTTGCCATCCTCCTTTTGACCTCCTCCTGTCGGACGGCCGAAAGGTCCCTCAACTCTTCCACCATGTCAAGGGAGAGTCTCAGCTCCCCCTCGTTCTCGGCTCGCCATTCCTCTCGGCCCTCCCTGGCTGCTCCGACTCGCGGCGTTTGGACTTCAAATTCTATGGGAGCACCGTCTCGCACCCATGGGAGAGCTTGAAGGGGGTCTCCCCCGTGGCCGTGTTAGGGGTGTTTCTTAGGGCCCAAAGAACTGCAGGGAGCTGCTCCACCCAGCTTCCCCTCAAGTTTTCCACCTTTTTCTTGAGGGGATTGACGATGATCTTGTTCGCGGCTTCCACCTGCCTGTTACTCCTGGGGTGATGGACCGAGGCAAACCTGAGGTCGATTCCAAGCTGCTCGCAGAAGCTGGTGAACTCGGCACTGGAGAATTGGGGTTCGTTGTCGGTGACGTTGGCCTGGGGCAGCCCATGACGACAGATGATCTCCCCCCAGACAAAGTTCCTGATCACCTGGGAGGTCACCTTGGCCAACGCCTTCACCTCCATCCACTTCGAGAAGTAGTCGATCATCACAAGGAGGAACCTTCTCTGACCGCTGGCCTGGGGAAACGGCCCAACCAAATCCATTCCCCAGATTGCAAAGGGCCAGGGTGCCGTGATACTCTTGAGCTGTTGGGCCGGCTGTAGCTGGAGGGGGCAAACAGCTGGCACTTATGACATCTCCTTGCGAACTCCGCGGCGTCTCGGCCCAGGGTGGACCAGAAATATCCTTGCCTGATTATCCTCCCCTCCAGGGTCCGACTCCCGGAATGACTCCCGCACTCCCCGGAGTGGACTTCTTCTAAGATCCTCTGCGCCTCACCCTCGGCTACGCAGCGAGCCAGCATCCCGAAGAGGGTCTTCCTGTATAGCTGCTCGTCTTTAAGGAGGTAGTAAGCGGACTTGTGCCTCAGCTTCTTCCTGTCTGCTCCCTCCGGATACTCCCCCGTGGAGAGGAAAACTACTACTGGATCCATCCATGAAGGCTGCTGATCGATCTCCATGAGCTCCCTTCTTCGATGGAGGGGCAGAACAGGTCGGTGATGGTACCCCCCACCCGGGGGCCATGCTTTGCCAGTTGGTCGGCCTGGTCATTCTCTCCTCTTGGCACGTGTCGGATGGAGAAGGTCTGGAAGGTACCTATGACCCCCTTTTACTTTGGCCAGGTATAACTTCAGGGCGGGCTCCCTTGCTTCGAACTCCCCGTTGATCTGGGAAGCCACCACCATGGAGTCGGTTAGGACCTCCACATCCAGTACCCCAACTCCCTGGCCAGGCGCAGCCCCGCTATCACTGCTTCGTACTCGGCCTGGTTGTTGGTAATGAGAAAATGCACCACCACCGTCTGCTCAATTTGAGTCCCTTGAGGGCTTTCCAGAACCACTCCCACTCCAAGAGAATGCCTTCCTGAGGCTCCATCCACCCTCACCTTCCTAAGGAGTCGGGCGGGTGAGCTCCTCCTCCGCTACTTCCACCACGTAGTCAGCCAGGAAGTCGGTCATCGCCTGAGCTTTGATCGAGAGTCGCGGAACGAAGGAGACATCGAACTCGCTCAGCTCCACCGACCATTTGGCTAGCCGGCCTGAATGCTCCACCCCCTCGAAGATGTTGCGGAGAGGATGGTCGGTCACCGCTCGGATTGAGTGTGCCTGGAAGTAAGGTCGTAGCCTCCGAGCCGAGACGATTAGTGTGAATGCAAGCTTCTCCAAGATCGGATACCGGAGCTCGGCCTTCCTCATGACCCGACTTACGTAATAAATAGGGAGCTGCCTCTTCCCTTCTTCACGCACCGAGACGGAGCTCAAGGCCTCTGCCCCGACCCCGAGATATAAGAACAAATCCTCACCCCCCCTTCGGCCCTTGAAGCAGCGGAGCCTGCGTCAACTGCTCCTTGAGGGCCTGGAAGGCCTCTTCGCATTCCTTGGTCCATTCGAACCTCTGGCCTCCCCTCAGCGTTTTGAAGAACGGGGAGCACTTCTCCCCTGCCCGAGAAAGGAAGCGACTCAGCCCTGCTAGCTTCCCTGTCAGCCGTTGGACCTCCTTCGCATTTTGCGGGGATCCTAGCTCCAATATGGCCTTGACCTTGTCTGGATTCGGCTCGACCCCGCGGGGGTGAGGAGATGCCCCAGGAACTTCCCCCGGCCGGCCCCAAAGACACACTTGAGGGATTCAACCGCATCTTGTATCTGCGTAGGGTGGCGAAGGTCTCTTCAAGTCCCGGAAGTGGGAGTCCACGTCCCGGCTTTTGACCATGAGGTCGTCCACGTACACCTCCAAGTTCCTCCCCCTTTGCTCCTTAAAGACCCTGTCCATCATTTTTTGGTAGGTGGCCCCGGCGTTCTTCAGCCCGAATGGCATCATCTTGTAGCAGTAGCAGCCGTCCCCTGTGATGAATGAGACATCCTTGATGTCCGGGGGGTGCATCCTAATTTGACGGTAACCTGAAAAGGCATCTAAAAAACTCATTACAGAAAAGCGACGGCTGAGTCAACCAGCGCGTCGATCCAAGGCAAAGGATAACAGTCCTTAGGACAAGCTTTATTAAGAAGGGAAAAATCGATACACAATCGCCAGCGGCCGTCCCTTTTTTGACCATCACAACGTTGGAGACCCAGCCGGGGTACTGGATTTCGGACACGAAGCCAGCTTTGAGAAGCTTCGCCACCTCCTCCCTGATGGGTTCCGCCAGCTTGTCCGCCGTGGATCTCTTTTTCTGCTGAACGGGGCGTGTCCCCGGGTCCAAGTTGAGGCGGTGGCAGGCACATCCGCGTCAACCCCCGGCATCTCCGCGGCGTTCCAGGCGAAGATGTCCACATTCTTCTGGATGCACTCCAGCATCCTGCCTTGGTCCTCCGGGGTCAGCCCTCCGCTGACGCGGATCTTCTCCATCCTTCCTCCGCGGGTGAGCACCTCCAGCTCCGCCACCTCTTCCGCCGCCTCCAGCCTGGACCGCTCCCCCCATCCTTCGGCGTCCCCTTCCTCCGGAACGGGGACCTCTACCTCCATTTCTCCTCCCACGGCCCTTACTTCAGCCACCTCCTCCAGGTCTCCTCCTGCCGCCTTCTCTGCGCAGTCCTTCACTCCCTGCTCTTCCCCTCCTGCTCCCTGCTCGACCTCCTCCATCCTCCGCCCCATCTCCTCGGCTCCCTCCTGCCAAGAGATGGTGTTCACCGCAGTGACATAGCACTCCCGTGCCACCTTTGGGTCCCCCCTAACCCTGACCTGCACCCCCTCAATGTTGAACTTCAAGCACTGGTGGAATGACGAGGGGACGCAGCGAAAGGCGCTGATCAGGGGCCTCCCGAAGATTGCGCTGTAGCTGTGGGGGCGTCCACAATGACGAACTTGCAGTTTCGGGACTGCCCCCCCCCCCCCCCAAGGTGACATGGAGGCCGACTCCTCCCTCTACTTCCTCCTTTCTCCCGAGAACCCGAACAAGGGCCCGTCCGAGGCCAGCACCCTCTTAGCCTCCACCTGCATCGCGTCAAACGCCTTTTGAAGACGACGTTCACGGAGCTCCCATTGTCCACGAGGATCCGAGAGACAGTGAAGTTCTCGATGGCGGCCTTGATGACCAGCGCATCACAGAACGGGTCCTCGTGGTCTGGCATATCACTTCTGGAGAAGGTGATCCTCTCCTCCGGGGCGGGGTTTGGGATGTAGAGGCGACGCTCCGCCGGTATATGGTGTGGAGGCTTGCCTTGCGGGAAGCCTCGATCCCTACTCCCCCGTGGATCACTCTGATCCCTCCTCGGGTCCCGACATCGACCCGGTCCTCGCAACGATCCTCCTCTGCCCGAGGCAGGACCTCCTCGATCCTCACTTCTTGTCGTGCCTCCTCCTGCTGCTGTTGCCGTCCCCTATTCCCTCTCATCTCCAAGAATTCCGGGCACGTGGCTGTTGCGTGCCCTCTTCCTGATGGAAGTCACAATAGGGCAGCTCCACCCTGAACTCCCTTCTCCTCCTTCTCATGATCCCCCTCCTTGCTCCCAAAGCTATGGCCATGGCCTCCTCCTTATCGGGGAGCCGGGGCCGGTGACCCTGCCTCCAGCCCGGTGGGTGGAACTGGTCCTGCCTCCCTGATAGTGACCCCTTCTGAAGTACCCTCTCTGCGGCCCTGCCCTGCCACTCTGGTCTCCAACCCAGCCGACGGTCGGGCTCTTGACGCCCCCACCCGGCTGCTGCCCTTGGAGCTGCCTCTGCTCCCTCTACCTGGGCTCCCCTCTTCTCTCCTCCTGCGCTCTTCCTCCCTTCGACTCCTTCTCTTCCTCGGTGGCCCATCTGGCTAGCTTCCATGCGAACTCCGGATTCGACGCCTCCCCGTCGACTTCTCTAGCCGCCCTCTCCATCAACTCCTCGTAGGAGAGAGGGGGAACTCTCTTCAGCTCCATTCGGAAGAACCCCTGCTGCAGGCCCAGGGTGAAGGTCATCATCAGACTATGGCCCGGCATCTCCTGGACCTGGGTAACCTCCTCCTGGAATCGATCCACATAGCTCTCCAACGTCTCGTTCACTCCTTGCTTAATGTGGAACAAGGACTCCAACTCCTTCTTCCTCTTCTTCGAAGTAGTGAACCTCAGCATGAATCCTCGGCGCAGGTCCTCAAAACAGTAGATGGAGCTAGCCGGGAGCTGGTGGAACCACTCCCTTGCCTTCTCTCGGAGGGTGATGGCGAAGAGACGGCACTTGAATCCGTCTGACATCTGACGGATGGAGACCACGTCTTCGAACCATTGGACGTGCTGGACCGGGTCTCCCTTCCCGGTGTAGTAGGACATCTCGGGCTCCCTGAACCCTTCTGGCACTGGTGCTGAGGAGACCAGCTCGCTGAATGGACTGCCTCCCCCCACTGGGCGAGCCGGCGAATCTCGCGGTCCCAGCTCGCCGAACCTGCCCCGGCTTGCCGAGCCGGGGAAAAGCTCGCGTCCCGAGAGCTCGCCCCCTCGGCCTTCCTCGGCCACTTCCTTTCCCGCTCTCCGGCCAGGGGCGTCCTCGCCCAGAGAGGGGGCGGCCGCGATCTGGGCTGTCGGAGTCGAGCACTCGGCCCGCACGCCGAGTGCGATCTTGACGAGGTCCAGCACCTCGTTCCTGAAGTCTTCAAACATTCCCACTGTTTCGAGAGGCGGAGGGGCGGCGAGTTCTGCCTGTTGGATCCTTGCCCTCCCGTCATTGAGCTCGCCGAAGCTTTTCTGCACTGACCACTCTCCACGCTCACCGCACCAAGATGTTGAAATCGGAAACCGACCTCTTGTGGAGTTCGACCCTCGGGGAAGGGGTGGTCTCGCGCCTACTTTGCTCCTGCAAGAAAGACAACAAAAGAGACAAGAAAGAACAGACCCAAGGGCTCGGCAGGGAGGTCCCACCACAAACCCGGAAGATCTTTGAGCGCTTCCCCTCCTTAGCCAGAAGCCGAGCTAAGGTACTCTCAGAGAACACTGGAGAATAAGAGTAAGGAGGCACTGAAAACGTGTCCTCTGAGGTACCCCTTGGGTCTTATTTATAGCTTTTGGAACCTGAACTGCCAATAACCAAAATAACTGACCTGAAAATACCAAAAGGCCCTTAGCTGGGTCTGCCAACAGCCAAACTCCGCTGTTCTGGTGGGCTATGCGCAGTCCAACCTGGTCTGCCAAACAGCGAGACTCCGCTGTCCTGAGGGGTTATCCGCAGTCCTGGGGAGTCAACTCGCCTCCAATCCTTCTTCGCGGGAGGCGAGCGCGACCTGACTTCAGCTGCCCGCCCATGCTCCCTGGGCGAGCGCGAGCCGGGGGTCGCGACCTGCCTTGCTTCTGCCGGGGCGGACCGGCGGCTAGGTCGCGTGACGAGGCGGACCGGCGGCCACTGCGACTCTCGATCGGCTCGCCAGTCGCGGGTCGCCAAACTCGTCTGCTTTGGCAAGGACTCTTCGCGCGACCCGCTCGCTTGCCTCGTCGGCTCGCTCGCCTGAAATGGGCGGGAGCGGGCCAGCCCTTCTGCCGCATATCTGTTTGCCGCTCGGATGCGGGCCACGGGGCAATGTCTGCTCGCCTCCCTGGTGGGACCCACTCGCCGGACACGGGGTTGTACAGCATCCGTCATCGGCCTGATGGAGACGATATCCTCGAACCACTGCAGATGCTGGACGGGGTCATCCTTCCCGGTATAGTAAGCCATGTCGGCTATCTGAACCCCTCGGGAACGGGAGCTGAGATGATCAGCTCGCTGAAAGGTGACCACCTAGGGGGTGGTCTCTCCACCTCCACTCGCGCGACCTGCTCGCCTAGAAGGCCGGCACTCGCCGAACTGGAGAACAATTCCCGGCCGGTGAGGTCTCGCTCGACCCCATCTCCCATCCTCTCCTTCCCGGGCCTTCTTCCTGGTGCACTTCCTTCTCCTCCCGCTGGGGTCATCTCGTCAAGAGGGGGAGCTAGCTCCTGGGGGGTCGGGGTGGAGATGCCACCCTGAGGTGCAATGCTTCGCAGCATCTCCATGATGCCCTGGATGGAGGTCATGAACTCTTGTCTCCCCACAAAGGGTCCTGGGCTGGTGAGCTCGCCGAGATCATCACTACCTCCCTGACCTCCAGTCATTACACTCTCCCGAGATCTTCTGTGCTGGTCACTCTCCACGCTCACCGCACCAAAAGTGTTGAAGCCAAAAATGACCTCTGTGGAGTTCGGGGTCCCTAAAAACGGGTGACCTCGCACCTACTACACTCAGGAGAACGTCACGGACCAAAGGATCAAAAAGCTAGAAACAAACCCTCGGCTCTAGCGCGGAGGTCCCACCTCACACCCGGAAGACCTTTGAGGTCTCCCCCTCCCTAGCGAATGCTTGAGCTAGGGTGCCTTGAAGGATGAAGAGAGAGTGAAGCAGTGATGCTCCCCAAGGCACCCCTAAGGGTCTATTTATAGTTTTTCCAACACCATGGGCCAAAATGTCAACAATTTTCCTACGCCAAATAGGCTTGGGCCAATAGAAAACAGCCACACGGGGGGGGGGGGGGGGGGGGGGTAAAGAGGTAATTCCGCCCCGAGGGTAAAACAGTAACAACATGGTCAAAAGAGGTCCAAGAGCGGGAGAAGCCATACCCCCCACCTTCCCGGACACCCGAGACAGGCTGAGGAGCAGGGGGCAGGGGCGAGACCCCGACTCCTGGCCGGTCTCGCCCCGCTAGTCCGCGGGGGCAGGGCGAGAACCCGGCCTCCCGCCGGTCTCGCCCCGCCCCGCAAGGCCGCGGGGGCCGGGCGAGAACCCGACCTCCCGTCGGTCTCGCCCCGCCTCGTCCCGCCAGGCCGCAGGGGCAGGGCAAGAACCCGGCCTCCCGCTGGTCTCGCCCCGCCTCGCCCCGCCAGGCCGCAGGGGCAGGGCGAGAACCCGGCCTCCCGCCGGTATCGCCCCGCCTCGCCCCGCCAGGCCGCGGGGGCAGGAGAGAACCCGGCCTCCCGCAGGTATCTCCCCGCCTCGCCCCGCCAGGCCGCGGGGGCCAGGGCGAGAACCCGGCCTCCCGCCGGTCTCGCCCCGCCTCGCGCCGCCAGCCGCGGGGGCAGGGCGAGAACCCGGCCTCCGCCGGTCTCGTAGCTCTTACCTTGCGCCTAGCCAGCCGGGGCGGGTGTCGGGCAACTTGCCATACCCGCCCCTCCCAGAAAAAGGAAAAAGGGGGGAAGGCAATTTTTCCTCCCCTTAATAGTATATTCGAAGGGCTTAGACAAAAATGGCCACCAAGAGCTCAAACCACTCCAAAAGCTTAAAACTGGAAACCTGCGAATACGGGGTTATACAGGAAAACCCCCCAAAGGTTTGGGGTTTGTTTTCAATCAAGTTTGGGTTTGCTTATTGTAGTTTGTTTTTCAAAAAAATTTAGTGAATTCGGGGTGCAATAAAATTTTCAAAATTTTTGAGGTGCGGTTAACAACGGGGTGGGCAAGATAAAAAAATTGGGGTGCGGTTATATTTTCGGGGTGTGGTTAACAATGGGTTGCGAACAACGAAAACCGGGTTGCGGTTAACAATCACATTTAATTAATTAATTAACATGTAAATTATCTATATATTACATTAAAATTGAAAAATATTACTTGGTATTTAGTTTTTAAAATTTATATATTTTCTGATACACCCAGCGTGCTCAAAAAGTCCGGGCCCGAAAAGCCCCCCCGGAAAGCTAGCCCGGGCTCGTCCCGGAAAAAAACCGGGCTTGGGGCCCTTACTGGGCCTCCATATTAGTTGATTGACCAACCCGGTGCACGACCCGGGCACCGGGCATAGCCGAGGCCCGGCGCTAGGCTAGGCGGGCTTTTCCCGGGCCGTCCCGACTCAAGCTAGAAAATATTTTGAAGAATAAATAGGCGGGATTTTAATCCCGCCTATTGGGAAATCAGGTTGGCCCGGGCCGGTCTGAAGGGCCTTATCGGGCCCGTCTTTGAGAGGGAGCCCGAGCCCTGCCCGGCCCGACTCAAGCTTGGCCCGGGCCGAGCCCGGTTGACAAAAAGCCCAGGCCCAACCATCCCGGTCCAAGCCCGGCTCGGTCGGGCTTTTTGGACACAACTACCCAATGGGGTGTTCTGTCGTGAGAAATGAGGAAGGAAACAGAAAATGAGGGAAAAATGATAATATACTGGAATTAAAAATACAAGACATACATCAGTTCACGCGATAACTCTCCCAACAGCCGATAGGTAATATTTATGCGAAAATTTTCTGTGCGGTACCCCCACGGGAAAGCCCTTGAGGGAAATACAAAATCCTCCTATGATTTTTATTTTTTTCACAAAATAAGTCACAAAATATTGAGATATGCATTTTACCCATATTTTTAGTATCCATATAACTATATTTTGGGATGAAAATACAACCGTAAAAAAGGTCATTTTTTGAACTAAAAATCAAGTACAATTTTCGAACTAAAATCCAGTACATTTTTACAATCAATGAAAATTCAGTTGTATTTTTGAACTAAAAAAAGACCTCCCACCGATCTCTCATGCATTACCCGCACAAAAAATTTTCTCAATATTTATACCCAAAACAACACACAACAAGCCGTATAACGGCTACAAAAGCATCCAACGGTACAATTTTAAGAAAAAACATTTAATAATCGTGACACTTCCTTCCTTCTTCACTTTCAACTTCGTCCTCGAAGCCGTCTTTATCAGCCATAGTTGTCTTCGTAACCGGGTTTCTCCTTGCCATCTTTCCCCATTGCTAACGCATGGAGTCTTCAGGTACTTTTCTTGACGGCACTTCCTCCTTCCTTTCTCTACAGTTACTCGTCTTTCATTCTTGCCTTGGCCGTAATAAATGTGTTGATGGGTTCAGCTGCTTCTTTCCTTTGTCTTTTCAAGTTTGTTGTTCGTTTCCTCTGTGTATTCGCCGTGGATGGTACTGTAAGGACAGGTGAAGCTTTGGTTGCCCTGATGTTGGTCCAGCCATCCCTATCAGCCAAAGTAGAGATTAGATCTGTGTGTGTGTTTGCGGGTTGTGGTTTATGTTTGGTTGATAATTTATCCTTATTGTCCGTGACTATTTTTTTCTGTTTTGTTTTGATGTTCTGTTCATATGATAATTTCCGCATTAGGTTGAATAATTTCCCAAATGTTGTCCGTTGGGTGAAACCCTTTCCATTGTGTAAGTATATGTTGCCTTGGTACCCCTTTGTACTAAATTGTTCTTTCGGCGATAAATGCGAGTGGTTCGTGAATTGGTTGTTGATCGTTACTAAGCATAGGCAAGTCATTAATGCATATTTCATCTCCGGCTTTATATGGTTTTAAGAAATATGAAAAACAAGGTGTATGCTTGATTTTGATGGTAATTTTAACTCGTAAGTGACCGGTTCAATTTTTGTTGTTATCGGAAAGGGCCCGTAATATTTTGGTCCAAGCTTTCTTGAACTTGCACGCAATAAGAATGAATGCCTGTGCGGATGTAATTTGAGGATGACCATATCTCCTACATTGAAGCTATGGTCTCGTCGTTTCAAATCGGCATTTTTTTCATCTTGAATTGAGCCTTTTCTAAGTTTTCTTTTAATTGCGTCATGATTTGATCTCGACGTTGTAATATATAATCGGCCTCATCATTGGAAGATGTGCCTTCCAAATATCTCAGCAATGTAGGCGGCTTTCTACCATACATGACTTCGAACGGTGTAAATCCGGTGGCTGAATGATAAGTTGTGTTATAATGAAATTCAGCCCAACCTAACATTTGTTGTCATTTTTTTGGTTCCATATGACAATATATCCTTAAGTATTGTTCCAAACATTGGTTGAGTCTCTCGGTTTGATCGTCAGATTGCGGTGGTATAGTGTAATTTGGTTCCTTGTTGACGAAATAATTCACGTCAAAAATTGCTAACAAATAAAGGGTCTCTATCGATATGATGGTGGTTGGGATTCCATGTATTTACCCTACTCTATCCTAAAAAACTTGGGCTACATCTAAGGTATGGTGGAAGTTGGGTGATGAAATCCATAGACAAATCGGTTCAAACTGTAGATGAGATCAGAATGAGTTGGAGCAGACCATAAGGTTTATGATTTGTAGCTTTAACCTTTTGACAAATATCGCACGAGTCGAGATAGTTTTTAATCCTCTCACTCATCCCTGACCAATAAAAGATTTGTCGAACACGGTGTGATGTCGCCTTGAATCTTGAATGACCCCCAATTTTACTATCATGAAATTCATGAAGCACTATTTTTATCAATGATGAGTTTGCGGGTAAAAATATTTTTTTCTTTATATTTTATGATGCCTTCCTTTGTATAAGTCCAATGTGATCGCCTACCCATGTTCTGCTCCACCTCTTCTAAAAATTTTGATGCAAATTTATGCTTCCTATAATCCTCTTTCAAGGTTTGTAATATTTCTAGCATTGGTGTTGATATGTAGTTAAAACTTATGTCGTCTTCTGGGGTCTTGCTTGATCGGGGTGTGATGTGTTCCTGATTTGGGTTATTATGTTTGAAAACTCTTGATAATGCGCACTCGGCCATGTTATTAGTGGGGGCCTACATTTAGTAAAATATAATACGCAAATAAAATGCGCACAAGACTATGCTTAATATAATAATATTGATGGTTACGGTATGCGGATAGCCGTGTAACCACCATAACCACCTCCTGAAGGCTATAAAAAGGCCCACAGGCCTCCTCATTTTCAACTTTTTCTCTGTGTTTTCTTCTTTCTCGAGTCAGAGCTCTGTTGACATTCTCCAACTAGTCATCGTTCCTCCATCAAAATTCTTCAACGAGCCACCGTTCCTCCACCAAAAATTCAACTATATCCACCGTCAAGAACCAGTTTCGCGAGCCGAACAAAGAAGCATCCTTGCGCGCAACATCCCACAAGTCATCGCCAACATCACATCGCACTTTCCGCGACCGTGATTAGATCCCGCATGTCGCACAAGAGCGCTCGTCATCGCCAAAGGTCACTAGCTTAAAGCTTCGCGTGAGGCGGCCTGTCGCCCACCGAGCACAAGGGTACTCTCTCTCATCCCCATTTGTAACGAAGAGCGGTCTGTCGCCCTCGATTCTAAAACAAATTTGTAACCCGAAGCTGATAGTGGAATTTGACCGACACAGATCCGGTCATGTGGTTTTTTACCCGGTTGAGAGATTTTTCCACGTAAAAATCGTCTTGTGCATTGACTTCTTACTCTGTGACTGATTGCACATTCGACAGCTCCCGTGCTAAGACGGTCGCATGTAGGCCGGTTTAGGTGTATCAAGTTAGACCGCAATAATAATAATAAACACTACAATAATATAATCTCCAATATTTAAAATATAATTTATATTATATCATTCAGATTTTATAATTAATTCAATATAATTAATATATTACATTAAACTGTCAATAGCGCGATCGGGCACATAGTTCTCCTATTATCGAGCTGTGGCTAGAGCTGTCACTATTCCGATTCGATTCCGGTTCTACTAAAATCGTAAACTAAACCGCTAAGGTAACGCTTCTTCAAATTAGAATCAAAACCTTTTTTGGTTTGACTGGTTCCGGTTCTGGTTCCAGTTCCAACATAATTTTTGGAACTGTCATGTTAACGGTTCCGATTCAACAAGAATCTAAACCAAACCGACCACTAATGGTGTTATGCGGTTCAGTCCGGTTTCAATCGGATCCAACCAGTGCCAAAATCAAACTTGACGGAATGAATGAGAGAGGTCAAAAATAAAACACCGGAGGAGAAAATAAACTCGTTCGTTTTTTTTGCAAGAGGAACTTCGAAGTTCGGGGTCCGACGTAGGAATTTCATGTTATATCAAGGGGAAGTACTTTTTGTATAATATAGTAAGTGTGGCTCAAGATTAAAAACTGAAATCGCAAAATCATAAAACCGCACCAGACCGCACTGATTTCAAACCGCACTGAACGGTTTGATTGTGGAGCAGTTTTGTTGATTGCAAAATCACATAGTTTGCGGTGTGATTTTTGGCGGGGAAAAACCTGCAAAATCACGCCACACTGCTATTATTACAAATATAATTTTTAAGATTATTGCATAATTCATGTATTTTATTTAAGCCGAAAAAAACATCTTTCATTTATATCAATTAAATATGCTTCAAATTCAATACTCCATGCCTCAGCACGCTATCAGATTGTCTTGGTTTATGTTATTTAACCAGACTTGTTTTATTCTTTTTGCAAAAACCGACTACAAACTGTACCAATGTCAAACCATACAATACGGTTTTGGTGCGGTGCGATTTTGTTCAGTCCAAAACCAACCTTCTTTGGTGCGATTGCGGTTTGAGTTCAAATCACACCAAACCGCACTAGTTTCACCCTTAGTAAATATAGATATTACAGATAAATTATAAACCGCACTAGTTTCGAACGGGCTCCGCCCGTTCTCGATGCATCGCTGCGCGCTTCGCACGCAACCAAGCGGGTTTCGTCCCTTGAAATTCCGGCGGGCTTCGCCCGCCCGGCATAAAATTTTAAAAATTTAAAGTTAAAAATTTTAATTTTTTGATTTTTTTAATAATTATTTAATTATTTATTAATAATATAAATTATTTAAATATTAAAAATAAGAAAATCAAAAAAAAAAGAAAAACCCGCGCGGGCAGCCTCCGCCTCCGCCTGCCGTCGCCGGGCAGGCCGCCGGCAGCAGAGGAGAGTTTTTCCGCGGAAACGGCCTATCGGGGCTTTTCCGCGGATGAACAGTAGCTGGAGGGGGATTTTTTTAAATTGCAGGCCACCCTTTAGAAATCTAACGGCCAGATTTGATTTTCTGGAGATCGGACGGTTCAGATTGTTTGATGGTGTGATTGAGATATGTATATTGTATTATATAATAAATATATATATATATATATATATATATATATATATATATATATATATATATATATATATACTAACATCTTCGAACGGCCTTCGCCCGTTTTCGATGCGTCGATGCGTGCTGCGCCCGCATCAAGACGTGTGCGCCCGTCAAGGCGGGTGCGCCCGCATCAAGGCGGGTTGCGCCCGCTTTTAGGCAGGACTGCGCCCGCATCCAGGCGGGCTTCGACCACTTCCAGGCGGGTTACGTCCGCATTCGAGTGACTATACAGGCAATTTTGGAAAACGAAAAGTTGCGCAAACAGGCAAACAAAAAATTGCATGATAGAATTTAAATTAATCTTCATTGCCTCTCTTTTCATTAAATGTCGCGGGCCCCACCTTCTTCTTTATCCCTCCCTTCTCTTAAATTGATTTGACCACACAACACCTCTATCTTTCTCCTCGCTCACCCTATTTCCCCCTCCCTCTCTCATAGTTTTAAGACATCTATTTACATACTCTTTCTTTATCTGTCTCTCTACTCAAACTTTTTTTCTCTTTCTTCATCCAATGAATGAGAAAAAAGAAGATTTTTGATCTAACGGTTTAGGTTGGTTGGTTGGTGTGCTCTCAAATATATATATTGATATAATATAGTAAATATATTTTTATTATATAATACAATATGCATATCTAAACCACACCATGAAATAAATCTTGACCGTCCGATCAAGCTCCATCAAACATGGGCCGTTGGATTCAACACAAAAGGTCTGCAAATATCCAAAAACAGTTTTCGAACACTGTTCATTCCAGCAAAAATCCCGATACCCGGAATTCCAACTCCCGCCGCTCCCGCCGCTCCCGCCGCTCCCGCCTCACCCCCGCCGCCGCCGCCGCGGCCGGGGTGAGCGGCGGCTGCCCGTGCGCGCTTTTTTTTTCCGATTTTCTAATTTTTTATGTTTAAATAATTTATATTATTAATAAATAATTAAATAATTATTTAAAAAATCCGAAAATTTTAATTTTGAATTTTAAAATTTTAAAATTGTATGTCGGGAGAGCGAAGCCCGCCGGGGGGCGGGAATTTAAAATTTAAAAATTTTAAAATTGTATGCCGGGTGCACGAAGCCCACCGGGGGGGCGGGCGAAGCCCGCCGAAATGTCAAGCGGGCGAAGCCCGCTGGTTGTGGGCGAAGCCTGCAACGACGCATCGAGAACGGGCGGAGCCCGTTCGAAGATGCTAGTATATATATATATATGTGTGTAATTAATTAAATATAGGTTTTGATCATAAGAATGAAGGTAGATCAGTCGGTGGTGGCAATTGAAATGTACTTGGTCATTGAAGGCAGACCAAAATGTATGATCTATATAAGCGCAGGTTTCTCATTTTAGGCTCCGTTTGGCATGGTGTTGGTGGTCATGAACGCGACGGGCTTAATAAATTGTCATTTGTAAATGTCCACCCAACATCATCCACTTTTAACACGTGCGTTTACAACCACCAAAAGGAGCCTTAGTTCACGCAAAATTTATATCGACCAATACTTCTTATGAGCTTCATACTCGCGTGTAAGAGCTGAAGGTAGATCAGTCAATTATTTCGAGAAACCCACATTAGAATTCCTTTACTATCCCTTCTTCCTCCTGTCCTCATACTTATTATGAACATATTCAGATATGCCATCAATGCAAAAAGATGATAATTGAATTCACCGTCTTTACGCACCAAAATTAATTAACCGTTCACTGTATGTAGCATAGCTGGCTTGTGAGCGTAAAAGGATCCGACTTTACTATTGAGTATCAAAAATTAAGATTTGATTTTATCATTTGGGGGGAAAATGAAGCTCTGCTGGCTACAAAGTCATAGCTCTCTCTTCTTTGAAATTTAAAGTCAACACCCTCACCATCAAAAAGTCAAAATCAAGTTTGACATTCCATGTCAGGAGCAAGCGGTATGAATACAAGACGGCAGCATTTGAATGCAACGAAGGCTATATTCACCATCTCCGCACTAATGATGCCAGTAACTGCAAGAAGAAGACAACAAATACCTCCATCAAATTGCTTAAATATAAAAACCCTAAACCCTCCAAAAAAGGTGATTGTTATATAGTTTTGACTATCCGTAAATTTTTGATATTCGCAAAACAGTCTTTGTTAAATTTATATCCACAAATCAATTTTTGCATATCCGCAATTTAAAAATTTAAAAAATTGTAACAAAAAATTTTTATTCAAAAATATTCCACAAGTCCATAATATCATCAAAAGTTGGCAAAACTGAATATTTTTAATGAACATAAATTAAAGTGATAAAATTTAACAATCAAAATATGTCAAGTTGTCTTCTTTATAGTCATTGTTTCACTTTAACATTTAAATCTGAAATTCATTTGTAAAAAAATTATAAAAAAATTTTCACTTGCAAATTGAACATCTATATGCTAACAAAAACATACAATTAAATATTTTTTGTCAAATAGTAAGCAAAATTTGGCAATCAAAATATGTTTTACTCGTCCTATTTGATCATTGATTTGTTTCTATGAAGTTTTTCTACGAAAAATCAATTGCAGGAAGATGAAATTTTAATCACATGGAGTGAGTGAAGATTTTAATAATAAATGAAATCAATCAATAGCTTGCAGATAGCTAAAACTGCTATGCTATTATCTAACTTCGGGGAGGAAAAAAACACCTAAAATAGCTTGTATCTAACAATATGCCCAGAGTTGCAGAACATCAAAGAAGAGAGAATAATAATGGTTCATTAAGAATAATACTGTGGCATAAATGAGACTGTTAAGAAGGATAACCGAATTTTTTTTTAAAAAAATGATGGATTAATGAATGATAACATTACGGGGGTGCGGATGGAATGGTATTTATTGATGATAATGTGATTTGGAGATGGGCAGTGAAGGATTGAAAATTAGTGTGGGCGGAATCGGAAGGAGCGAAATGAAGTAAACATGAATAGAAGTTCTTGAAAATAATTTGTAAAGTATAAATATAGGTGTTCGTTATGTGCAAACACATTTAAAGTGCAGGCGGAAAGAGTTACAAGTGTCGACCAATTTATTACGTGCAGACCAAAATATAATGTGCCATGAAACATTGAGGAAGAGCGAATGGGAAACGAGGATAATAAAGCCGATCATACAGATATTTGACACGGCTAATGATGATGCATATGTCGATGTGTTTTAAGTTCCTGCATGCCAAAACTTGGATGATACTCTCCCTCAAGTTGAAAGTATACGTCAATCATTCCCAATTTGAATGTATTTTCAGTAAAGTTGTCATAGCTTAAACCTTTGGTGAAGATGTTGGAAAGTTGATCTTGAGAGTTCACAAAGGGTGTACAGATACTGTCATAGTCGATGTAATCTTTAATGAAATATATATCCACTTCAACATGTTTGGGTCGATAATGTTGAACTAGATTGTGAGCAATATTAATGATTGTTTTGTTGTCGCAATAAAGAGTAATAGGCTTGTACTCGAGAGACCCAAATTCTGAAGAATTAATTCAACCACAATTCCTCATATACGCCTTGTGTCATAGCCCTATATTCCTCCGCAACACTAGATCGTGTTGAAACATTTTGTTTTTTACTTCTCAAAGATGCAAGATTTCCATTCACAAAAGAACAAATATCATGTAGTGGATTTTCGATCATCTTGGCTGCTTGCCCAAACAACATCAATAAAAATTTTAATTTTCAAGGGTGGGTTTGTAGAAAATAGAATCACACGTCCTGAAAACTTCTTGAGGTATCTCAAAATCTGGTAAACAACCTTCTGCTGGCAGATCCTGGGAGCATGCACGAATCTACTCAAAATGCCAACAACATATGTAATGTCATGACGTGAATGAGATAAGTGTATTAGTCAACCAATCAATCTCTAGTAGCTCGGTGAGTCAATTTTATCTCCTTTTGTGACTTTATCATTTTTGTGATTAGCCTCAATGGGGATATCCACTAGAGCGCATCCAGGTATGTCAGTTTCTATTAGGCCTCCGGACGGCGCCTGCTTATTTGGACGTCAGTACACACGACGAAGCAAGGGGTCAGAAGGCAATAACGGGGCTGAACCAACCGGTTCAACCCCACTATCTAAATGGCGGGTCGGGGGGGCTGAACCCACCCGGTTCAGCCCCCATTGGGCCGGCCTGCCCCCCTTGGCCGCCAGCCTTGGTCCGGGTAATAAATATACCCGGACCCCCTCTTGGATGGTTATGCAAGATATTATCAGGTATTCTTCTCCTTTTCTCCTCTCAACCTTAGTTTTCTCCTCTTAGTTCTCTAGATCTCTCTCTCTCCCACCTTCTTCCTATCATTTGGTATCAGAGGATTACTTCCTTCACCATGGTTGCTACTCGCGGACAAGAAGAGGCTAATCGTTTGGAAACATTAGAGGTAAACTACGCCGGATTGACCGATTCGGTGGCCGCCATCGAAGAAGAGATGAAGGCGTCCACCCCACGATTGGAAGAACGAATCGATCTAAGGATGGAGGAACTCAAGGCTTTGATCGCACAAAATCTGAAGGGAAAATCGCCGTTGCACGACGAGAACGACGGAGGACAAGGATCGGCCGCGGAAGGTTCCGGAGCGCAACACTCGGCTCTGCACGTCGGCGAATCGGCGGGATCGGCCGACCCGACGCGCATGGGAGGCGGGTCGATGGGATTCGGCGGCATCGGCGCGACGTTGGGCTGGGGAGGTCGCGGATCGCCATTTGGGGCCGGATCGGCTTCGTACGGAGGGCCGGAGGACAGGGGCGCGGGTCATCCGCCTTGGGCGTGGGTCGGCGTCGATCAGAACGGTGGAGGCGGGGCGGCTGCTCCCGAAGGCAGAATGGCGGGAATCCTTCCCCAGCCGCGGGCTGGTGGCATGGCCGGAGGAGCGGGCGCTCGGTTTGGGGGTCAGCCCTATGAAGGTGTTTCGGGACAGCAGCAGCAAGGCTACCCGGGCGCGTACGCTGGGGTCATGGACCCAAGACGGCCAGCATGGAACGGGCAAGGACCGGGGTGGCCAGGGCAAGCCGCACCAAGGGCGTACATGCCCCCGAAACTGACACGAATGAATTTCCCTCAATACAACGGAGGGGACGCCTTAGAGTGGGTACAGAAGGGGAGTTTTTTTTAGCTATCAAGAGGTGCCAGAGGTACAGTGGGTGCAACTAGCGTCCTTCCACTTGGAGGATGACACTTTTCAGTGGACGCAGTGATTCCTGCGGGGGCGAGATTATGTGCCGTGGGCGGAGTTTGTCGATGGGTTCACCGCTCGGTTCGGGCCCCTGGAGTTTGAGGACTTTGAGCCCCTCTTGCAAAAGTTACGTCAGAAGGGCACCGTGATGGAATACAGGACGGAGTTCAAAGAGTTGGCAAATAGGTGCATTGGGAGGAGAGGACACTCCTCAATTGTTTTGTCTCTGGGTTGAAGAAACACTTACGAGATGAGGTTCATGCGTACATGCCCCGCAGCTTGAACCACGCCATCAGTATGGCCCACATTCAGGAAGAGCGGCTCAACAGACAGCGGTCCCGGACTACAGTGCGGCCCCCTACTACACCGGAGACTGACAGGAGGGATCCACCGGTAGCCGGACGACTACGGCGACGCGACTATCGTGGGGTGAGTTACAGGAAAGGAAGGAGAAGGGACTCTATTTCAACTGTGACGAGAAGTTTACGCCGGGCCACAAATGTCAGAAGGTACAAGTCTTTATGCTACATGAAGATGTGGAGGACGAGCCGAGCCTAGAGGAGGAGATCCCCACTGGAGACTTGGATCTGACCGAGTTCGGGGTTTCCCTACATGCTATGGAAGGGTGTAACCCTCCCCCACTCACTATGCAACTGGCGGGAAGGATCAGGCAAGAGAAAGTGACTATTCTGGTGGAAAGTGGGAGTACGCACAATTTCATCCATCCCGATGTGGCGCAGCAAGTTGGGCATGTGATTGATACGGGGGCTGCCTTCCAGGTTATGGTGGCGGACGATAGCAAGTTGCAGTGCGAAGGTGTGCTAAAAGGGGTGGAGCTTCGGACGCAGGAGTACATTGGATGCACGGACGTCTATCTTTTACGCATTCAGGGTTCGGACATGGTACTGGGAGTTCAGTGGCTGCAGCAGTTGCGACGGGTCACTTTTGATTGGGATCAGATGACGATGGAATTCTTGCAGCATGGGAAACAGTTTTGTTTGAAGGGTCTCACATTCTCGCCAGTAAAGGAAGTATCTCTTCAAAGCCTGCAACAACTCAAGAAGGCAGGAAGCTTGATGACGGTACTTTTGGGTGGGAGGTCGGATGAGGCCGGGCCATCGGAGGTGCCCATACAGATGCAGTACTTTGTGGAGCAGTATACTGACGTTTTTCAGGAGCCACACACACTTCCGCCATCACGGTTTCAGGATCATCAGATTGTACTCAATGCAGGGGCGGAGCCTACCAATATCCAGTCATACTGATACCCTCGCATGCAGAAGGCGGAGATAGAGCGCAACGTTCGGGAGATGCTCGATGCGGGAATCATCCGGCCCAGCACGAGCTCATTCTCGGACCCGATCATTCTGGTCAAGAAGAAGGATGGGTCGTGGCGGTTTTGTGTGGACTACCGTGCACTGAATAGCGTCACCCTGAAGGATAAGTTCCCGATTCCATTGATTGAAGAACTGTTGGACGAGCTACACGGGGCGACGCGGTTCACCAAGCTTGATCTACGGTCGGACTACTACCAGATCCTCATGCGGGAAGAAGACATCCACAAGACGGCCTTCAGGACTCACGATGGTCACTATGAGTTTCTGGTGATGGCCAACGGGTTGACTGGCGGGCCGTCCACCTTCCAGGCTAATATGAACGAGATCTTCCGTCTGATCCATCGCCACTTTGTGCTGATTTTTTTGATGACATCCTCATATACAGTGCTAGTTGGGACGAGCACTTGAGCCATGTTGCACAGGTCTTCTCCTTGTTGCGCAAGCATCAGCTCTATGTCAAGCGGTCGAAGTGTTCTTTCGGTCAAGAGGAGGTAGAGTATTTGGGATGGGACGTTTAGTCTCGACTGAAGGGGTTAAAGCCGACCCTCGGAAGATTGAGAGCATGGTTTCCTGGCCACGGCCCCAGACTATATGGGCTTTGCGCGGCTTCTTGGGTCTCACTGGCTACTACCAGCGTTTTGAGCGGGACTACGACAAGATTGTCAGGCCGCTGACCCAGTTACTGCAAAAGTACGCTTTTTCGTGGCAGGATGAGGCTGAGGTGGCTTTTCAGGCACTCAAACGGGCTGTGACGACTACACAAGTCTTGGACACTCCCAGATTTCACCAAGGAGTTCGTCGTGGAGACAGACGCGTCAGGAGTGGGTCTGGGTGCTGTGTTGATACAGGAAGAGCCGCCGATAGCCTTCTACAGCAAGGCGTTGGCTCCTCGGACATTGGGGTTGTCAGCTTATGAGAAGGAGATGTTGGCGGTCATTCACGTCGTGGCTTTGTGGTGACTTTATCTGCTGGGAAGACACTTCAAGATTCTGACGGACCATCAGAGTTTTAAGCACTTCTTGGAACAGCGAATCTCCTCTCCTATCCAACAGAAGTGAGTCCGCCCATCCTTAGGCTGGTCGCGACCTCCAGGGGGAACCTGTAGCAGGCCGCGACTAGCAAACTGGCTACCTTGGGAGAGATTGCCGATTCTGGGTTAACAATTAACATACTTCTTTGGGATATGAAGATCCTTCGGCTAGACCCTGCCACTTCAATCCCCAGGAAATATTTCAGCTTTTCCAGATTTTTAACTTCAAGGTCTCAACACAATTTCCCTTTCAAGTGCGTGATTTCCTCCAAATCATTTCTTATAATAATGATGTCATCCACATATACAATGAGCACCGACATTTTAGTTCATCTCTTCTTAACGAATAAGATCTGATCAACATGTCCTTGAATATAGCCTCGTAGAAACATAATTTTATGAAACCATCAAAATCAAGCACTGAGGGATTACTTTAGCCCATATAAGGATTTCTTTAGATGACGAACCTTGCCATTAGACCCTTCTTTGGAAAAATCAGGAGGATGCATCATGTTAGCTTATTCTTCCAACTCACCATGCATGAAGATATTTTTAACATCTAGTTGTTGTAGATCCCACCTATGACATACAACACGTGAAAAGAGCACCCGGATAAAGACTATCTTTGTAATATGAGCAAAAGTTTCTTGATAATCAATTCCTAGAGTTTGAGTGTGCTCATGAGCCACTAATCGAGCTTTATATATAGCGCTCCACAATCCTCTAATGATTTTGCTTAATTGTGAAAATTCAACGTGACCTAACTGTTCTTTTTCCAGTAGGAAGATGTGCAAGTTTCAATGTGTAGTTTTTGTTAAAGACATGAATTTCTTCCTCCATAACATGTTTTCATTCAGGTATATTAATAGTCACCTGCTAAATCTTGGGAATCACATTAGAGGAAAGAGATGAGATACAAGCTTTGTGAGCAGGATAAAAGTTATGATATGAAATATAATTGCCTATAGGTTGTTTGATACTACCAGTGTTACCTTTGAGAAGAACAATGAGAATATGAAGATCATCATAAGAATTTAGAGCAGAAGCAGACACTTGCAGAGGTTGAACATTCAGGGACTATACGTACTCAGTTTTATGGAATTTGCGAGAGTATGTAAGCAACAATGGAGACAGTGGTCGCGAAGAAGGAACGAGAGTAGGAGGAATGAGAGATGAAAGGATAGAAGAAGGGAAAGAAACAATTATTAAAAGAGAAACGATCGGAAAAGGAAAGTCGGAGTTCCCATCATCAACACTACTCATCTCCCCCTGACGAGGAACAAAAGTAAGACTCCCCCTCACAAAAGCTAACAACAACGGTACAAAAGAAGTGACGAGTAGGAGGGTGATAAAACAAATAACCTTTGGTGGTAGAAGAGTACCCCATGAAAACACATTAAAGAGAATGGACATCCAGTTTGTCACAATGAGTATGGACATGAAGAAAACAGATGACCTGAATATACGAGAGATGTGAGAAGTATCAACAATGTATTTAGAGGAAAGACGAGAAAAATGAGTAGCATAGTGTAGAGAGCGGGAGGTAAGGCGATTAATGAGGTGGGTAGCACACTGTGTTTGGTGAAGAATGTCGTTATCGGTAAGATAAATGCAAAACAATATCCAGTCATCGTACTCGCCACCATTATCACTACACAAAACTTGAATAACTCCAACAAATTGTTTCATAATTATTTTATGAAAGGTACGAAAGCAACTAAACATTTCACTCTTCCTTTTTAACACAAACCATCGGGAAAAACAATCAATAAAAGTCACAAATCACTTATAGGCAGATAAAAATAATACAAGAGAAAGACCTCAAACATCATAGTGAATCCCAAGAAAAAGACTTAAGCAAACAACCAAAAGCAGAAAAAAAGTTTGGTAAGATATAAAGACGGGTTCCCAAGGCATTGATGTCAGCGTCGGATGTCATAGATAGTAGGAGTATGGGTGGTGGAGAGCACGCTGGGTGGCAACGGTTGGTCCAGTAAGTACAACCCGCCAATATTTCTACCATTGTCAATGTTCTGCTCCGTAGACAGATCTTGAAGAACACAAACAGTAGGAAAGAAAACCACCAAGCAATTTAACGAATTAGTTAAAAGACTAATGACAAAAGATTGTGGGAGCATGAAGGAACATACAACACATAAGAGGGGGGAAGGGTTAGCAGAACAAGGAATTGTTCTTCTGCCAGCAATAACTAAAAGGGAATCATTAGCTACAATAATTTTTTCACGACCCGGGAGAGGAGTGTAGGGGGTAAAACCTCATGAGAATCCAGTCATATGATCGGTAGCACCCGAGTTAATGATCCACTCGGATCAAGATGAAGACGTGACACTCGAGATACCTGAAGTAGCAAAAACAACGATACAATCAGTGGTCACAGAATCGTACTGTGAACGCAAGATGCGGTGAAATGCCTCCAACTCTTCAGCCGAAGACCCCCAGAGGGAAGACCGTCCTCATAAACTTCACTAGTATGGGCAGAGTACTGTGAGCGAGCACTAAACTGTCGACCGCCATCATAGATATTTTCGTTCATGGCCACCAGTCCACCAACCAGAGGGGAAAGATGAGTATGCAAGCGATGGCAAGTTTCCTTAGTATGGCCTTTTCGCCTGCAGTGGCCACACATAGGAGGGATGTGAGTTGGAGGACCGCGCCAAGTCCAACAAGAGCGGAGTGATTAGACTGGGCAATAGGAGCAAGAGAGCGGCGACGATTCTCATAACTAAGAATCATGTTGAATGCTTGATGCAGGACGACGCATCACTGCCACTTGAACACCCTCACGAGGTATACTCGGAGATGCGTGGAGTTGAACATGGTCGACCGAGTTGTAGAAACGAAGGAAATGAACCACCATTATGGTTTTTACCATTCGCCCACCAAATAGCCGAGTTGAACATTTCCATGCGAGAAGGATTCAAAAACCTTAGTGTTAGGGTGAATAGCTTAGAAATACCCACGAGCGTCAATGCCACCTCCAATTCGAGATGAGCAGTCTGTGTGATCCCATTACGATGCTCCACCACCTTATGGAGAAAGGCATACACTTAAGGAGAAATCCTCTTTTTGAGGAAGAGCTTAGGAATCTTATAGATAGATTCGAGTTTGATCACGATAGGGTTAGAAATTCCCCTAGGAATTTTCCTGAACCCCAACGAGAGTCTTTTCTTGATACGCGAGATCATTATCAGGAGAGACCCTATAATGACGTAACGAGAGAATAATGCCCTCGAGACCATCGCCGGCCTATATCGGCTATGCATCGTGATGATCGACAGAAAGATTGGCATCGACTGCCACCCCTATGACGTCGAGATAATCGTGATCCTTACGATGATGATTACGACTATCCTCCCCGAGATAGACGACCGGATCTTACGCGAGTAGTGAAACTCGATCTGCCTCTTTATGATGGTTTTATGGATCCCAAGGTCTTTTCAGATTGGATTATAGACATAGAAACTTACTTTGAGTGGTATCATATGAAGGAGGACCAGAAGGTTCAGTTTGCCAAGATGAGATTATCTAGGCGAGCAAAAATCTTTTGGATAGGAGAAGAACGTAGTCTAGAGAGGAATGGATGCCCTCCCATTACCCATTGGACCCGGATGAAAGACATATTGGAGGAGCAGTACATTCCCCAGTACCACCAGACCCGTCTACGAGACGATTTGATGTCTTTACGTCAAGGGTCCAAGTCAGTTTCTGACTACTTAGCTAAGATGAAGGATCTTATGATTAGGTGCAACGTAATAGAACACCTGCATGACACCTTATCAAAATTTAAGTGTGGACTACGATCTGAGATCCATGATGAGTTGATTCTGTATGACCACTATTCCCTAGCAGAGACCATATCTATCACCATCAATATCGAGGCGCACCAGAAGAGAACCTCCCGGTTCATATCTCAATCCAAAACGAATACTCCTTTTAAGAAAGAGGAACCTAAGGGTAAGGACAATGGATCGAAGTCTGCTTCGACCTATACGAGAGATCAGAAAGGGAAGTTCCCCATGGGAACTGACTGCTTCACAGATCCGATGTTATGAGTGTCAGCAGATGGGCCACATATCTAGGTATTGTCCCAAGAGAAAGGGTACGCTAGTAATCCATGAGGTGACTGAAGAGGATAAGCCTGTAGAAGAAGTTGGAGTCGAGAGAGACTCGCACATTTTGAACGATGAAGTGTACGGTACGCCTAGTGATGAGGAGATAGATCCCGACGTTCTAGTGGTGAGATATATGTTATCCACACCGAAAGAATCAACTAATTATGGGCGGACGAACATCTTCCAGGCCTACTTCAAAGTTGGGGAGAAAGTGTGTCGTTTAGTAGTAGATAGCGGGAGTTGTATGAATGTGATAGCCGAGACAGTTTTACCCCGCATGGGACTCACTGCTGAGAAGCACCTATCCCCATTTCAGGTAGCTTGTGTCACCAAGACTACATTATCAGTGACTAGGAGATGTTTAGTGCCCATCATTATTGGTACCTACTCCGATAAGATTTGGTGTGACGTTATGATATTGGATGTGTCACGTGTTACTTGGGTGACCTTGGTTGTATGACCAAGATGCCCTCATACATGGCAAGTCCAACACTTGCTCCTTTCTACTGGATGAAAAGAGAATAGTGTTGAATCCGGTGCGACCCACAACACCAACATCGCACACGAGTAGTAGTATGAAAGAATCTCTACCTTGCACCGAAAGTAAGAAGACTTTTAGCATTAGACGAGACACTGAGTTCCATCGAGAGAGTTTTGATGGCGGCTTCTATTATGCCTTAGTGGTTTTACAGGCATTTGGCGTACTGGAGAGATACGAGTCCATTCTTATACCTGCTAGGAGACTCTTAGAGGAGTTCCATGACATACACCCTAACGAGCTTCCGGCTGAGTTACCTCCCATGAGGTATATTCAGCACGCGATAAATCTTGTGCCTGGAGCTTCCCTACCCCATCTACTGCATTACCGATTGAATCTTGATGCCCATGAGGAGCTGCAGAAGCAGATCAGAGAGCTTTTAGATAGAGACTTTATTCGTCATAGCCTTAGTCCATGTGCAGTGTCTGCCCTTCATGCCCCAAAAAAGGATGGTACTTGGGATATGTGCGTTGACAGTCGTGTTGTCAACAAGATCACTGTGAAATATCGTTTCCTGATACCCCGACTGGATGACATGTTGAACATGTTGACTGGATCCACGATCTTTTCTAAGATCGACCTTCGTAGTGGTTATCATCATATTCGGATACGCGAAGGAGACGAGTGGAAGACTGCCTTCAAGTCGAAGGACGGACTTTATGAGTGGCGTGTGATGCCCTTTGGATTATCGAATGCCCCTTGCACTTTCGCTCGGATGATGACCCGGGTATTCAAACCTTATATAGGGAAGTTCGTAGTAATTTATTTCGATGATATTTTGATATATAGTCGGACTGAGAGTGAGCACTTGACTCACCTACGTACTATCTTCGAGCTCCTGCGAGTCGAGCGACTGTATATCAACTTGAAGATGTGTGTTTTTATGGCCGAGTCTGTTATCTTTCTTGGATATATAGTGAGTTTCGCAGATATCACTGTGGATCTTGAGAAAGTTCTAGTGATTTGTGAGTAGCCTACCCCTCAGAACATTCACGATGTCCATAGTCTTCATGGACTAGCCACATTTTATCGTCGATTCATTAAGAACTTCAGTACGATTATGGTGCCAGTCGCTGAGTGTACGAAGAAGGGAAGTTTCCAGTGGATATCATCGGCGGCTAGAGCCTTTGAGATTATCAAAGATAAAATGTCCACTGCACCTGTTTTGAGACTCCCTGATTTCAGTCAGGTATTCAAGGTAACCTGTGATGTCTCTGGGGTTGGGATAGGTGTACTTAGTCAAGACGATCACCATGTTGGATATTTCAGTGAAAAACTCGGAGGCCCGAATCTGAATTATTCCAACTATGAGCGCGAATTTTATGCGATTGTGCTGACGTTACGTCACTGGAGGCAATATTTATTACCCAAATAGTTTGTCCTCCACTCTGATCATCAAGCGTTGTGTTATATCAATTCACAACAGAAGTTAAACCCTCGGCAGACTAAATGAGTATCATATTTACAGGAATACACCTTCGTTCTCAAGCACTGTAAGGGAACGAAGAATATGGTTGTCGACGCCCTTAGTCGAGTCGCCCTCGTACTATCACAGATACGTACTCGGGTGATAGGATTTGAGCGTATCAAGGATGACTATTCAAGTTATCTCGATTTTAGTGGCATATATGATGTGATACGATCGGATCCCTATCACGATGAGACCGATTATCTTATTCGAGACGGATATTTGTTTTGTGGGACCCGTCTGTGTATTCTCCACACCTCGTTGCGAAATTTCATTGTATGAGAATTACATGGCGGAGGCTTAGGTGGACACTTTGGACGCGATAAGACAATTGCCTTAGCAGAAGAGCGATTCTATTGGCCCGGGATGACGAGGGTTATCGCTCAGATTGTCAGTAGCTGTCACATTTGTCAGGTAGCGAAGGACAATAAACAACCTGTTGGATTGTATACACCTCTACCGGTGCCCAGTATTCCTTGGGATGATATTAGCATGAATTTTGTACTTGCGTTGCCGCGCACTTTTAGGAAACACGATTTCATTCTTGTGGTGGTTGATCGATTTTCTAAAATGATGTATTTCATCCACTGCAACAAAACCGACGACGTCTCTCATATAGTCGGCATTTATTATAAAGAGGTTGTCGCACATCGAGGAATACCTAAGACTATCGTTGCCGATCGAGACATTAAGTTCACCAGCTACTTTTGGAAGTCACTCTGAAGACTTTAGAGACTAAACTTCTATTTTCGACCACCTATCATCCACATTCAGGACATACCGACATACACTCAGCTACTGACACTTCCACTGTAGTTCCTCCTATTTCCATTGACAGCTTTCAGGTTGAGCATCAGATACCAGATGAGTTTACTATACCAGTTCCCAGAGCCGCTGGCCGACTTCCACGACAATCTTAATTCCCGAGTAGATATTGGATGACGAGATCATAACCACTACTGATGATGATTTTTAGAGATACTTGGTTCGTTGGCATGGCAGACCAGAGACTGAGACCAGCTGGGTCTTGATCGATGATTTACACCGTATGGATGCTGATCTTCTACAACACTACCGCTTAGAGCACTCACCAGAGATGAGTGATTTCGAGAGAGAGAGAGTTGGTGGAGAGCAGCCCAGATCAAGTCATCGCAAAAGTGGCCGACGTCGCTCCCGACCGGACCACTATCGGCCCTAAGTTTAACTTATTTTATGGGTGCCCTTTAAAAAAATTGTAATGTTGCATTTGTTTTTTTTAAACAATATATATATACATTGTTAACTATATATATATATACATATACACATGCATGTGTATATATATATATATATATATATATATATATATATATATATATATATATATATAGACGACGGGCTTCGCCCCCCCCCCCCCCACCTCCGGGCTCCGCACGGGTTTCGTCCGTTCTTGATGCGTCGTTGCGGACTGCGCCCACATCAAGGTGGGTTGCGTCCGCAACATATGCATATGGGTACTCAAAACGATCGTAAAAAAATATAAATCAAGATTACAATTTTTATTTTTTAAAAAAATGTACTCTTTGACATGAAAAAATTATTTTCTCTCTCCCTCTCTCTCTCTTTCTCTCCCTTCTGTCATTTGTCTCTCCCCCTCTCTCTCTCCCTCCCTTCCCCAATCTCTCTCACTCTCTCTCTCCCTCTCTCTTTGCATCCAATGAATGAGATTTAATATGCTCTTGATCAAACGGTTGAGGGAGAATGTTTGGTGTGCTTGAGGATGTGTATATTACTTCATATATATAAGATATATATATATAAGATATATATATATATATATACACTTATCAAAATCCCGTACTGGCCGGTTCAATCATATCCCCCACCGGCCCATGAAAAGTTGAAACCCCGGCCAATGAAGAATAGGCAGTGGTCCAGCAAACGTGAAAGAAAGAGGCCACGAGTGTGTTCCCGGTTCTTCTTCCCGATGGATTAACACCACACGTCCCCGACATTGGCGCTACACGCAGGAAGGGTTTCTGGTTCGTCAACCACTCAGATCCAGCACTCCCGTTTCCGAGTTCTGCGAATACACCTGGCGCGAGATTCACCGCTCGATGCAGCCCACGACCACCGGTAGCTTCGGTTTTAGTTTCGATCGCAGAGCAAGAATTCCTCTCCGGCGTTTTCAGTTCATGTCCGGGCTTTCCTGGCCATGATTCCTCTTCCACAGGCTAGTGGGTCAGAGTTCTGTTTTTGGTTGTTTGTTTGCTTGTTGTCTATTTTCTTCCTCCCGTGGATGCTCTATAAAAGGGTGATGCGTGTATCTTTTTGTTTTTCAGTGAATTGATGAATGAATTGTGAGCTTGTTGTTCCGGTGTAAGGAATTACTGTGGATTTCCTGTTAGGTAGGTGTGTTGCTGTTTTCTTAGAGAAGATAAACAGTGACTTAGTTTTATTTTGTGAGTGTTTAAAGATTTCGAGGAGCCACTCAAGTGTGAGAGTGAGCAACTTATCTCCGTGGAGCCCGTGTGCGATAGCGGCCGACCTCGGAGCGGGAGTTCGAAGGTGACGAGGAGTTCCTCGCAATATCGTCATCGACTTCGAATACGAAAAGACGTCTCTTTTCGTGGGTAACTTGATTCTTTCTCTTCCTTTGCGTGTGTCTACGTTTTCTCTTATGATAACTAGACTCATTGCTGGATTTTCGTCTGAATATTGTCAGTGAACGCTACGTCGAAAACTCCAAACGGAAACGTATTTGTAGTTCACGATTTTTGTTTTACTATGACAAGGGGAACGGAACGAAAGTTGTGAACTTTCTTCCCCGGATTTAAAATTGAACCATTTTATTAAGAAAATTCATTTTAAACAAAAGATTTATTTTTGTGCTTTACAAAATTCAAGTTGTTTGATTTCATAAATTTTGTGCAACGTCCGCTCGAAATCTTTGAGAAATTCATTAAACAACGCATGCATTTGGAGTTTTTTTGAAATAGCAGACAGACCCGCAAACCCTACGCGTCGTCTTGCATCAATGCTTCCCTAAGAGAGAGAAGAGGTTTAGAATGAAGAACATGTAAGTGAACAATATAAAACTCCATGTTGAGTCCCATAAGGAAGACATGTACCTAAAAACAGTCTTTGTCCTTCTGAGCGTTGACAGTGTCTGTACTGCATGCTGGAATGAAGGTATTGAAATTATAAAATTTTTGATAGAGACATTCAAATTTTAAATAACAAACATATACAGACAAGGATCCTTGTTTCAACTTCAAAGAGCAACAAGTAAACTCATATATTTGTGTCGAGCTACCAACCCGCGAGTAAGTCTCAAGGGATCGATTACATCCAAATTTCATGGGTGTAGTTCATGAGCATATAACTACAATACACTTGAGGAGACATGGAATGGTGTAACCATGAGATAACCAAAGAATTATTCGCATCTCATTTCCTCCATAAGGGATTGGATCGTGGCTGTTCAAAATAGTTCCATCAATATGCCCATACAACTGGTGACTACAGATAACATGTTGTGCGACCCTGCACCATTCAAGATAATTCGTGTCATCCAAAATCACTATAGTGAACTTCAACGATCCAGATTAGTGACTCTGAGGGGGGTCACTTGTGGGGCAATTCGAGGAGTGGACGAGATCTCGAAAGAATCACCCAGACAAGAAAAGGCTCTCATCGGAAGAAATCAATCAAAAAAGGATAATATGAAGAAGCATCACATCCTAGGGGCCTCCCTAAGATAGATTCACCGGAGAGAACAACATAGGATGTGACCATGATATCTCTGGCGGCTGTCATGAAGGCCTAGACCGAAGGGGCAACGCTAGGGAGCGGAAAAAAGGTTGGAACTAGAATAAAAGTTGTTGTGCTGGGGGGAGGTGATTGTAGCCCTGGACCGGTGCTAGGTAGCGAGCAAAACTGTGTTGTACGCAACGAGCGAAGGAGACGACTCGCTGAAAGCAACGAGCTCGCTGGACAGGCGCTAGGTAGCGGAGAACAACTGCGCGGGGAGTATAGTGGAGGAGAACTGCGATCAAAGTGAGTGTCGAAAAGCGGGAAGGTCAATTCGAGCGGTGATGACACTGGAGCTGGAGGGGGCGGATTGGGTTGAACTTTGATACAAAGTCGAGAACATTACACATACAAGAGACCTAACACACTACATACAGAAGGACAAAACACCACACACAAGACACATGGCATCACGTGCAGCACGAAAGTTTATTGCATATATTTAACTAGAACAAGAGAGATAAATGATAACACAGGGCAAAGGGATTGAATGCTTAGGGAAGAACTGAGTACAATAACTACAAAGACGAACATTTATTTCATATCCTAGTGTTTTAAATAATTGCAATGTAAACATCACTCTGGATAGAGTCAAATAAAAAAATATAGCAGTAAAAAGATCAAATTGAATGTCAGTTGTACCCATACCGTCACAGACCTTGTTTGGGAGAGCGTTGATGATTGTGAACATAGCTATGGAAAACACAGACAACATTGGGTAAATGGAATCAGGAACATTATTTTCACAAAAGAATATTTTCTGACAAAACATCGCAACAATCATTCAAGTATGGTTAAACTTTAGTGGTTGTGAACTCCCAGACCCAGAAAGTGGAATTTAAGCAAAAAAACTGTCACGGAAATTTTAACTGCAGGCAATCTAATATTATTGTGTTTACTACCAATTACCACAACTTCACACCATTACACCTCAAACGTCACAGTTGTCACAAACAAAATCCCAACAGTTGATCAACCCAAAGTAATGAAGCTAAGTAGGATCTAGGGGGCATTGCCAATATGTTCAAGGGTCAAGTATCCGCTCAAGCTTTGAGATATATTAGCTGACCTGCAATATTTCAATGAACAATCTAAGGGGCCTAAATCTTCCAACCAATCAAATAAGGCTACAAATAAGAATTTCAACCTCTTCCCTTTGTAGTTTAGCAATTCACATGACTTTTTCCATGAATGTGGATTTTGCTAAGGAAGTTCACAATCATTTTCCTCACCTTCATTCTTTCTTCCATATCTTAGTTTCACCTCAGAATCAGATAAAGACTCCAAAGCAACCAACATTTCTAATGCTTGGAGATTTTTTTGGATTGAAGGAATTGGGCATATATTGCGCTTCACACATCAATATTATGTGTATGGTTTCATTTTATCTCAATTTCCTTGGGAAATTCTCTACCCTGACCCGGTAAAAGATCTGAAGAAAAATTTATCCACTCGTCCCTGTGACTCACATGTCCACTCACAAGAAATAAAAACTCGGTTTTTCAACAATCAAACAAGAATAATAATGTCTTTGTCAACCCTTCTACATAGCCAAAAAATTTCAATTCCTCGATACCAAATAGAGATTTAAGGACTGAGTTGAAAGAAAAGAGTGGATGAAGAGTTGTAACGGTGAGCAGTTGAAGCCCTAAGAATTACACTAAAAACTAATATGAAATAAAATATGAATGCATTCTGAAGAAACTATGGACCAAGATGATGAAATACAACAATAAAATTCTTCAAAAAAAGTGTTTAATAAAACTCTTTCAAAAAAGAAGGCATGTTACTTACTTCAAGTAGTTCAAATGAGTTGCCACGCTTATAGGCATCATTTTTATTGTGTCCACTAGTAAGGAGATTGCATATTAGAGCTCGCCAGCCTAAAAGCAAGACCCCTGTACTTCCCATTGCTGTCAGAACAAAATTTATTTGAGGAATATGACTTGATGTTGCTGCTCGAATGACAATACCTAGCTGCCAAAGAAAAGAAGAAATAAAGAATGGAACTGATTAATAATTATTGACCAATTTAAGCTATGCACTGGAAAGCTTAATATATTATATACTGTTAGCAGGCCACAAATAGTTGAGAAGAGGCTGTTGAAACTAGTGATACATACATCAAGTTAAGTCGCTGACATCAGTTGGGACTATAGATTTAGGGAAAGGAGAAAGAAGAAGAGTAGAACACACAAGAGAGAGGAAGAACATTAAGTATAATCGGAGAGACAAGCAGACCACCCAACTGTAAGGGTAATTACAAGACTACAAGAAGCATGCTACTCTGACCCCACTCAAAGCCGAAGCAAAAAAAATACAGCATATTAGATGATCCCAAACCCTTACATATCCATCTCTTTATATATACAAATAGGTATGTCCGTCTAGGATAATAATCTCCATGAAAGATTACATTGATTATAATAAAAACACTTGTTAAATATCTATTAATCCAGTGACACAATCTGTTGAGTGGGGGAGTCCAGCCAAGGGAGTATCTGTAACAATTTTTACCGAAAATTTTTCTTGTCCCCAGTGATTTAATATAGAGAGAACAAAGTTGTCATGAGTCGTCCACTATGTGTGGTGCATATATTCTAGGTGGTGAACAATGGGCGTTGTTGTGGTTGCAATTGCGTTGTGGAAGAGTTAAAATGGCAGAGCCCATGGTGGGGGCTGTTCTTGTCGTCTATGTTGCACCGGCACCGACACCGACACGCGACACGACACGCAACTCGTCCGTTCTCCTACACTACTAATAATCGACACGTTCAGACACGTTTGTTAAATTCATATTTTATAATTATAGAAATTGTAAAATACTAATAAATAGATAAGAAATAAACAAACTTAGCATATAAAATTGTAATACTCATACTTACATATTATATATCATCTAAAAAGATAACTGATTTCATGTCCGGCTCATCCAGTGAGAGATTTGAAATTTTCAGCATACTAACATCTTCGAATGTATCAAAAGAATTTCTGTCAATATCCCAAATCTTTGTTTCTCCTTGTGTATATTGTGGATTTTTTCTTGAAAGTAGACGTAGATTGTTGTGTATGAAAACCAGATCTTTTGCACTCTTTGGTGTCATTCTATTTCTCTTCGTTGAATGCACAAAAGAATATGAGAAACAATATAAGACCTCTACGTGTTTCCCGGAGAACCTTCTGGGAGGGAAGCTAACACGAAGAAGATGAGAAACCAGGAAGACCTCTGCAAGCTACTGTGCAATCGTGAAGTGATAAACCAGGAAGAAAGAGAAGATGAGAAACCAGGAACGGCAGGAAGCAAGAGCACGAAGAGGATGCATTACCTCAAAGAAGCGAGAGCACGAAGAGGATGAGGAGCATGCATAGGTCGATCGAGAAGAGGAACGTTGATGCCCTAAATCTCGCGGGAGGAAGACGGAAGTCGGCTTACGGGAGAAAATGGAGAATGATGCGGGTTTAAAATTAATAAAGAACTGGCTCACGCGACTCAGCGGGACACGCGAGTCCCGCTGGACCCAAACGTGTCGGCCTGCAGACACACATGTCAGAGCATGTCGGCATGTCGGACGCGTGTCAGAGAGTCCGACACGGACACGTTGACTCCCCCTCCCCCCTCAAGAGTGTTGGTGCTTCATAGATAGGGCCATAGGGGTGGTGGTCATGGTGGCTGAGGAAGGCTTACATATAGTCAGTGTCACGAGAAGCACAAACACATCAATGAATGTGGAGAGGAAACACATCAATGATTGTGGAGAGGAAACTCATCAAGGAAAGTGTCGGTGATGGCATGCTAATTGCGGAAAGAGATGTGTGTGACGTTGTTTACAAGAGAGATGTTGATTTGGCCATGAAGTGGGGGTAGTGAGACTGTCAAGTTAGGCGGGTGGATGTACATCGACCGTTGTTGGATCTGCCGCATGATCATTACAAGCGGAAGTATGAGGCAGAGATTGTGTGGGGATTAAGTGGGGATATGGGCCACAGGCACATCAATGGGTGTTGGACGAGTTTTGTTGGAGGGTTGTTAAGTTGGTGGAGTGATGTTGGGTGAAATTAGGTGTGTAAGTCTGGGTGAATGAGCATGAGCGCACTGATGGGAGTTGATGAGAGTGAGATTTGGCGTATCTAAGCAAACATGGTTGGGGGTTTGCCAATTTGGTTGTAGTGAGGGTAGCTAGCGCGGCATTTTGGATGTCCCAAGAGTCAATTAGTGTGATATTTCATGTGGAGAGACGGGTTGAAAAATCTATCGCTAGGCAACAAGTGTGAGGCTCGATGGGATGCTTCTTCAGTGGTGGGGATGAATAAAAAAGGGGGAGGTCGATCTCAAAGGATTTACAAAAGGAGCAGGATTGGCGTCAAAGTTGTTTATGATGGAAGGCTTTGGGTTGTCGACACAGGCGAGGGAAGGGCTAGCCGGAGTCAGAGTGGGAGCATAGGGGGGTGGTAAGAGGCTAGGGTCGAGAATGGTGGGGGTAAATAGTGGGGGTGTAATGTTGCTGACGATAGGAGAGATGCACGGTGGTATTGTCGAGGAATAAGTTGGGGAGAAAGGTGTGGCGTCCGTTTGCGATTAGCAATTGCCACTTGGGATATGGTAAAGTAACATGATATGATTTTGTGATGGGGTGTGAGGGCCGGGTTGGGATAAGGTTAGGCAATGGGTTAGGAGCGTTGGACCGGTTAAATGTTGTCGGGATAGGGTTGCACATGTTTCTAGTTATTTTTGGCTGAACCGGTAGAATCGAGTCGGGATCGCGATCCTAAAGATCCTAAGATCCGGATCACGATCCCAGTCGTAGATGTGCCGATTTAGATCCTAGGTAATATCTGGATCGATTTACAAAATCTGGATCGTAGGATCGTAAGATTCTACGATCCGGATCGCGATCCTGATAACCATGCCTGCAACTGAAGGAGATGGTGGGAGGAAAGGTAGGTTGGACCAATTGTTAAGACTATAGATTTAGGGAAGAAGGGAGAAAGTGAAGAAGATCACACAAGGGGGAGGAAGAATGTGTTATGGGTCATCACGCAAGCTATCATTAGAGGTCTTTTATGTTATAAGTCATCACAGGTCGCCCACACCTAGTTATCCTTGAATCACTTTAATCATTATGTCATTTGTCTGTTATTAATGGTTAGGGTAGTTTTGTGGTCATTAATAGGTTGTTATCGGTTGAGTTGTTAATAATTGATTGAGTTTTGTATCGTACAAGCCTATTTAAAGGCACACGATATTTGAAGGAACCAAGTAAGAAGAATATTCTTAAACTCTCTGAGATTTTTGTCTCTCTCCTCACGAACGTAGTGTATAGGTAGTCACGATTTCGGCCTTATAGTATCTCCGCCTCCAACCATCCATCCGACAATTTACCAACGTGCAAAACGAGACATATAACAACCTGATATAAGAACTTTGAACTCCATTAACATCTCACTGTCCACCAAAACCTTTCCCCTTGCAAATTTCACCCTCGATCCTATGTCGCGTCAACTACCCATAAAACAACATTTCCTTCTCTATCCGAACTCATACGACCAAAGTACAATCAACATCTCAGTCGACACGCCCAGTTGACGCAACTGCACTACGTCCTTTATACGGCGTGCCTTAACCAACGACTATTTTGTCGAGCACGCGCCATCAAAGCGAGGCTCTCTAAAGGACATTGTCGTTAGGCCGTCCGGCTCTCTCCAGCAAGCACTACCTAAGAGCCGATTGTCATACAAAAGCCCGTAACATCCTCAAGCATCGTCGACAACCTTTCAACCAATGAGCTCAATCGATGTTGAAGACCCTTGCAACCTGCAGCTAACACTAATTACTTCTCTAGTGTGCACCCACGATACAATCGTCCACAAGAAGGCTCGTAACATCCTCAAGCATCGTCAACAGCCTTGCATCCCACGAGATCAACCGGCATCAACTCCCTTGTAGCTTGCAGTTCATGTAGATTCCTTTCGCCCCCGGTAGCCTTGAGCAAACTTGAGCAGCACAATATCCATCGAGCTACCTGTCTTCCTATCTTTCAAATCCTGCACTTATTTTTTGGGTAGTACTTATGACACCCTTATAATTTAGTAGAAAAACATTTGACCCCTTATAATTTTCAGTTGTACTGTTGTAGCTCATCTATTTTTAAAAGCAAGTCAATTTATTTTAAAATAAAATATTAAATGAATTTAAAATATTTTTATATGAAAATCTATTTTTAATCTTTATATTATGTAAATTAAAATTAGTGTAAAGTATATATATTTTTTTCATTTGGAATTAAAATTAAAATGATGGACATGGGTCTTGAACCCTAGCCATTTGAGAGGAAAGTAAAATGTTAACCATTATGCCAATTGATTTTTCTTATTAAGAGTGGATGCATTGATATTTATATTAAGCTGTAATTTGCCTATTTTATAAGAAATTTGTTTTTTGTAACAAATCAGTTGATTAAATGAGTTTTAAATTTATATTATTTTTTGGTCGATGATTGCAATTTGCAGCTGCATCTTGTTGGAGTTGATCAACAAATGTTGTAAGAGTGATCAGAACTCGAATGGGGAGGAATTTGTTATGGGCCTACTAACGTTGCCCGGAGGAGAGGTCGGAGGCGGAGAAGATGGCGGGGGTACTACGGAACCGTGACCGCGGTTGCCTAAGCGGGGTTGCTCGTCGGAGGAGAGAGCCACCAAGATCTCACATAGAAGATGAGAATTAAAACTGTCATTCCTTCTCCATAACACATACTTAAATGCCTTTAAATAGGCTACATCATAATGACTCTTACGTGACATAAATGCGATAATAAATGGCTCGGTGCTCGAGACCCACACAACATACGATAATAATAAGATAAAGGGTTCGGTGCTCGAGACCCATAACATCTCACCCTTCCTTCAAAAAAGCTTGTCCTCGAGCTTTATCTGATGCCCTCGTCGTCAGAATCCTCGACGTGTAGATAGAAAAGCTGGTTGCACCTGTGGCCGCGAGTGTACTGCTCGTCGCAATTGAAACATAATCCCCGAGCGCGTCGTTGCAGCATCTCAGCTCGAGATAATCGTCGGACCGGTGGGGCTGGAGGACCCTCAATACTACCTTGTTGAACAATGTTGGTGGCAGGTGGATAGGCCTCCGGGGCTATCTGGAGGCGGCGATCGCAAAGCCGAGCCAGACTCATAATAGTTACTAAGTCGGGAGGGGCTTTAAACTCGACATCCAGTCGTAGGCGCTCGCGAAGTCCAACAAAGAAAATGTCGACCTGCATATCCGGGGCAAGAGGCACATGCGCCAAGAGAAGCTGAAATTGTTTCAGGTAATCGTCCACGGTCCCCGTTTGTCGTAGAGAGGTGAGTGCACCGAGGGGGTTACTGCGGATAGGAGGTACGAAACGTAAGTTGCATAGCCGCTTGAATTCGTCCCATATCAGATTCAGACTGTCGGTGAGAAGCCGAGAAGCCCATAAAACAGCGGAGTCGAGCATATGGAAAGATGTTAAATGGATCATGTCTGTTGTCGGTGTCTGTTGGTGGCCGAACAATTGCTCACATTTGGTGAGCTAGCGCAATGGATCTGTTTTCCCATCATAGGTAGGAAATTCCAATCGGATGTAGCGTGGAACAATAGCAGCGTCGGGGTGCGCGAGGACGGGCGGCGGAGGCTCGTGGATGGTCAGGGGCGGTGGTGCTTGGCGGAGAAGCGGTGGTGCCTGACTGCTCCTTATAGGATCGAGTGCGGGGCTGGTAGAGAGATCATCAAGGCGCTTGGAGAGCGCAATAATGGCCTCCTGATGACAATCCGCACGGGCAGCGTGCGCAGCTTGTTGCGCCATGACGGTCTGCAACATGGTCATAATCTGACTTAGTTGGTCTGATGAGTCCCTCATAGTGCGGGATGAGCGAGAAGAGGAGCGGGTGACCGGGCGGTCGGAGTGCGCCGATTCGGATGACTGAGAGTGGCCGCGAGAGCCGCGGTGGCGCCCAATGATGGCAACAAAGAGCACGTACCCAATCGGACAATACGGCTGCCAATTTACTGAGACGTAATTTGGAGTTGTGCTGGATTGGCAATGTGATATGTTTGAGCTGCTGGACTTAGCAGGTGGGGTTATAAGGAGTGCTGGACAGGCAGCCTTCACAAGGAATTAAAGGAGGTGGGGTCCATGGATAAGTTGGTTAAAGTAAAGAGCATGATCAACATTAAAGCGTTTGTTGGCTGTTTGTTGGCTGGAGGGATGTGATTGTGGGGGTTTAAAAATAGAAATAAATCGGTGTGGACTGCCCTGCTGTAAGTTTTAATAAAAGAAAAACATAAAGTTGTTGTGGGGGGGGGCTCGAGGCAAGAAACCCTACGGCAGGCAGATAAATCTATTTGTTGAAGGGCGCGTGCGGCTCGAGAATGGAGCAGGCGGTGGAGGCTTGATGCAACAAATCAGCGAAAAGATAGGCTCGATGGATTTGTTCACGATAGAAGGCGGGCTGCTCGATGGGAGAGGGCGGCTGCGTGAGGGGCGACCGAAGAGCAGTGGATGGTTGTTTGCGGCTTGGACGAAGGAAGGAGCAGCGGTCGGTCTTTGATCCAGGCGGAGAGGTTGCGCCGGATTTGGACGAGGAGACTGACTGGTGTATGAGAGCAGAGTGACGAGATGCGTTCCCGCTGGAGGAGGTACTAGGCGCGACGTCAAACACGCAGGAGAGCTCGACGGAGGTGCGGATTCTCTCGATGATCGGGATCGACGCTGGTGCGTTTGGGAAAGAAAAATCTGGAGCCCTTGACCGCTAAAGTTGGAGTCCTTGGTTCGCTCTCCTGAAGTTCTGACGGGCACCTGTGGTGGCAAGGAGAAAGGGTCACGCCACGGGGCTGTTGGCGTCGGATCTGCTGCAACCAGTAGAGGAGTTTTGTGGAAGGTGGACGATGAGTAGAATGGTGTGCGTCCGCGAAAGAGGACCTATGACTCTGATATCAAGTTGTTATGGGCCTACTAACGTTGCAAGGAGGAGAGGTCGGAGGCGGAGAAGATGGTCGGGGTACTACTGAGCCATGACCGCGGCTGCCTAAGCGGGGTCGCTCGTCGGAGGAGAGAGCCGCCAAGATCTCACACAGAAGATGAGAATTAGAACTTTGTCATTCCTTCCCCATAACACGTACCCAAATGACTTAAAATATGCTACATCATAATGAATCTTACATGACATAAATGCGATAATAAATGGCTCGGTGCTCGAGACCCACACAACATACTATAATAATAAGATAAAGGGTTAAGTGCTCAAGACCCATGACAGAATTGCACGTGGGCACAGACATTTTATCACGTCGCTGTAAATGTTTTTTCACTTTGTGATTGCAGTATTCCGTTTAGCAAGTGAGCATTTGGAGATTTATGTTATTAATTCGTTTTGAAGCTTTTTTCTCTTAAGTCTTAATTATGTAGTAGCTCAGTCGAATTATCCATAGAAGATGATGTAGGGTAGGCTACGAGGGTGAACAAAACTAAGACATCTATGGGTGGAATGTAGATTTGACACACTAACCCAAATCTAAATGCAATGATACCGTCGGTGACGGCAACAGATTTATGCGAGCGATAAAAACTTCAACCCACACACATTTAAAAGAACAAAAATAACATTCAATAAGCAAGCAATTAATGACTTTCCTCCGCTCGAAGGGTCAAGGCTAAGCACGCGGTGAATAAATCCCAAATGCAAATTATGAGCGTATTGAAGCGAATTTCCACAAACAAGATTACAAGCAAATGCAGTGTCCAATCCAATAAAAATGCTGAATAAAATAATCCAATACAACAAAAATTCACCAAGTGGTGGGCTGACCAAGACACTGAAGAATTCGGAGCTGAAGATGCATGAACGACGATCTGAAGGTGGAACCGGAGGTGTAGAAAACGACGTAGGTGGTTGTCCTCGGCGGTGGAGGGTGGAAACAGGCCGGAAATGAGTAGATCCGAGCGGGGAGGGTAGATTAAATAATTTGAGAGCGGATCCAGACTGAAATTTCCAGATCTGGACTGATCCGGAAGGGAAAGGATATGAGAGGCGGTTAGACAGAAGGAGGGGTTGTGGGGGGAATGAAACCGACGACTGGAATCCTGGCCGGCTGTGTGGAGGAGTTTGGAGGGGGCGGCGGTAGCTTGGGAGGAGAGGGATTGGGCAGCGGTGGCTCCAGATGTTGGAGGGGAGGGCGGCGGCTGTGAGAGGGGGTATAAGTAGTGGCGGCGGCTTGCTGGGAAGGCAGAGGGGCTGGCGGTTGGATGGGTGGTTGGAGGGTTGTGCGGCTGGGAGTGGGGGGTAGAACCTGAGAGTGGTTGGTGGTTTGGAACTCTGGGGGCAGCAGAAAGTGGGGCTGGAGAAAGGGGAGAGTGATTTGGGGTTTGGGGAAGCCTTGGGGAGGAAGATACCAACCTAGGAGTCGTCAACTAGGGTTCCACGGAGTTGGGACCGTGGCGGGATCACGAGAATCCAGGAATACAAGTCTCCAAATTCTATAATACCTAAAACCAGTCAACTACTTGTCTATTTATAATAAAAGAGAAGCTAGGGCATCCCACCATCAACGACTATGATTGGTCAGAGGTGGGGCCACTCAAATACAATAAAATTAAATCAAAAATACTAAAATAATATATGTTTTTGACTCGCAACACGGATCTGGACGCATCTGCGGAGTTGTATCGGCAATCCGATCAATCCCTCCTCGTGAATACACGAACGTGGGTCCTACATTGTGGCGAACTCCTCCCGGTGCATGATCTGATGGATACCTATCAGAAGATAATATTCAATTGTGATATTTTTAAAAAATATTTATAAATGCACATTTAATATGGGGAGGAATTTCACGTGCATGTCTCTTTCCCACATGGCCAGCACAATAATCCTTCATTTTCAACTTGCATGATTAATAACATAAGGTTGGGTAAATTGATTTAAATAAAAAACTCATTTAATGAACTGATTTGTTACAAGAAATTAAATTCCTTATCAAGTAGGTTACAACTTAATATATGCAGCATGTGTTTCATCCCCCCACTACGAAGCAATCCTTTTGGTGAACTAATCTTGCAAATAGGTTTTATCGATGACTATCTAGAGAAGTTTCATGTTTTCTTAGCCCGTGCTGCGCTGGTCCAACAAGAACAGCAGGTCAAAGTCTTCACCACATGACTTCATGAACTATGGGAAGAGGTCAAGTTTGAAAATCCACAAAATATAGCTACTACTAAAAATTTTGTTAGGATTTGTGAACGTCGGCTAAATGTGAATCTAATAGAATATTTCACAGCAGATGCGGTCAAGGGGAATCGAGAAGATAAACCTGAGGGTAACTAACCCCATATATTTGAATCTTATCACATGCAGAGAAGGACGAACACAGATAAAAAGGGTTATGTTATAATTGTAACAATGACTATACAAGAGGGCATCGTTGCAAAAGGATTTTCAGGCTAGATTTGGATGAAGCGGATGATAATGATGGAATCACATAAGTTGGCATAGGAAGGCAATCAACCTCTGAGCTTGAGTACAAACTTATTTTGGCAGAGGGGAGTGATGCTATAGGACATCAAGCCCCTTGACATTAGAGATTTTTATGTTATGAGTAATTAAAGTCATCGTGCATAATTATCCTTGAATCATTTTAATCATTATGGCAGTTGTGTGTTATTAATGGTTAGGGTGGCTTTATGGTCATTAATAGGTTGTTGTTAGTTGAGTAATTAATAATTGCTGAGTCTGTGTCATGTAACTATGTAAGTCTTTGAGATTGTGATAACTCTCTCCTCCAAAGCACATCCCATCTAGATTGTCGCGGTTCCAACTCAATAGTATATCTGTCCACCACTGTCATCTCCGCCTCCGGACAGCTATTCAACAAGTTACCAATGTGTTATGGTGAGGCCAACAATAGAACAATAGATACAATCAGAGAGATAAGCAATTCGCACAACCCTAATGTCAATCTCAAGACTACACGAGACATGCTCCTCTCACCCAACTAAAAATCGAATGTAGAAGATATAAGATGATCCCAAACCCATGCAAATCTCTCATTTTTAATAGATCATTGGCATGACCTTTAAGGAAAATAATCTCCATTGAATATTACATTAATTATATAAAAGAAACCTACTTAATTATCCTATTAAGTTACATGGCATGGATCGCTGAGTAGTTGGATCAACCCAAGAACATGTCCGTATCAACATCATAGATTCATATCACAAATAATTGTGCCTACAAACAAAAAGTTAAATCCATATAGTTACTTTATTTATTTATCAATAAGTGAAAGGAATGAAATGAATAAAGTCAAGAAGACTTCAGCTCAAAAGTGAAATTAATGTTGTGCAAAAGTTATTTCTACACTTTTCTTTATTGTATTTTTATTTTCTTATTCTTTTGAATGAATATTGTTCCCACCTAGACCATGGATACATCAAATTTAGTTGCTAAACCATAATATGAAATATCTATTGGCCATAATGGATTTTGGCCATCCAAAATGAACTCTACTTAATTGAAGAATAGTTTGGCAGCTTCTCCAGTTTAATTAGCCTGTAAGCCATTAACATTATCATCTTTAAGAATCTATCTACTACTAAATGGATATAGTTATGGCCTTGTATAGTCGTCGCCGATCCTCCAAGAAAATCCATGGATATGACTTCTCATGACTGTTCGGTATTGGTAGATGTGTGCATAGACCCTATTTCAATTAGAGGGTTAAGAAGTGTTACATAAAACACAATCTTTAGGCTGTAAACATGCCTTAAATTTTGATAAAATTGTTGTATTCTTCATGACTTGTTTACTCAATAGTCATAGTAGCAATTAAACATAATGGTGATCTGCGCATGTCGATCATCTTACTAGTTACCCCATTTTTAAACTTAATATCAAAATTGAATTGTTGCAAGTAGGACATTCCCTTTGTGTGTCTAGCTTGTTACAACTTGTCCGGTCTTGTAGATAGCTAGAATGTGAATCTTTGTTTCCTAAACTATTTAACTTCGTCATATGTGCGAGAAGTGAACCAATGGCATATCTTAATGTGCTTGCTTTGCTTTAATAGCCTGGTGAATAGAATCTGAATCGTTGTTTCCTTAACTATTTAACTTCATCATATGTGTGAGAAGTGAAAAAATGACATAACTTAATGTGTTTGCTTTGTTTTAATAGCCTTCTACAAATTTAGCACAGGGAGTTTTGGTACCTCAAGATACGAAAAGCATCACGTTTCCAAGAAAAGCTCATATTAGCTTTAGTAGTGTGTGGAGTGAAGCCACAGTTACTAGGACATTGCATATGAATCTTTTCCGATATTGGCATGTTCCCGCAAAAACTCCATACTTCTGGGATAATATTTGGTCGTGGCCAATCTTGAATTGTCATAATGATGGAGATCGCATCACATAATCTTCTTGAAGTCTATTCAGATTTTTCCAATGCTGACTTTGAACCCAAGATATAATTCCCAAAGCCGTGCTTCTTTAGATATAAGGGTAGTTGGTGTTGCAATAGTAACACAAAGACTTTCTTAAGGTGTCCAAGATGTTTTTCATATGTTTGATTGTAGATAAATATGTCATCTGCTAGTTTAGATAAACGATCATAAAATCTTCAAGGAACAGTCACAAGATGTTCATTAATTGCATGAAGGTTGTCCATGAGTTACGGAGTTTGAATGACAACCAACAATTTGCATAACCCTAGGCAAGTTTTTGATTGTCTTTCAGGTATCTTTTATACGAGTATTAAGTTGGTCTTAGGGTTGTATTATGTCATTTATTATTAAGATGTGTTTTATTTAATGTTATGTCGTAGTCTAGGTGTGGTGGACTTAATTATTGTTATGCCCTTTATTCTCTATTTAAGGGGCTCATTGGGTCTTGTAATGTTATTCAAGAAATTATTCTCCTCCTGACTCTGTATGAGATATTAATAGCTATCTCCTCCCGAGCACGCCCCGCCTAGGCAGTCATGTTTTCGGCTTCACAATATCTCCTCCGCTTCTGGTCACTACTCCGGCAAGCATATAACAGCATCACCTACTCAAAAACTTACCATTTGAAAACCTAATTTTAAGTCAATTTAGTAAATACCTCAACATGTTTGATTTTACTAACTAAATAATTGATTATTGAAAGTGATTTGATTTCTCATTGTTATTTTGATCAATGCTCGGTAGTCTACACACATTCACCAAGACTAATCATTCTTCAACACCAAAATTATCAAAGATACGTGATGACCTACTCGCCTTAATGACTCCTTGCTCCAATAGTTCAACTACTTGTTAATTGATTCTTCATTTTTAATTATTGATTATGGTGCATCCAAATGTTGAAAAAAAATATTTGAGATTAATTGGATTTCAAGGTCAATCGCTCGGCATCGTGGTTAGCATGTGGATTCTTAGAATAACGAGTTGTACTCGTCAACCATTTTCCAGTGTTTTTCCATTGATGTCCTTTGAAATTTCAAGACAGATGATTTCGGCCTTTCATATCGAACAAAAAGGAATAATACTCTTTTTAACTTCTCTTGATGGGATCTGTTCAAGGTCTTGGCTTTCTTGAAGGGATCAAGTCAAGGTTTTGTCTTTATTGATGGGATCATGTCAAGGTCTTGGCTTTCTTGATACCAAGTAATTCGTCTTTAGAAAGTATTGTTGAGCTCATAAAAAGTAAGATGTGTCTCAATCCCATAGATACGGAGTGCCTAGGAAAATAAAACAAATATCATATAGTAACTCATGCAACTTTATCAATATACTTGCATGTGATTATGAACTTTAATTTTCATTGTTAATGGATCTGCATTCAGGAATCTTTTTGGATCCAACGAAGTGTTTAGGGTGTTTGGAATGATTTTTTCTTTAATCCTAGTCATTTGACTAGTTTTACAAAGATCAAATTTCTTATAAAAGTCTAGCTTAACAACAACACTCCGGCCTTTATCCCAACATAGTGGGGTCGGCTATATGGATCCAATGTCGTCATTGCGCTTTATCTTAAGTCATAATCTCACTAATATCTAAGTACATCATGTCTTTCCTTATAGTTTCATTCCGAATCTTTTTGGTCTACCCCTCCCCCATTTATCAGTTTAGTGGCTAAATTTTTACAACGCCTAACTAGTGCCTCTAACGGTCTCCTTGGTACGTGACGCGGGAAGGCCTGATGTGAATATATATATATATATATATATATATATATATATATATATATATATATATATATATATATGCATATATATATATGTGCATATATGCGTGTTAACACGCTAATGCATTGCTAAAAGGATGAGCATGATGAATGTAAACAAGCCAGGCCTAAATGAGATATGCATATTTTAAAATTAAATTTTCCGGAATCAAAATTATAGCAACGGTAATTATAAGCGGATAGCAAATCAACACAGCGTGCACAATAACTTTCACGCGTGTATACTAATAATCACGTTCTTTCACAAGTGTTGTTTAAAACTACAATTTTATGAATGGATTATAGGAGAACAAAGGGATGAAAACAAATAGCACAAACAAGACGATATTTCCACTAAAATATGCAAGATTCACCCAAATATTCAATGCAGAATAGTACAACACAACCAGTGTTGTGGATATCCTCCGACATGGCCGACATGTCGGCCGACATAAAGGTTTTATGGACAAAACGTCACGTTTCCGATATTATTTTGTAAAATATTCTTTTGAAATATATCCTCTGATAAGTCTATTATTGACTGATATATTCGAAGATATATCGGCCGATAAATCCCGATATTTTATCGATTGGTTTTTTGCAACTTATTTTAATTGGTGTTTATGGTTTAATAGATAATAGACCAAAATTGTTTCATTGTTTAGGTTGTTTTTTCCCTTTGGCTTTCTTCCTTGCCCAAGTGCAACATCGACGTCAATTATGCATGTCTTTGAATTATGGACTAAAGATTTCTTATCTTCCATTGTTACGGACAACTTCCTAACATTCTACTTTCTCTTGTTTTATTTCATGCATTATATCATTATTACTTGTATAACACAAAATGTTTATATTAGTTTAATAAATTTAAAAGTTCAATAAATATCAAATTATTAATATATTAATATATATATAAATAAAAAAATGATTAAATTTATAAATAATTACACATAAATAATTAAATATTTAAACCCGATATATGAAACATCCCCGATATACCTCCCGACATAGTAAAACCGACATGAAAAACCTAAACTGACGTGACCCTGATATCTGATATCTACAACCTTGAAAACGACAATAATAATACTGACAAACACGGGATCCAACGGTGGCGGAATGCAACGACCTTGGCGGTGAGAAGGAACGACTTGGTGGCTGGTAGCAATAACAGGACAGTAGAAGGACTATGGGTGGCTCCACGGTAAGAAATAAATAATGGAGGAGGTGCACAAGGCTTAAACTGTGGGGAAAATTGATTAACAAATAATTAATGGCGTTGATTATAAAGAGGAATTAGGCCTAATTGCAGAGGAAAGAGGGACTAATGGCAACAGAAGGTGGATCCACGGGATATGCGGCGGTGGCTTTCAGTGTCGAAGCTGCTCCTACAAGTTGAAAGGGGCAACCTTGGCTCGCCTAAAATAGAGGGAAGGAGAAATCGCGTGATGAGATCGTGGGAGGACGACGTGGGAAGGGAGGAAAGGGATATTACGGGATCGGGACGGGGCGTCTTCACCAGAAAAGTTGACAGTAGTTCCGGCGAGAAGATGTAGCAGGGAGAGTGACGCGTAAGAGGGAGATCTGGCGGAGAAGAGTGCACTTAGGAACGACGGAAATGGCGCGAGTAGCGGCTGGTTCCAGCACTCGTCGGGAGGAAGAAGACGTCGGATGGAGTTCGTGACTTATAGAGGGAGTTAGAGCGGTTTTCTTCAAAGATCCTGGGGTTAGGGATGATGAACAGGGGCAAGGGGATGGTTTTCTTCTTGTGCATGATGAAGATAACGACAACAATAAAAGAAATTGTGGGCTGTAGGGGAAAATTCACCGGAGAACAGTGAGATTTAAAATGAAATTTAGAAAAATTGCTAAATGATTAGAAACCGGGACATCGCACCCCGGGCTCGCGGCGTCGCACCATGAAATGACTGTCGGATCTAAATTCTCTCACAAACACAGCAATAAAATGAAAACCTGAACATCCGACCCTATTTATAACAAGAGGGGTGGTTGGGCACCCGGCGTGAACGACTACGATTGTCTGTTACGCCCGATGTCCAAAAAAATATAATATAATTCCAAAAATTCTAAAAAAAACATCTAAAATGAAAACTGACGCTCTGGACGAGCTCGCGGTCTCGGATCAACGATCCGATCAACAAATCCACGGCAAATCTGCAAAAACGGGTCCCACCACATGGTGACTCGATCTCCTCCGATCATGAACGTACGGTCGATCCTCATCAGTACGTGTATAACCATCTTAATCGAGCTTCTCGCATCTTCTCTACAATTGGTGTCACTCATGTCTTATCTCTGATACATTCATTCCTAATTTTATCATTCTCATATGTCCACACATCCATCTAAGCATTCTTATCTCCACAACTCCCATTTTTTGCTCATGTATATAATTCACTGTTGTAAAAAGTAGCGAACAAGCAAAAACAAACGGATAGACTTTTGAATAATTGAAATTTTATTATCCAAAAAAGATATCATTTACAAAGGTATGACCTCCCTTATATAGAATGGAGGAGATAGGAGAGAGTATCAACAAACAATGTGGGACTAAACATGTACAGGGCTGAGCGGCTAGAAATAAAAGAGACCGAACAGGCCGCGCGGTTAGACAGATGGGTTAACCGCACGGCAACTCCAACAGGATAAGAACAAGCCGCAATGTGAGTCCGATAGAGCGCCCGGTCTCTGGGCTCCAGAGAAGACCGCCAGACCGCTCGGTCAACAAACCGCCAGACAAGACCGCAAGGCCGTCCGGTCTAATACTTCAACACTCCCCCTCAAGCTGGAGCATAGATATCAATCATGCCCAGCTTGTCACAAATGTGGAAGAAGGAAGTAGAGACCGGCTTGGTGAAGATATCTGCCAATTCCTTGTCAGAGGTGACAAACGGAGTACAAATCTGTTTCTTCAAAATCTCTTCCCGAATGAAGTGACAGTCAACCTCTATATCTTTGTTCTCTCATGGAAGACCGGATTTCTGGATATGTATATAGCGGTCTTGTTGTCACAGAACATAGGAAGAGGATAGTCATATACCTCGCCCAGGTCAAGCATGAGAGCCCGCAACCACTTTAACAACCACTTTAACTCACACGTGGTTGACGTCATACTCCGGTATTCGGCTTCTGCACTGTATCTGGAGACAACAGACTGTTTCTTGCTCTTCCAACTCACAAGATTTCCTCCAACAAAGGTACAAAAACCTGATGTGGATTTGCGATCGCCTTTGTCATCCGCGTAACTTGAATCTGAGTAGGCCTCAACTCTCAGATGATCATTCTTCTGAAAGATTAGCCTTTTGCCGGGTGTTGCTTTGATGTACTCTAAAATCTTCAGGGCAGACTGAAGATGACACTCCCTGGGAGCTTGCATAAACTGACTGATCTTGCCTACAGCATAGGCGATGTCGGGTCTAGTCACCGTGAGATAGATGAGTTTGCCTATCAAACGTCTGTACCTTGTGACATCAGATAGAAGAGGCGAGTCATCCGTCCACATTTTGTCTTCTCCAATAGTCATGGGAAACCGAGCCGGTTTGGCACCTGTCAATCCTGCTTCTTGTAGAAGATCAAGGGCATACTTCCGTTGGGAGAGAACCAACGAGTCGAGTTTCCGAGAGATTTCTATCCCCAAAAAGTATTTCGGGGAGCCCATATCCTTTGTGACCAAGTGTTGACGGAGGTGCTTCTTCGTCAAGTCCACTCCATCTCGGTCATCGCCAGTAAGAAGAATATCATCCACATATACTGCCAAAACCACCAGTCCCGAGACCGTTTTGCGAATGAATAAGGAGTGATCGGTCGAACTCCTTGTAAAGCCGATGGTAGCCACAATGCCACTGAATTTTGTCGAACCACGCCCGAGGGCTCTGCTTTAGGCCATAAATGGCCTTCTTCAAATGGCATACGCGTGTCTCCCCCTGAGCAACATACCCAGGAGGTTGCTCCATGTAAACGTCCTCCTGAAGATCCCCATAAAGAAAGGCATTCTTCACATCAAGCTGGGAAATAGTCCAATCCCGGTTAACAGCCACAGAGAGAAGAACCCGGATGGTGCTGAGGCGAGCAACCGGAGAAAAAGTATCAAAGTAATCAATGTCGTAAGTCTGAGTGAAGCCCTTGGCCACCAGTCGGGCCTTGTAGCGATCCACAGTACCGTCGGGGCGAAATTTCACAACGAAGACCCAACGACAGCCAACCACATCAGTGCCCACGGGAGGAGGAACAAGGGTCCAGGTACCCCGTTCAGTAAGAGTAGTCATCTCCTCATCCATGGCAGACTTCCAATGATGGAGAGCAAGAGCCTCCTGGTAGGTGCGGGGAGTAGAAGTAGCGGAGATAGCCAAGGCAAAACACCTGCGAGAAGGAGAAAACCGATCATAGGAAACAACTGCCGCAATCGGGTGTTGAGTACACGCCCGCACCCCTTTGCGAAGAGCAATGGGAAGATCCAGGTAGACGGGTGCGTCAGCGACCGGAGCGTCCGTGGCGGAGAAGGATGGCCCGGGACTAGAGAGAGACGGCGGCGGAGACGGTGGAGGAGAGGAGGGTGGAGGGGTGGATGGGGAGACGGACTGGGAAGGAGACGGTGGAGGAGGAGACGGAGGTGGGAAGACGTCGAGAGGCGTGGAGGGAACGGAGAGATCAAAAGGAAGAGAGGAGGTAGGAGAGAAGTAGGAAGCATTCTCGAAAAATGTCACATCCGCGGAGACAAACTGCTTGCGGAGAAGGGGGTCAAAACAACAATAGCCTTTTTGAGTGGTAGAGTACCCCAAAAATACGCACTTGGTGGAACGGGGGGAAAGCTTGTCGCGGGTAGCGGAGGGAGCGTGAACAAAGGCCGTACAGCCAAAGACACGGAGAGGGAGAGGAAAAGGTTCCTTGTGGGGGTAGAGAATGGAGAAGGGGGTCTGGCCGTGGAGAACTGTGGAGGGAAGGCGATTGATGAGATAGCAGGCGAGGAGCACAGCGTAGCCCCAGTAGGAGCGAGGGACGTGCATCTGCGTCATGAGAGTACGAGCAACATCAAGCAGGTGACGGTTTTTACGCTCCGCCACCCCATTCTGCTGGGAGGTGTAAACACAAGTTGTTTGATGAAGAAGACCATGTTGGTGAAAGAAAGAGGAGAACTCATGATTAAGATATTCCTTGGCATTATCAGAACGTAAAACTTTAATAGAAATTGCAAACTGATTTTGAATCATAAAATAAAATGATTGCCAAACAGAAAAGAGTTCTGAGCGATCTTTTAATAGATACACCCAGGTACATCGTGAAAAATCATCTATAAAAGTGACAAAATAGGAACTACCCCGACCAACAGTGAGGGTAGGAGCCGGACCCCAGACATCAGAATGAATGAGATCAAACGGGCGAGAGGAGCCACGGCCTTGCTTCGGTGGGAAGGAAGAGCGATGATGTTTGCCAAGCTGACACGCATCACAGTTGAGCGGAGAACTGGTGGGGGGTAAGTGGGGCAGAAGCTGTCGAAGAATCCGAGGAGGAGGATGTCCAAGGCGAAGATGCCATTGAAGGAGATCTGTAGAAGAGGAGTAGGCGGACAGAGCGGAAACATCGTCGAGGAAGTAGAGGCCGCCGCTCTCAGTCCCAGTACCAATCGTCCGCTTGGTCCTCGGGTCCTGAAAAGAACAAGTAGTAGAAGTGAATAAGACGGAGCACTAAAGTTGTCGGCATAAAGTAGTAACAGATAATAAATTGCACGGGAACTTCGGGACATAGAGAGTGTCTTCCAAGCAAAGCGATGGGGTGAGTTGAACCATGCCCGTCCCATGAACCGGGGACGGTGAACCATCCGCCACACGAACCGGGGGTAAGCGGTCATGTGTCTCAAGACGAGAGAAGCAATGAGGGTTGTCAGTCATATGATTTGTAGCACCGGAGTCAATCAGCCATTTACCTTGGGTAACGACGTGGGCACTACCTGACGTCGTGGCCACAGAGGCAGACGGCCGAGAAGAGGCGGAGGCCGAAGGAGCATCACCGGAAGGGCGAAGATGAGGATGTTTCTGCCAGCAGCGGTCAACAGAATGGCCGGTACGACCACAGTGAGAGCAGAGAAACCGGGACGAACCCCGTCCGCCGGAGTGGCCGCGGCCACTAGGTCCCCCCCTCTGAGCTTGGTGAGCAAAGGAGTCCTGGGAGGGTGGGGAGGCCAACAGAGGCCGCTGGAGCAGCGAAGTAACAGCGGCAATGCGAGCCGCGGTGGCATCCAAAGTAGGAGATTCCGCCTCACCCAGGATCTGCTGGCGGATCAGATCATAGGAATCGGGAAGACGGAGAAGATAACAAACAACCAGAAGTTCCTGGAAGTGTTTGTGCTGTTCGGCCAAGTCCGCGGAGAAGGGGCGATTCTGGAGAATTTCAGCACCAAGAGCCTGAACCTGCTGATAAGCCGCAGCAGGAGACATGGAAGGGCGGGCGAAGAGGTCCGCATAGAGAGTATAAATGTGGGACGTCTGTCCCCCCTTCGAATAGAGAGCAGCGAGGTGAAGCCAGGCGACCTTGACCGTCTCATCATGGCGAATGACGGGAAGGCACTCATCAGAAAGGCTGTTGGCCAGCCACGTGCGGACAAGAGCATCGCTCGCATCCCAGTCATCAAACTCAGGAGAGTTACGAGGAGGTGGGTCATCGGTGAGGTGATGATGCTTGCGCTGAGAGCGAAGAAGAAAGCTGAAAGAAACGCTCCAATCAGGATAGTTGGAGCCAACAAGCTTAGAAAGGGTGTCAAGGTTGCCCGAAGGAGGAGCTGCAGGAGTGGTGGAGATAACGGGGGTGGTGAGACCGGAAGTAGTCATAGAACACAGCAAGAAACCGCGCAAGAAGAAGCGAAGCCGCAGCGGATAAAAAGGAAGAAGTCGCGCGAACACAAGAGGCTAGAAAGCAGTTAAAGGCACAGAGGGGAAGAGGTCGCGCGGACTGAAAAGGCCGAGCGAACAGAAGAGGAGAGGAAGCAAGAAGCAGCGACAACAACAAGTCGCAAGCCGGGCGAACAGAAACAGGCCGCAACGACTAGGAAGCCGGAGTGGCAAGAAGGAACCGGAGAGAAACAAGCCGCGCAAACAGGGCAGCGGACAGAAGAGAAGGCAAGCCGCGAAGACAGGTCGCGTAAGCAGAAAACAAGCCGCGAGAATCAGAGAGCGCACACAATCAGGAGGAAAAGACCGTGTCCTCTGATACCATGTAAAAAGTAGCAAACAAGCAAGAACAAACGGATAGACTTTTGAATAATTGAAATTTTATTATCCAAAAAAGATATCATTTACAAAGGTATGACCTCCCTTATATACAATGGAGGAGATAGGAGAGAGTATCAACAAACAATGTGGGGACTAAACATGTACAGGGCTGAGCGGCTAGAAATAAAGAGACCGAACAGGCGCGCGGTTAGACAGATGGGTTAATCGCACGGCAACTCCAGCAGGATAAGAACAAGCCGCAATGTGAGTCCGCTAGACCGCCCGGTCTCCAGGCTCCAGAGGAGACCGCCAGACCGCTCGGTCAACAAACCGCCAGACAAGACCGCAAGGCCGCCCGGTCTAATACTTCAACAACTGTGCAACACTCGGAACCGTGGAGCATGCTGGAATAATTACAGTACGGTAAAACCTGCCATTAAGTTTTAATGGTACTTAACGATCAAATAAGATCTCATACACGCCTCTCCACTTCAACCAACTTGTTTGGATTCTATGTATCACATCTTTATCTACACCTCCATTTTTTTGATCTATTGATCTCATATATTTAATACACTAACTGCGAGAAATATTTTGGTCATCCAACATAATAACGGAGTCATCCGTCCTTCTTGAACTAATAAATTTAAGCTTCATATATTCTGCATTTGTCCTGCTCAACCTGAAACTCTTCTTTTATAAAGTGTCTCATCAGGGTTCAAGTTTCGTGTTTACACCCACGTGGGTCTCATCGACCAAAATAATATCATCAGCAAACAATAAACACCAATATATTGCTTGTTGGATGTCTAGTGAGCTCCTCTAATACAAGGGTAAAGAGATAGGAGCTTAAATCTGCTTGATGCAAGTCAAGGGTGATAAGAAATTAATGTATTAATCCTTCAGATTTCCTCACCCTCATCGCAAAATTTGTATACATATCTTTGATTACGCCAATGTATGATACATTTACACCATTCTTTTCTAAGACTCTCCATAAGACCTCTCTTGGAACCATATCATAAGCCTTCTCAAGATCGATAAACAGTACGTGTAAATCTTGTTTTTTTCCGATAGTTGTCAATGAGTCTCCTCAAGAGGTGTATAGATCGACTGCCCTTGCATGAATCCAAATTGATTCTCCGAGATGCTAGTCTTTTGTCATACTCTTCTCTTTATAACTCGTTCTCAGAGTTTCATATTATGACTCGTTAATTTAATTCTTCTATAATTTATACAATTTTGTATATCTCCATTGTTTTTATACAAATGTACCAAATTAATTTCTCTTCATTGGTCTGGCATCCACTTTGTCATCAATAAGCCACTAAATTCCTTCTTTCCTAGATATTTTCATCATTCGATGGGTATATCGTTTGACCAAACCGTCTTTTTATTTTTCATCTTTTTCAGAGCATCATTTACCTTCGATGCTTGAATTTTACGATAAAAATTATTGTCATACACTCCTCCAATCTATATAACTCTTTCAAACTCAGTTCATTGTCTTTTTTTATTATAAAGTTGATAGAAGTATTTTTTTCATCGTTCCTTAATAGCCACATCATCCGTCAAAATTGTATTTGTTTAATCATTTATGTATTTAACTTGGCTTAAATATTTTGTCTTCCTCTCTATAGCTCAAACAATTTTATATAAATCATGTTATCCATTTTTGTTATCTAGTCGCTTGTAAAAAATTTCGTAAGATTGACTTCTTGCTTTACTTACTTTTTAGCTTCTTTCTTGACGACTTTATAACTTGTCAAGTTTTCATCATTCCTACAAACGTCAAGTGTTTTATAGCTATCCCTCACTTTATCTTACACTTGTTCTTTTCATCACCAAGATTATTTGTGTATGTGCATTACTTTTTGACTCTCCAAGTACATTCTTTACACTTATTTTTAAATATAAATAGACAACTTCTCATATGACACTATGATCAACAAAAGAATATTAACTAGTAGTTCCATAATAGCAACCTTGAAAGTAACCTATTTCTTTGTCTTCAAATTTTTGGCAACAGTTTTATCCTTCTCTTAAATTTATTATATTTATTTTGTATTGTGTTGTCAAACTTTCTCATACAATGACTTTGCAATCCTTACAAATTTTTTTATTCATTTTGTGAGTAATAAAATAATCAATTTGTGACTTATTTGATCCGTTCTTAAACATAATTAAATGTGTTTCCCACTTCATGAAGAACGTATTTGTCACAATTAGTTCATGTGTTATAGCAAAGTCTAAACTAATTTTTTCTTCTTCATTTCTTTCTATATACCCAAATCTTCTATGAATGTTTGTATAATCGACATTTTTCTTCTTTATATATTCATTTAATTCCCACCCCCCATGAAACTTTTCTCGCTTTATGGGGTTTTCTTACCAATTCATCTAATTGCATTTTAATAACTTCACTTAATCATATTTGTGACGCATAAACACTAATCACATTAATTATTTTCTTTCCTACGACCAATTAAAGGACTAATATTATATCACATTTTTTACTTACTCCAATAATTTCATCCCTTCAAGCAGTATTCACAATAATACTTATCACATTACTTATTTTATTTTTTTCATATGTATCATAATTTAAAACGAGGGGGGGGGGGGGTAGACCAATAAAAACTTGGAATGAAACTATAAGGAAAGACATGATGTACTTAGGCATTAGTGATAAAGGCTTGAGTGTTGTTGTTTGTTGTATCATAATTTAAAACATGAATTGCCTAAAAATTTAGCTTTCTCACCTACACATTTAGTCTCTTGCAAGCATAAAATATTTACTCTTCTCCTAATCATCGTATCAACTACTTTCATCAATTTTTATGTTAGCGTACTATATTTAAATTTTCAAACCTAAGCCGATCACAAATATTACGATATGCTTTCTTATGAAGCCTAATATGTGAGGGATCTTGCATATTTAACACTACATCCAAGTCCGCTTGAAGATGCAGCGGTTCGTACCAAGACGAGAACTCTTGCATATTTAACACTACACGTAAGTCCTGGAAATGTAGCAATCTGTCAAAAAGACGCATTCAGACCATACCACATGTTCCTTACGGGGAACAACCTAGTTATTGCACAATTTCTCAAACAATCAATATTTATAAGAGTGACTAAATTTTACGCTAGCCGTCAACCTAACACAACCCACACCATTTTCATTCGGGCTTGGGACCGGCATAAGCTGGTTTGTACAAGCCTTGTTTTTTCTTTCCTAACATATTATTTTTCTTAAAATTTTATTTTAATATACTCTCAATCATCTTTTTTTAGTTTAGTTTCAATGTCGCTCTGCATCAATTGATCTAAGAACAAAGGAATTGTTACGCATCTGTCGTTACTTATCTTGTATTATTATTATTTATATGTTGAGTCGTGTTGTATCGAGTCGTGTTGTATCGAGTCGTATCGTAGCGTTTGCGTGTTTAATATTTGTTGTATGTTTGTGTTATTTATGGTTATGTCATCGGCACCTATATATTGGGCCATTGGGGTCATGTAATTCTTAGGCAATAAATATTAATCAAGTTCTTTTTATCTTACAAACTTCCTCTCTCTCTAGTTCTTCTTTTCTCACCCCCTTCTAGGGTTTTCATCTTCTCTCATCTCCCCCCCCCTCTAGGGCTAATAACCTTTGTGTCCCCACCTCCATCTCGTATCTCCGCTGCCATCCGGCAACCCACCATCCAGGCACGTAACATATTGGCATCAAAGACTCTTTCCTCCCCTCTGGTCCATTGATTCCCTCTCTCTAGTTTCCAGATGAGCTCTCAACTCAGGCGGTCGTCGTCCTCCACCAGCTATCTTCTTCTTCCCTACCTTATTCCACGGCGCCATCCCACGCATCATCAGCGCCACAAAGTTCCTCCTCTGCTAGCCGCAGCAGATCCGTACCACTTCCTCGTCCGGGCTTTTCCTCCCCTCAACCGACCCTTTTCTGCAAGCCAACATACCCGCAAGCATGTTTCCCTATCGGCGCACCCCCATCATTGTCTCCAGTAAATCGCTCGCCATCAACCCCGCGTTGATCTGCCTCCGCCAGTCGCAGCTGTCGACGCACTTTCGCGTCTTCTAGTTCACGCCGCAGCAGCCCTGGTCGCGCGCTAGTTCTTCACCGACGTCAACCCCACCTGGGTCTCGAGTTCAGTACTCACGTCATTCCCCTTATCTCCATTTCTAATTTCTTTTTCCTAGTGTCGTACCATCCACTAGTTGTCACCCCTCACACTCTTTCTGATGTCTCGAGCCCCAAGGCATGCACATCCTGTTGCCCACGTTTTTGCTTCATTTTTTTAGCAGTGTGCTCTTTTTATTTTACTTCATCTGTGCTTCATCAGGCACCGCCCCATCCCCCTTGTTTTTATTTGATTTTCCTCCTGCACACGCCAATTTCACCTCACTTTTTTCTTTTGATTTTTTTACTTTTTCCTTTCTTCTTTTTTAATTATTCCTCATTATCATCATGTCTGCTCTATTCTTCGCCTCCAATGCGGATCTCATCGCCCAAATACTCGCTCACCTTGATAATATTGAAGCGCGAGTAGACCGCATAGTTGTGCGCTGCAACTTACCACATTTCACGGATGGCTTTTCCATCACTCTGCCTCCCTCGTCTGCGTCCCGCCGACTCGTCTCGTGCAGTCGCCGTCGTCATCGCCGCCACCTCCATCATTGTCCATACCGCCACTGCCATTGACTCGCCTCATGCAGTCGTCGTCGTCACCGCCGTCATCGCCGCCGCCGTCGCCACCGCCGTCGTCGCCGCCGCCGTCGCCGCCGCCGTCGTCACCGCCGCTGATGTACCACCTCTCCCCACGGTGCTCGTATTTCCACCACTTCCGCCTCCTCTCCAGTCTCCGGTCACCCGCTTCGCTGCCTTCGGTCATCTCGCCGCCTCTTCTACCGGCTTTTCCTCCGTCGGCCCCGGCATTACCGCCTCCTCCGGCCATCTCACTGCCTCCTCTCCTGGCACTTGCTCCGCCGGCCCCGCCTTGGCGCTCCCGCCGGCCACAGGGCTGCCTCTTCTGCAAGCACGTGCTCCGGTGACCTCGACGGATTCATTCCTGCCACAGGCTGTGGCTTCTCCAACTTCCTTGCTGCCGCTACTCACCACCACCACACCAATCTTGCAGAAGCCCCTTACTTCCGCCGCACGTCTTCCTGTCGCCTCCTCCGCTACTCGCCGCCACTACACGCTATCGAGCCTTGTTTTCGCAAGAGATCAAGATGCCAGATGATCCGACCATCCACGTGGAGTTTGAGCTTGGGTTCAAGCTCGATGTCAAGGACGGATGGAGTGTTACGGATCCGCCGTCAGTTATCTTGTATTATTATTATTATTATTTATATGTTGAGTCGTGTTGTATCAAGTCATATCGTAGCATTTAAGTGTTTTAATATTTGTTATATGTATGTTCGTGTTATTTACGGTTATGTCATTGGCGCTTATATAGAGGGTCTTTAGGGTCATGTAAACCTTAAGCAAGAAATATTAATCAAGTTCTTTTTATCTCTCTAACTTTCTCTCTTTGTAGTTCTTCTCTTCTCACCCCCTTCATTCTAGGGTTTTCATCTTCTCTCATCTCCTCCCCCCCCCCTTCTAGGGCTAACAACTCTTGTATCCCCACCTCCATCCCGCATCTCCGTTGTCATCCGACAACCCACCATCCAGGCACGTAACAGGGATCTGGTGAAATGTTTGTGCTAATTCCTACATGACTACATCCTCTTTTGAAACAATGCATTTACTGATCCGAAAATGAGAAGTTGACATCAAAACTAGTGCGCGGATATAAAATAATAATCACCATCTTCGCGATCACAGTCCTAAACGGACACCTTATTCAAATCTTCCTTTTTAAAAGGAATAAAAACTGCATAACGCATGTTAAAAAACACTATGGGGAAGTATGCATACTTCATAAATGAACATCAAATTTACATTAGACATCCTAATAGTAAATAACTGCCTATAGAATGATCAATGAGTTATATTAGTTTGTTGGCATCCACTGTGTAACAAAGCAATGTTGTTGGCATCTCACAAGCAATACTAACATAAGAAAAAACAACATCAAAAAGACTTTAGAGAAACAAATTGAAGAAGCTGTACATAAAAATCAACCTTGTAATCAACAAATTCCTATAATGATAGAACTTAGAAAACAATTACCGGTATGCCAACAAGCCAAGACCTCGCTGCAACAGCTAGGGCTGAACCATATCCATTAAAACCTTTTCCATCATCCCCATAACCACCAAGGAAATAAGAACTCAGCACCCATCCTGCAAAACGCCATTACATTGTCAACGCCGGTAAGTCCATAAACATCACAAAAGCCTTCAAACATGTTCAAAAGGAAAGATGGAAAAGATGCGAACCAGCAATGAATGGATCGGCAGTTTTGAGGTTTCAAAATCGGCTACGGGCAATCCATGGCTAAACCTCCCGATCGCCGAAAACGCGAGCAAGCAAAGCATGTCACCGCCGGACAAAAGCGCCAAAATCCTGAAAAGCCGGCAAACCCTAAAAAACTTCATAGAGAAACTTAAAAAGAGTCAGAGACACGGACTCACGCCCATGAGAGCAGCGACGGCGTGGCTGAGGGCTTATCGAACTGGATGACGCCTTCCAATGGAACACCCTCATCTCCAACGAAGACGGTATCATCCTCCCGGACAGGAAAAGACAGCGACGTCGCCTGAGTGGAGGGACCGGGCTCGCCGTCGACGGCGTGGGTAAGATGAAGGGGTTTCCCGAAATTTCGAGAGTGAAGTCGTAGGCGGGATCGGGAGGAGAGACGTTGGCGAAGTTTGGAGGAATGTTTTAGAGACGCAGAGCCGGCGGCGGAGAATCGCCGGCCGGATAGAGCTCCGTTGGAAGCTTGGGTCACGAGAAGTACCGCATCCATTGCCTATAGACCAGTTCGCAGAGAAAGATTCATCCACCTGAAATTGCCATTATATTGATTTGAACATGGTTAGCTTCTTAGCTGAATATCATGATCCACATGCAGAAGTAATCATGATCAAAAAATGTTTTGAAATTTTGATGTATCCTGCAAAATGATAAATTTAAATTTTAAATTTTTAAAGTGCAAAGTGTTAAAATCTTGTATTTTGGAGGTGCAAAATGTCAAAAAAACCTGATTATCATGCCGCACGCCATTAATCAAGAAGATAACATTTAGGAACACGCACAAAATGATATTTGAGATTAATATCATGCATGAGAAAGATTCATGCAAGCGTACCAACAATTTTTTTTCCATTGATGAATGTATACAAAGTTGCAATTGCAATTAGTTCGACTAGCTCCAACCAAACTTCAATGCATGAGGACATCTCCATATTCCATTGTCTTTGGGAGAAGTTGTGCTTGCATCTACGTCTTCCAATACTTCGTCTAGCTACTTATTTACATTCTTCAACATAAAAAACATTAGGGCTCTGTTTGGCGGAGCGTTTTTGCTCCAATGAGTTTGGATAAAAACACAACTATCATAGAATATATGTTTATCATGACAACAGTTAAGAATGCCACCAAGAAAATACTTCATTTTTTTAAAAAAAATTGATGGAGTTACTTAGGCGAGGTCGAGCATATATGAATGAGGGTTCATGATTACTGTGTTTTTGATCGCTACCGCCATGCCAAACGGACCTAAATGGCATCATAATCATCAACTCCCTTGTCACCGCCTACAATGTGCATAGGTCCTCATTAATATCAGTACGAGTGACAGGCACGGGCCTCCGGCCCGATGGCCACGCGCCACAGTACCCGGCCGGCTATGGCGGGCTTCGCCCGCCCCCAACCGCCTGCTTTTTAAAATTGAAAACAATAATAAAATAAATTAAAATTTTAAACTTAAAACATGGAAAAATTAAATTGAATTAATTTAAAAAAATATTGCATTGCTCTTCAAATAGACCGTTGATATGTCTAATAACAACCTTCCTCGAATAGACCGCTGACATGTCTAATGATAGTCTATCATAGTAGGTGTAGCAGCTCTACTAAAAAGTTTTTGAATTTTAATGGATTTTCATCATTACTCTAAATTTGGGGATAGTGTAATTACTTTAATAGACATTATATTTTTTTTTTGAAATAGATTGTAATATATATCAAGTCATTAAAATTTAAAATGAGGATATACTTGGCATTTCTGAATGTTGCACCAAAGGCAAGTTTTCCTATATAGTAGTGAAAGATATGGGAGCACTGTGAACATACTCTTTCTTCTAAGGTGCTTTTGAACGGGACTAGACTCATGAATTGAAGCTAAGTGAACGTCCATTATATGCATTAGCTAGTCATTTCTCAAGTAGAAGACACTGTCATCTCTATAAATTACAAATTTTTTGTGTCACTTTGTCATCAATATATGGGCGAGTGGGAAGGAAGAAACAATTTGCAACAATCTTGTCATTTGAGAGGACAATGTTATTTGCACAATAAAAGTGGTTGAAGAAGTGCTCCTAAAAGATGAAGAATTGTAATAACTCACGATTTTCAAAAAAGAAGAATTTCATTTGATCAATTTATTTAGAGTGGCAATTTTGTAATTAACAATTAGGTCTTCCCTAATAGAAGAGCAGGCCAACCTCCCCCTTAATCCCGTAATCTTAGCGAGATACTTTAGAAAAGAAGGTTTAAAGTTGAGGAGGGCAAAGACGGAGTATACGGAGCTTAAATTTAGCAGTACAAGAAGGATAGATGACTTTGTTATCAAGTTTGGTGATCAAGATATTTTCAGCAGTGAGTGTTTTAAATATCTTGGCTCGGTAGTTCAAAAGGACGGAGGTATTGATAAAGATGTGACACATAGAATCCAAGCGGGTTGGTTGAAGTGGAGAGGCGCGTCAGGAATCTTATGTGATCGTAAAGTACCACTAAAACTTAAGGGCAAGTTTTACCGTACTGCAATTAATTAGACCCGCGATGCTCTATGGTTCTGAGTGTTGGGCAGCGAATTGTGTGCATGAGCAAAAAATGGGAGTTGTGGAGATGTGAATGCTTAGGTGGATGTGCGGACACACGAGATTGGATAAAATTAGTGATGAAAGTATCAGGGATAAGACAGGAGTAGCACCAATTGCAGAGAAGATTTTGGAATTCCCCAAATTCCGGTAATTATGGAGGAGTATTGGTGGCAAAATATATTTTCTTCCAAACAATGGAGGAGATTTTTTGGAAAGAGATCTTTCTCCATCCTTGATTGGATCCAGCCGATCCTACATTCCTTTTACCTGATTTAGGATTTTTCAAGCCTATATAAAGAGAGGGTCAGTTTTCTCCAAGTATGCGGGATTTTGGGAAAGCAGGAGAACGCAGAGGAGCTCGACGACATTGGCCGAACCTGGGGGTTCTTCCCCGTTGCAACAGCGTGTGTATTTTTTTTCGGCGATCGTCATCCTTATCGTCAGCTTCTCCCTTGCTGCAGGTTTGCCGACGAGCTTCTTCCTTACTGCAGTTTGCTCGGCTCTCGACCGTCGACTACTCTTCTCTTGTCGTTGGTTTTCTTTCTCGCTGTAACGCGTATGGCCGGATCTTAAAGGATTCTCTCTCAGCCTATTTTTTCTTCCATTATAGCTATATTATATGTTTGAGAAAGAAAATAAAAATTTTCTGTCTGCATAGTGGACGTACCCATTTTTTTCAATTTTGAGGAACCACTTTAAATTTGATGTTCTTTGTCTGTGGTGTTTTCTTATTGTTTCATGTATATCGTTTTTCGTAATTATTTTTTTGTCGTTAGATTATTTTTGTGGATCTGAAAATTACCTACTTGGACTAATTTTTTCATAACAAGTGGTAAATGTCGTCTTTTTCCATATGGGCGGGGGGCTGATTTTGGAAGCCACGCAATCTATGATGTCATTGTTTTTGTAATCAAATTTTTTGTGGTATCTTTTTTGATTTTTTTTGAAACCTTTCAATCCTTTTTTGGAGACCGCTCAATTAATGGCTCCTCCTTTCAAATTCTGCCAATTATGAAGGAGCATTGGTGACAGAATATATTTTTTTTCCAAATAATGGATGAGATTTTTTTGAAGAAGTTTTTTCTCCTTCTTTGATTGGATCCAGCCGGCCCCACATTCCTTTTATCTGATTTAGGATTTTTCAAGCCTATATAAAGAGGGGGTCAGTTTTCCACAAGTATGTAGGATTTCGCGCAAGCAGGAGAATGTAGAGGAGGTCGGCCGACCTTGGACAAACCCGGGGGTTCTTCCATGTTGCAACCACATGTGCATTTTTTTTGGTCGGCGGCCTCCATCCATGTAGTCGAGCTTCTTTCTTGTTGCAGCTTTGTCGACGAGCTTCTTCCTTTCTGCAGCGTGCTTGGCTCTCGGTCGCCGACTCTTCTTCTCTTGCCGTTGGTTTTCTTTCTCGTCACAACGTGTACAACCGGATCTTGAAGGATTCTCTCTCGGTTTATTTTTGCTTCCATTATAGCCATGTTATATGTTTGAGAAAGAAAATAAAAATTCTCTGCCTATACAATGGACGTGCTCATTTTCAATTTCGGGGAACTACTTTAAATTTGATGTTATTTGTTTGTGGTGTTTCCTTATTGTTTTGTGCTTATCGTTCTTCGTAGCCATTTTTTGTCGTTAGATTATTTTTTGTAGATCTGAAAATTATCTACCTGTACCAATTTTTTCATAACACACTCGTGGTCGCCGACGCCTCTTCTTCTTTCACTAGCCGATGGATTCTCCTCCTCCCAAAGGTGGCAGCAGTGTTTTCTCCTCTGACCATCAACTTCTTTCTCCTAGGAGGCAGACAAACCGCAACTTTCCCAACCCAGTAGCAGAAACGTTTTTGCCCCCCTCTTCAAAGGTCGGCAACCCCTTTTCCTTTGATTCTCCTTCATTTTGGCTGGGGTTTTGCAAGAGGGACGCCTAGGTTTTCCCTTCCCTCTTTTCCTCGGGCTCGATTTTGATCTCCTTTGGTAAGAATCTCATCCTTTCTCCTTTATTCAAATTTTCTTGTGTCCTTTATAATTATTTTTCGCTTCAAGTTGCATAATTTTTGTGATTCAAGATTTTTGCCCCCTTATATTCATCTCACCGCGTTGTATTTTATATCTCTGGCACCACTCCTCAATTTAATTTGTGGGATCGCTCAAACCCTCCCCGACTTAGGGTTTCTCCTAGCCAAGGCCCGTCTAGTCTTCGTTTCAGTGTGGTAATCTCTTCTTCCCTCACATTTGAGGGAGCTAGGTAAATTTGTTAAACCATTTTTTGTTTAAATTTTGCGTCATAGAATCCACGTTTTAGCGTTGTGAATTTTGATATATCGCTTTCGTCGTTCTTGAGCAGGCCTGAAATAAGATTTCTGAATTTTTGCTTGCGTCGATTGGCCGTCTCCGTCAGTTTCAGCTTACTTAAGGCAAGTAGAGATCCCTCTCTTTTGCAAATATTGAACTTAAATTACTTTATTTGTCCTTATTATTATATGAATTCACTTTTGAATGTTTGTTTTGTCAAATAAGTTTACATCTTGAATGTTTAAATTGACATGCTAGTAGTTTAAATATTTGATTCATTTGGAATGGTATGAGTGCGTGATTATGATTGGTTTTTATTTGAATTTTCATTTAGTTGAATTGTGTCTCATTTGATGGATAATTGAAAGATAGATGAGTTAATGAATAAAAGTAATTTTAATTGGATTCTCACTTATATGAATTGTGTCTCATTTGATGGATAATTGGAAGACTTGTGACAAATTATGGCACCCTTGATACCCTGTGACAAAACCAATAAGCCTGACCATCAACTTTGTGACATCCTTCGCATATCTGACATGAACATTGCAGCAGAATATGGCAACCTTGATACGTTGAATCACTGTCGAGGATTCTTCTTGAATCGCATGTTTAAGCCTCTTCTTTTGGTAATGAGTAGATTTAGCGTTAATGATTGAATCTCTCGTCACATTTCTTCCTTACACGTTCAATCTGGTCACCAGTGCAAATCTTAACACACGACCATAGCAAGACCTGATGCGTCGCAACATGCTAATTGGACTCGCTAGCCTGCAACCCTCAATTGTTTTACAAACATGATGTGTGACTTCACGTGCGAGAAAAGCTTCTCGGGCTGCCCTGAGATAAGATGTAACGACCCTCAGCCCGAGCTCAGAGGCCTATCGGCTTGTCTCGTTCAAGATATCGTTACCGGGCTGCAGCCCAAGCACCCCAAAGCCTCTCCGCGCCTGTTTCTCGGTCGCGGTGCATTGTTGAGGCCAGGTCTTGAACCCGCAACCCCCTTGATAAGGAGTCTTCTAACCACTCCTCATCACCAACTGAGCTACTATGTGACGGATAGGGGGTGTTACATAAGATGACGAGACGCACATCTCGAATGTGTAGTAGCCATCCAACTCAATACACTCCCTCAATGAAAATTACATGGTCGTTTCTCTTTCTCTCCCTCCCTACTCTCCTTCCGAGGCCACTCAATGCCTACCGAGATGGTTCCTACCTGTTGAAGCCAAATATGACCCCAACTGAAGTTCGAAGAAAAAGGGGTACAGCCAAAACCTACTTCTCTCAAGTCTCACCCCTTGACTGGATTCTAAGGACCTAAGACTGACCCAAAAGCCTCAGCAGGGAGGTCCCACCTCACACCCGGAAGATCTCTGAGAGCTTCCCCTCCAAAGCCAAAGCTGGGCTAGGAGCTCCTCAGAAAGCACTGGAATTTGGGAGACAATGATAGCTTGCTTTCTAAGGAGCCCTTATGGGTCTATTTATAGCATTTTGATGTCCTGAATTTACTGAAAAGCCCCTAGTTGGTCTGCCAATAGCCAAAACCCGCTGTTTTTCTGAGGGTACTGAAGTAATTTCTCCTGAGGGCAATTAGGACATTCTTCCTAAGGCCCTGGGCCCCACTCGGCGAGAGCTGTGCCGAGACCCTTCTACCCAGGGCATGGCGCGACCGTTCTCGCCAGGCGTGGGCGAGAACCCTTTGAGAAAGGAGCTTGGCTCGGGCGCAAGCGCTTCCGCGCAGGCCGCGCTCGACGCTCTTGGCTTACGGTTCCTCTCTTAACGATCAGGCGCAATCGTTCCCGCCTTCTTTGGGCGAGACCCTCCTTAGGGCGGGAACACTTCGGCTAACCCAACTGTTGACCATTGTGCCCCCCTTGTCTGGCTCAGCGAATATGGGGTTGTACACAATCCCCGCTCTTTTTGAGCTAGCACCGCGCTCGAAAAGACATGTCCAACCCAAAATATTCGCTGAGCACGTGTCAACGTCAGGGAATCTTTCGGTGGACCGTACGGCGCCTATAAATATGTGTGCCGATAGACGGTCACAATACTTCCCTCGAGTCGTCATTCTCCCCCTGAGCTCTCGCCTTTCCTCGCTATGCCTTCCAAGCGGGCCGACAAACCGCTTCCGCAGGATCTGCAGGATCATATTAACGCGGCACAGGCGCGAGCCAGGGCTAATAGCGCCCTGGTTGCCCCATGGCTAGCGAGACAATCATCGGTTGCTGAGCCTTCTCTGCCTAAGAAGAAGAAGAAGAAGGCGAAGGTGGTGCAGCGGGACCTGTCCCGCGAGAACAGGAGCCCGCCCACCCCGACCCCTAGTCGCGCGGATGGCCCCTCTCCGCGGAAGGTAAGCTCGATATGCCAATTACTAAAACCAGTTGTCCATTTGCTTGACGTGGTACCTCTCACAGGAGACGGTTCTTGACGCTGCCGCGTCCCCGCGAGAACCTTTGGATCCACCCTCTAGCCATCACGATGATCAACCACAGGTTCCCGAGGCGCCCCATCCACCAGACCCGAACACCGCTGGTAAAGGTTCCCTTCTCGCCTTCGACTGGTACTTTTAAATGCTGACCCGATTCCTCGCAGCATCGGTTTCCGCACCTCCAGACCTCGCCACCCGGGAGAGTGGGGCGAGAACTGCTAATCAGTCTGCCCAGGCGGTTGATTCCTCCCTACTGGCGGGAGGAAAGAATGTCGAGATCCCCGAGTCACTGTTAGACGCTAGCCCTCCCGCGGGAGAGGGGACCCACCTCCCCGCTCCTGACCAAGCTGGGATCACCATCCGCAAAGTTTACCCCCCCCCCCCCCCCCGGAAAAGGAAAGTCAATCCACCTCCTCTTTGGAGCTGAGGGGGGGGGGGGGGGGGCTGGGCCTTCTCGCCTGCCGTCGACCGGGGGGCCTCGTCACTCTGAAGGTACACGGAAATTTTATCGCGGCTATCCTTTGGCTCCCGCTAAAATGGGTATTCTTTTGACAGGGGACATGGACTCGCGGCCTGGCGCTGAGGCAGAGGAAGAAGAAGAAGAAGAAGAGAGAGAGGGAGAAGATGGCGAGAGCTCTCCCCTCCCTTCATCTGACGAGATGGAGGAGATCCTGACCGGTGCCGGGAGCGCGAAAAGACGGGGGAAGAAAGTCGCCGCCATTCTATCGAAGCTCATCCGGCGAGAACGGGCTCGCGACCTTGCGGCAAGAGAGTTTCGCCAGTCAGTGGAGAAGAGGCTGGAGTCCCTGGAGCGAGACTACCTTATAGGCGAGATGGACCGGCCGGGGGGAGCTACCGCCGGGTCCTCTCCTGAGAGGTGCATCGAGAGAATCCGGGATCTATCTCGTCGGGTTGACCTGGGATGCAGCGTTCTGTCATCCTACTTCAACCCGCAGGCGCCCCCCCGGACCAAGCTGCGGGATCGAGGCAAATGGCGGTGGGAGCAAGGGAAATGGCGCTGGGAGCCGTACTGAAGCGCGAGACCTCCCCTCCTCTTCCCCAGGCCTTCCCTTCTCTAATGTACCCTTATTTACTCGCTTAGAGCTGTAACTAATGTTCCTGCACTTTATTCGCTTATTATTTTATCGCGTTCCCGCTCAGCGAGAGCAATAGCTCTGTCTTTAATATTTTTGTATGTGTATGAGTTATTTTCCCAGGTCTTTGGGATGGCGAGAGCCACCTCGCTTCCGCCTACCTTGCCGGCCGTATGACATCTCACAACGTTTGCGCCAGTCACTTAGTTAATCGGTCGCTGTCAGATTCAGGCGGGAAAAACGAAGCGCCGCTGACCTAGGACGCGCCGGCTGCACCCCCGCCGCCTTTCTGAAAACAGCCATCATTACCACGATTCTCTATAAATAGGAGGCTCACCTACCACATTCATTTCTCTGATTTCAGTCTCTCTCTCCTCTCCTGTTGCTCTCGCTGTCTCTCCAAGGCTCCCGCCTGTCTCCGCTTCCTTCTTCCGTTCTCGCGTCGTTTGTTCTCTCGCCTTCTTCTCGTAGATCTCGCCTTCCAACTTTTTCGTGATGCCGGGCGGAAGTGAAGGACGATCCAATTGTGCGGAAGCTTTCCAAAAGCATCTTTTCCCCTCCTGCACTCTCACCGTGGAAGAGTTCAACCAGATCAAGACCCAGCATGTTCCCGCCGGCTTCACCGCGCCGAACCCGGGTAGTCATGACAAAGTAAACACCGCTGGGGAGGGGGAGCTCGCCATCCCTATTGAACACTTCGAGGGGGGCTTCCGCCTCCCGCTGTGGCCTGAGATGCGGCAGGCCCTCCGGTACTACGGGGTGGTTCCCGCGCAGCTGAACCCGAATTCAGTTGCTATTCTCGTGGCATTCATATGCTATATGCGGTCCGAGAGGATCGAGTTCAGCTTGCCGATCTTCCGCAAGCTATTTACTTTCCGCGCGAAAGGAGGCGTGGTGTTCTTCTCCGGGCAACTGCTGAAGACAATCGGTCTCGCTAACAAGCATCATCACTGGGGCGAGAGGTTCATCTACGTCTCCGGCGACTTCGGGAACGTACCCCTAGCCCCCATCCAATACGAGGATGCCGCCTACACGCCTCCGTCCTTGGGCTCCCGCGAGAGTGCCCTCCTTGAGTTTTTTGGAACCAAGGACTTCGACGTCCTCTTCCTCCGGCGAGACGTCGATTCTCTTTCCTCTGTACTTCCGGGAGAAGGTAGAGTCTCACCTTCATTTATCTTTTTCTTGCCTTTTCCAAGGTTGGAACTTATCGCTATTGTTTTTGCAGGAGAGCGCGAGATTCCCCTTCGCCAGCCCTTTGATGAGGCTCGCGCCGGAGGGAGTCAGCCTCCTAGGGACCCGCTGGCTCTTGCGAAAGCCGCTGCTCAAGCCTGCCGGAAAGAGTCGGGCCTCCCCCCCTCAAGCGGCGTCGCGAAGCGAAAGCCTGGTCTCCCTGCGCCTCAGCCAATCAAGAGACCCAAGACCACGGATACCGAGAAGGGCAAGGCTGTTGTGGTACCGCCCGTCCAACCTCTCCCTGCTGGCCGCTCTTTTGAGGAGGTCCTGCAGGCAGTAAGCAAGATTGCGGCCACCAGGGGCGGCCCCGGGACTTCTGCCGAGAACCCTCGGACCCCTGGCGCCGCCGAGAGCGAGGGTGCCGCCGCCGGGACCTCCGGCCAACCCTTGTCTGACGAGGTGCCGCGGGGCCACCGCAACTTCGGTCTCGGCGTGAGGTGTCTGGACGCGGAGAACAAGCCACTGCTGCAATGGGATCCTGACGCCAACAAGGTCACGATCTCGTCCCTCTTGCCGAGTTGGGCGGAGCGAGACGAGGTCACCGGCGAAGCTTTCGCCTTAGGCTATTGCCTCTACAGCCGGGAGGACGCTAGCGTCTACGACAGGATGTCGACCCGGCTGTTGGCCTACGACTCCACTCGCGCTTTGATGCGTGGGCTGGAGCTTGCGCACATGTGCGCCCGGCGGAGTATTACGATAGACCGCAACTTCCAAGACATGTTCAAGGCCAGGGACGATGCGGTGGCCCAGGCGGCCTCTCTGGCCAAGGAGCTGGCCGAGACCCAGCAAATGTTATCCTCGCGCCAAGCGGAAGGGGTAAGCGAGACCTTTCATAATCACTTGTTCTCGCCTTCCTAACCCTTCTCTTATGCTAACCTTCCGCTGTTCAGGATTCCGCTCAAGCCGCACTTCGCGAGGAGCTGTCTCAGGCCCGATATGACAACGTTCTCCTGTGGGAGAAGATCGCGCGCCTCGAGGCGAGGGCAGCCCCTCCGCTGGACGAGAGATTGAAGAGCCAGTATTACTCGGCTTATGACATCGACAAGCTGCTCCAGGGGAACGCGCAAGCCACCGTAAAGTTGACGCTGGAGACGCTGCGCGACATCAACTGCTTGGACGGGAGGGGCAAAGACATCACCGCTCAACAACTTGTCCCATGGCTCTTCGAGCCCATTCCAAAGCCCCTGGGCGCCCCCGATACCCCTCCCTCGGATGTCTTAAAGTCCCCCGCAGCGGGTGGCGAGACCTCCGGGGGGAGCTCCGGTGGAAGCTCTAGCGGGAGCTCCAGCGAGACTTCCGAGGGGTACAGTTTGTCCCCATGAGGATCCCCTTCTCGCTTCTGTTCTTCACCTCTCTGTAAAGCGCGAGACGCTATCATTTTGTACCCATACATAGTATTATTAATGCAAATGTTTTTCTTGCGAATATTTCTTGTTATTTGCGAATGTGTTTGATGTAATTGTCGTGGTTGAACGCTTTCGGCGTATGCTTCCGCCAAGGCCCTTGGCCTTCTTAGGAAATCCTTAGCGATGAATCAGCAAGGACCCGCGGTAACCGGCCAGCCGGAAGCGTGACTCTCGAATCCTTAGGACGGGACCGTCCCCTCTAGACTGCGCGAGTCCCCACTGGCCCATCGCATAACGATCTCGCCTGTTTGTTCGAGAACACTGAGAGGAACCTTTTTGGCGAAAGCCTCCCCACCTCGAGATCCCTTTGATGGGGACTCTCCTGCCGAGATCTATCCCTGTCGAGATCTATCTCTGCCGAGATCTATCTCTTCTTTTTCACTTTTCATTTGGTATTCCCAACGTGCTTCCTGCCTTGCATTAACCAAACCAACCAGACCAAACCTATCTCCCACAGGCGAGCCTCCGGACCTGCCAGCTAGATGAGAGCCTGCGCAGCGGGTCTACCCGGGGCCGAGCCGAGCTCTGGGTGCCGATGAAGATCTCAAACCAACCAAACCTATCCCCCACAGGCGAGCCTTCGGACCTGCCAGCTAGATGAGAGCCTGCGCAGCGGGTCTACCTGGGGCCGAGCCGAGCTCGGGGTGCCGATGAAGATCTCAAACCAACCAAACCTATCCCCCACAGGCGAGCCTTCGGACCTGCCAGCTAGATGAGAGCCTGCGCAGTGGGTCTACCTGGGGCCGAGCCGAGCTCGGGGTGCCGATGAAGATCTCAAACCAACCAAACCTATCCCCCACAGGCGAGCCTTCGGACCTGCTAGCTAGATGAGAGCCTGCGCAGCGGGTCTACCTGGGGCCGAGCCGAGCTCGGGGTGCCGATGAAGATCTCAAACCAACCAAACCTATCCCCCACAGGCGAGCCTTCGGACCTGCCAGCTAGATGAGAGCCTGCGCAGCGGGTCTACCTGGGGCCGAGCCGAGCTCGGGGTGCCGATGAAGATCTCAAACCAACCAAACCTATCCCCCACAGGCGAGCCTTCGGACCTGCCAGCTAGATGAGAGCCTGCGCAGCGGGTCTACCTGGGGCCGAGCCGAGCTCGGGGTATCACAAAACATTCAATTATGCTATGCCATGAAAAATCTGACACTAGTTAAAGGAGAATCAATTGATATAATATAACAAGTTTATTTTTGAGATACGTGGTTACATCCTTCCCCCCTCAGGGGTAGAAGCGCTTTAGATCATCACCACTCCAAGTGTGGCTCAGGGCCTTTCCCTCCACGTCCTGGAGGTAGTATCCCCCCGTTCCGAGGACTTCTTTCACAATGTATGGACCTTCCCAATTCGGGTGGAGCTTGCCCACGGGAGCCGACCTTCCTGCCGCGTCGACCTTTCTCAGCACCAGATCCCCCTTAGCAAACTGTTTGATCCTGACATGCTTATCAAAATGCTTGGCCATCCGTCGCTTGATCTCTTCTTGCCTGATAGCTGCCACATCTCGCAGTTCCTCCACCATATCTAACGAGAGGCGCTGCCCCTCCTCGTTCTCCACCCTCCATGCCTCGTCTCCTTCGCCCGCGGCTGTGACTCGCGGGGACCGGACCTCAAACTCCACCGGTAGGACGGCTTCACACCCATGAGAGAGCTTGAAGGGGGTCTCACCGGTGGCCGTGTTCGGAGTCGTTCGTAGTGCCCACAGGACCGATGGGAGCTGCTCCACCCAATTTCCCTTCAAGTTTTCCACTTTCTTCTTTAGTAGATTTACAATGATTTTGTTTGCTGCTTCCACTTGGCCATTACTCCGAGGGTGATGGACGGAGGCAAACCGGAGATCTATCCCTAGTTGAGCGCAGAAGCTGATGAATTCCTCGCTGGCAAACTGGGGGCCGTTATCGGTCACTATTGCTTGGGGCAATCCATGCCTACAAATGATTTCCCCCCAGATGAAATTTCTTATGACCTGCGAGGTGACCTTGGCTAAGGCTTTGACCTCTAGCCACTTTGAGAAATAATCAACCATGACCAAGAGGAACCTCATTTGCCCACTAGCCGGAGGAAAGGGCCCAACTAAGTCCATTCCCCAGATGGCAAATGGCCATGGTGCCGTGATACTCCGGAGTCTTTGAGCTGCCAAAAGTTGAAGGGGGGCGTAGAGTTGACATTTTTGACACCTCCTTGCAAACTCCATGGCATCCTTCCTTAGGGTGGGCCAGAAGTAGCCCTGTCTGACCACCCTGGCCTCCAGCGTCCTTCCTCCCGAGTGACTGTCGCACTCGCCCGAATGCATCTCCCTTAAAATCGTCGGGATTTCTTCTTCGGTTGCACATCTGGCTAGAAGCCCTGACAACATTTTGCGATGCAGACCCCCCTCCATCATCAGGTAGTGAGCCGCCTTGCGCTTGAAGCTTCTCCCAACCTTGGTCCCCTCAGGCAGTTCACCGGTGGTTAGGAAGGCCACAAATGGATCTACCCACGAGGGTTGTCGATCCACAAGCATCAACTCTCCTTCCTCGATAGCTGGTCGGAACAGCTCCGTCAAGGTTCCTCCTACCTGAGGTCCGAACTTGGCCAGTCGATCGGCGACTACACTTTCTCCCCTTGGAACATGTTGAATTGAGAAAGACCGGAATCCTCCGATGATCACCCTTACCTTGGAGAGGTATCTGATGAGGGTTGGTTCCCGAGTTTCAAACTCTCCCCGGATCTGCGATGTCACTACCTTTGAATCAATGAAAACTTCCACCTCCTGAATCCCCAGCTCCTTTGTCAGGCGAAGGCCAGCAATAACGGCCTCATACTCCGCTTGATTGTTGGTCACAGGGAAATGTAAAATGACTGCTTGCTCTATGGTTACCCCCTGGGGACTTGTCAACACCACCCCTGCCCCTAGGGAGTGCCTTCCTGAGGCCCCATCAACCATCAACTTCCATGCTTCTCGCGGTTGCTGTTCTCCCCCCTCGACCTCAACAACGTAGTCTGCTAGAAAGTCCGCCACTGCCTGTGCCTTGATGGAGAGCCTTGGGACAAAGGAGATGTCGAACTCGCTTAGCTCAATGGACCACTTAGACAGCCTCCCCGAGTGCTCCACTCCTTCGAAGATCTGGCGAAGAGGGTGGTCGGTCACCACCCTAATCGAATGCGCTTGAAAATACGGCCGGAGCTTCCTAGCCGAGATGACCAAGGCATAAGCGAGCTTTTCCAGGATGGGGTAGCGAAGCTCCGCTTTCCTCAATATCCGGCTGACGTAGTAGATGGGCAGCTGCTTCTTTCCTTCTTCCTTCACTAAGACGGAGCTCACCGCCTCTGCTCCCACCCCGAGGTACAAGGTCAGGTCCTCTCCTTCCTTTGGGCTCTGAAGGAGAGGAGCCTGAGAGAGTTGTCTTTTTAGCCCTTGGAAGGCCTCTTCGCACTCGGCTGTCCATTCGAACCTTTGATTTTCCCGCAGCACTTTAAAGAATGAAGAACACTTGTCTCCTGCCCTGAAGAGGAACCTGCTTAGCCCAGTCAGCTTTCCTGTCAAGCGCTGGACCTCCTTGACGTCGCGAGGTGACTCTAAATCCAGGATGGCCTTGACTTTGTCCGGGTTGGGCTCCACCCCCGCCGGAGTCAGAAGATGCCCGAGGAACTTCCCGCGGCTGGCCCCGAAGACACACTTCAAGGGGTTCAGTCTCATTTTGAACCTTCTCAAGGTGGCGAATGTTTCTTCCAGATCTCGCAGGTGCGAAACCATGCTCTTGCTTTTGATCATTAAGTCGTCGACGTAGACTTCTAAATTTCTTCCCCTCTGGTCCCGGAAGACCCGATCCATCATGCGCTGATAGGTAGCCCCTGCGTTCTTTAATCCAAAGGGCATCATCTTGTAACTGAAGCATCCCTCCCTCGTGATGAAGGAAACATCCTTGGTGTCAGGAGGGTGCATCCGAATCTGGTGATAACCTGAAAAAGCATCTAAAAAGCTCATGACAGAAAAACCGACGGCTGAATCAACCAGCGCGTCGATCCGAGGCAGGGGGTAGCAATCCTTAGGGCATGATTTATTCAACAAAGAAAAGTCAATACACATTCTTCATTTATCACCTCCCTTCTTTACCATTACCACATTGGAGACCCAGCCTGGATACTGGATCTCTGAGATGAAACCTGCCTCCAGGAGCTTCTTGACCTCCTCGCGAATGGGCTCCTCCAGCTTGGTGGCGATGACTCTCATCTTCTGACGAATGGGGCGAGTGCGGGGGTCCAGGTTCAGGCGGTGGCAAGCTACGTCGGCGTCGATGCCCGGCATCTCCGCCGCGCTCCAAGCGAAGATGTCGACGTTGTTTTGAATGCAAGCCCGCACCCGCTCCCGGTCCTCGAGACTCAAGCCTCCGCTGACCCGCACCCTTTGCACTTGTCCTGCGTTGGTGAAGACCTCCATCTCCACTACTTCTTCGGCCGGCTCCAGCCGCGACTGCTTCCAGCCGGCCCTTGCCTCTTCCTCCGGCTCCAGCTCTCTCCCTTCTACCTCCTCCTCAACCTCCATTGCTTCCACCCGGCCCTCTTGCTGCTGCTCGACTCCCACGCCCCTCGGGACCTCTCCCTCGACTTCATCTGCAGCTTCCCCCCTACTTCCATTGCCCCTTCCGGGCTCTCCTGCTCCTCGTCCACCCGGTCCACCTGCACATCTCCTTGCAGTTCCTCAGTCTCCTCTTCTTCGACTTCCTTCCCTACTATCCCCCTCGCCTCCTCTAGGATCATCTCCTCTTCCTCAACAACCTCCTCTAGAGCCGCCATCTCTATCTCCAACTCTTCTGCCTCTGCCATCCACGAAATGGTGTTGACTGCTGTAACGTAACATTGCCTTGCCACCTTCGGGTCCCCTCTTACCCTGACCTGCACCCCCCCATTGTTGAACTTGAGGCACTGATGGAACGAGGAGGGGACGCAGCGAAAGGCGCTGATGAGGGGACGCCCAAAGATGGCATTATAGCTGCTTGGGGCGTCCACGATCACGAACCTGCAGTTCCGCGACACACCCCCCAACCTTACGTGCAACCCTACCCCTCCTTATACCTCCTTCCTCTCCCCAGAGAACCCGAACAGAGGTCCATCCGACGCCAAGACCCTCTTCCCTTCAACCCTCATCTCATCAAAAGCTTTCTTGAAGATGACATTAACCGAGCTCCCGTTATCCACCAATATCCTTGAGACCGTATAATTTTCCACCGCCGTCTGGATTACCAGGGCGTCACAGAATGGGTCCTCATAGTCTGGCATGTCTGCTGATGAAAAAGTGATCTTTTCTTCTAGTGGGGGGACCTGGGAGGTGGAGGCCACCCCCCTTCAGTACATGGTTTGCAGGCTTCCCTTGCGGGTTGCCTCAATCCCCACTCCTCCATGAATCACCCTGATTCCCCCCGGGTTCCTACATCCACACGATCTTCACACCTGTCTTCCGCCTCGCCTTGCTGCACCTCCACTATCCTCACCGGTGGATCGTTCCTCCCTACCCTTGCTTCTCTCAACTCTAAGAATTCCGGGCAGGTGGCCGTCGCGTGACCTTCCTCCTGGTGGAAGTCACAAAAGAGCAACGCCCCCCCCCCCCCCCCCCACCGCCCCTTCTGCCGTCTCCCCTTCCTCTTCTACCTCCTCCTCGAGCTCCTCTGGCTGCTCCTCTCCCCCTTCCTACTTCCATGGCCTCCTGCGGTGGTGCGGGACGACCCCTCGGCTCCTGCCTCCATGCCGGTCGGTCGAACCTTCGGGGCTCCCGTAGGTTATCTCTCCCCTGATAGCCTTCTCCCGGGCCCTGGGGGCGACCCTCCTGGGGCCTCCAACCTAACCGGTTGTTCGGCTCCCGGGCCCCCCATCCCTGCTACTGCCCAAACCTTCGGGGCTCCTCCCTTCTCCTTTCTTCCCTTTGCTCCCTTTGTTCCCTCGACTCCTTCTGTCTTCCTGCTGCTGGTTCCTTCCCGTCATCCTCTGCTAGCTTGGCCAACTTCCTGGCGAAAGCTGGGTTTGCTCTCTCAAAGTCAATCTCCTTTGCCGCCCTCTCCATGAGCTCCTCAAAGGAGAGGGGTGACACCCTCTTCAATTCCATGCTAAAAAATCCTGGTCTCAGCCCCAGGGTGAAGGCCAGCATCAGCGCGTACCCTGGAACCTCCTGGACCAAAAGGATCTCCTCCTGAAACCGGTCGACATAGTGACCCAGCGTCTCGTCCGGCCTCTGCCTCACCGCAAACAGGCACTCCGCTTCCTTCTTCCGCTTCTTTGAGGTTGAGAACCTTAACAGGAAACTTCTCCGCAGATCTTCAAAACAGTAGATTGACCTTGCTGGCAACTGGTGGAACCAGTCCCGAGCCTTCTCTTTCAACGTAATGGCGAACAGCCGGCACTTGAAGGCATCTGTCATCTGTCTTATTGACACAACATCTTCAAACCACTGTACGTGCTGCACCGGGTCATCCTTCCCTGAGTAGTAGGACATGTCGGGCTCCCGGAACCCCTCCGGTACCGGAGCCGAGATGATGAGCTCGCTAAATGGGCTCTCGCCTCCTGCCTGGCGAGAAGGCACGTCTCGCGGCCTCGGCTGGCTTGCCCGATCCGCGAGACCGTGCCCTGGGAAGAGTTCCCGCACCGCCCCCTCCTTCTCGCCTGGCTCTGTCAGCGCCTCCTTGCCCGGGCGCTGGCTCTGGCCCGGGAATAGCTCCCGCGCCGCCATATCTCTCTCGCCAGCCTCGCCCGGGACCTCCTTTCCTGGGCGCTGCCCTGGGGCGTTCTCGCCCAAGAGTGGAACCTCTTCTATCGGGACCTGAGGGGTGGCCCACTCGCCTCTCGCCGAGAAGGCCAAGCTGATCGTCTGCAGAACCTCTCGCCTGAACTCATCCAGCATCCTCTTCATCGCTTCCTCTCCCCGGGTGGGGGAGCCTCCAGAACCTGACCCTTCACCTTCACCTCCAGCCATGGGACAAAACTTAAGGCTTTCTTGAATCGGCTGCCTTCCACGCTCACCGCACCAGAACTGTTGAAGCCAAATATGACCCCAACTGAAGTTCGAAGAAAAAGGGGTACAGCCAAAACCTACTTCTCTCAAGTCTCACCCCTTGACTGGATTCTAAGGACCTAAGACTGACCCAAAAGCCTCAGCAGGGAGGTCCCACCTCACACCCGGAAGATCTCTGAGAGCTTCCCCTCCAAAGCCAAAGCTGGGCTAGGAGCTCCTCAAAAAGCACTGGAATTTGGGAGACAATGATAGCTTGCTTTCTAAGGAGCCCTTATGGGTCTATTTATAGCATTTTGTTGTCCTGAATTTACTGAAAAGCCTCTAGTTGGTCTGCCAATAGCCAAAACCCGCTGTTTTTCTGAGGGTACTGAAGTAATTTCTCCTGAGGGCAATTAGGACATTCTTCCTAAGGCCCTGGGCCCCACTCGGCGAGAGCTGTGCCGAGACCCTTCTACCCAGGGCATGGCGCGACCGTTCTCGCCAGGCGTGGGCGAGAACCCTTTGAGAAAGGAGCTTGGCTCGGGCGCAAGCGCTTCCGCGCAGGCCGCGCTCGACGCTCTTGGCTTACGGTTCCTCTCTTAACGATCAGGCGCAATCGTTCCCGCCTTCTTTGGGCGAGACCCTCCTTAGGGCGGGAACACTTCGGCTAACCCAACTGTTGACCATTGTGCCCCCCTTGTCTGGCTCAGCGAATATGGGGTTGTACACTACCTACTCAGATACGTCTTGCTGCTCTAGGTTATCACATATTCCAACATGAAGCCATTGTTTCTCTCCGGGAAGTTCGTAACTTAGTGTATGTTATCTAAGTCTACTACCTCTGTCCTTTTCACTATCATTCGCTCTATTTTGAGGTTTGTGTGCATTGTATAAGACAACTTTCCCATCTTTCTAGACATGTCTTTCTGCCTCGCTAATCAAATTCTTTCTAGATTAACCCATAGCCCCAGTGGTCTAACCATCAAATCCAACTCTGGTGACGTACAAATTACATCGGTCAACCGCGAGTGGAAGGATATGCCCATACTGTACACTCACTAGTGGAAAATTGCACTAATAACCGACGTGACTTAGAAAATTCATTCATAAATAGGCTCATCCGCGAACAATGAAGGGATGTAACTTCCAATTGTCTTTTTTAGTTCTCTTCTTTCTAGCTCTGGAAACGAGAACCTCGTGGCCAATTTTGGAGAGGAAGCTCAGTTAACTCTCGAATGTGGTGTGGAATCTCCAACCCTCACCAATAACCTTCATTGCTCTCAGCAATCGAATCTTTATGGTCAGCTCCAATCATAGAACATTCAGAGTCCAGCACCTTCTACATAAGTCCAACACCTTCCACATAGTCGGCCCAGAGCTCCATGGTAAACATCGACCGACATCTAACATGCATACTGTCACAACCCGCATTTTCACCGTATATAAAAAGCTTATCAGAGTAAAGGAAAATGCGCGTCATGATGTCACGTCAGTGGGGGATAACTGCGGACGCTCAGGCAGACACCAAACTAATCATGAAGAAAGGTTCTTTTTAAGTTATTATAAGGAAAATCAGTTAAGTACAATAGTTATCCGTATCTCTCTGCTTAGTGGCTCATTTAGTCCACGAATCAAAAAAAAGTTATACGCTGCGGAAAAAATACTTATTTAGATTGACTCCAACATCCTACATGAGTATAAACGTCCCCAAAGGACAACTCATGTTATGCAAGACTCTAAATTTATTATAGTAGTAAAGATAGCTTTTACAGTCGCTAAATATAACAAGTTAGAGTTTCAAATTATGCAATGCATGAAGTAATAGTTGTAGATTTTATAGTTGAAAATACCTAACATGCATTTCTAGCATAAATCCTCCCAGAGAACAAGTAATGCACATCCACATTTAAAGAAATGAGCAGCTAGCAAGTATCAAACAACTAACAATTCAGTGGGCGCCAACAAACTGACACGAACCCACGAACAAAGGTATGTTTGAACTAGTAAAACTAAACAAACAACAAACTACCTCGCTAAGACGAGGCAACAACCACGGCCAACACTGCCGCCTAGAAAACTCCAAAAATAGCACTGCTAACTGCTACTGCTCTGAACCTGAGGCATTCCAAAGACAGAACACCTCAACAAGAAGGTACAAATGGTGGCAGGAAAGTAATAAGCCAAAATAAGTAAAGGTCAACAGGGGTACCAACCCAAGACCAAAAAACACTGAAGTAAAGTACAAAAAAGAAAACAAGCATCAGCAGTAAAACAAGCAGTTATTAATATAGCAATTATCATGTTCAGATAGTTGAACATGGAAATTACAATAAGGTTGGTTCGACGAAATCCCACACCTTTAGGAGGGTTTCCCGAGAATCAAAACAAGCAGTTATTAATATAGCAATTATCATGTTCAGATAGTTGAACATGGAAATATGAGATCAAAACAAAGGCTCAAACGCGCCGAATTAAACGAAACTCACGCTGTAGGCGAAAACTGATACTACGGACACAACAGCGAAGTCAAAACCAAAATCCGACGAGCCATTCCCGAGATATTAACCTTCAAAGTATGCGGCGAACAAAAAAACAAAACACAAAACTTCGATCGCGCGCCGAGACTCCAAAAATGCTCGGGTTGCGATGAAACTGGACGAGCAAGTACAAAATTACTTAAATCCAACACTCGACGTTAAAAGTAACGTCATGACGTCATAAATCTGACGTTTCCCAAACAAATAAAATCATCGAAAAAATCGGGGGCGTTACAGTCACTCCCCCTAAAAATAAGTTTCATCCCGAAACTTATCACAACTCCAAAACCAAACCAAAATCGATAAAATCATGCATAACTGAAAACATAACAACATACCTGAAACTAAGAGAAGAGGTGCAGATGAGATTCCCTCATCGCCGATTTCAATTCCCACGTCGCGCTCTCGACGTCTTGATTTCTACAAAAAATCTTGACCATATGAATGGTCTTTCTCTGCAACACACGCTCTTGAGAATCCAGAACACGAATAGGTTCTTCCACATATGTAAGGTTGGGCTGAATCTGGGGTATCGAGTCGAGGACTTGCTGAGCATTACGAACACACTTCCGCAGCTGGCTCACATGGAACACATCATGGACACCAGGGAAGGTCGCAGGCAAATCCAGCCTATAAGCTGACACTCTGATGTGCTCAAGAAACTGGAAAGGTCCCACATACCGGGGGTCTAACTTGTGGTTCCTTCCAAACCTTTTTACGTCAGACATCGGGGAAACTTTTAGAAAAATCAAGTCTCCAACGGCAAACTCCAGATCGACCCTTCGTAGATTAGCATACTTCTCATAGCGCTCTTGAGCCACACGAAGCTTTTCCCGAATGTGAGTCACGACACAATCTATCTCTTCAAGGGCTTCCGAACCTAACAACGGTCTCTCACCAACTTTAGCCCAAAATAATGGAGTTCTACAACGCATCCCATGCAAGGCCTCAAACAGAGCCATCTGCAGACTCTCTTGATAACTATTATTGTATGCAAACTCCATGAGTCTGAGACGCTCATCCCAAGCACCACAACGATCCAAAATATAACACCTGATCATATCCTCTACGATCTGATTTACCCTTTCCGTCTGATCATTAGTCTGTGGATGATAGGCGGTGGAATACCTTAAATCGGTACCCAACCCCTCCTATAAACTCTTCCAAAAGCGAGACGTAAATCTAGAGTCCTGATATGATACAATGCTAACAGGCATACCATGTAACCTGATGACCTCTTCAAGATATAACTCAGCTATCTTCTTCATCGAGTACCCAATCTTAAATGGAACAAAGTGAGCACACTTTGTCAGTCTGTCGACTATCACCCAAACAGAGTCGTGCCCACGGATAGATTTTGGCAGACCGGTGATGAAATCCATTGAAATACTCTCCTATTTCCAACTTGGAATATCAAGCGGTGTCAATTTACCACCAGGCCTTCTGTGATCAGCCTTAACACGCTGACACGTATAACATTCTGTTGGGTACATTGGTCAAATGTACCTGATTTGAAGAAGCCTCACCTAACTCAATGATATACATCATAATGTATTTGATGTTTGTTTGAGTTACTTGTGCAGGTTAGGTATTCACTGGACTGAAGCTAAAAGTTTCTAAGTCCATGTGTCGACACCTAGAGGGAAAGTGTCGACACTTGAGAAAGCTTGTGTCGACACCCAGACAAGCAGTGTCGACACTTGGAGTAATTGTGTCGACACCTGAGAAGAATAGTCGACACCAGACAAAAAGTGTCGACACTTGGAGCTGTGTCGACACTCAGTGAAAAAGAATGCAGAAAAGCTGTGTCGACACTTAGCAGAAGTGTCGACACTTAGAAGAGCTGAGTCTACATCAGAAAGTGTCGACATTTGGAGTTGTGTCGACACTCAGCAAAATTCTGCAGAGACTAAGGACAAGTGTCGACACTCAACACAATGTGTCGACACTCAATCAGCAGAGTCAACATATGAAGAATGTGTCGACACTCAGCACAATGTGTTGACACACACTCAAAGGAGTCAACACTTGAAGTATGTGTCGACACTCAGCACAATGTGTCGACACACAACCAGAAGAGTCAACACTTGAAGAAAGTGTCGACACCCAGCACAATGTGTCGACACTTAGTTGAAGACTCTACACTTGAAGAAAGTGTCGACACAAGGAGCTGTGTCGACACTTAGCAAAGAACAGAAAAGTTTACAAAATATTCTAAGTACAAGTGTCGACACTAAGGGAATGTGTCGACACTCAGCTGAAGAAACAAAATTGAAGACTTGTGTCGACACTTGACAGTTTCAACACATGAAGATGTGTCGACACAAAGGAGATGTGTCGACACTTAGAAGAATTCAACAAGTTACAGAAGATCAAGTACTTGTGTCGACACTTAATTTCAGTGTCGACACTTGAAGAAGAATCTGTGTCGAGACATACAAGGAGTTGTGTCGACACTTTGTAGACTTGTGTCGACACTTACACAACATGTGTCGACACTTGGTCTATAAGTGTCGACACTTAAGAACAGAAAGTCTCGACACTATCTGACAGTTAGAGAATTTCAAGAATTGACTGGATGACATGACAGCTGCCGTTCCAGCCGGTCTACAGCACTTGTCAGAGATCTCAGAAGTCAGTTATGAACCGGACCAGCCGGTTACCATGAAGAAGGCCTATAAATAGGCACAGACTGTTTACAGAAACTGTTGTTGTTGAAGCTATTTGAAGTATTTGATCAGAATATTCAAGTAATCAGAAAAGTGGTACACAGAGTATCAACACAAGAAGATCTGGCAGTCCAACTGCAGATCTAAGAAGTTGGAGAGAGAGAGCTCCAATCAAGAATTCAGTCTTTGGAACTAAGGCTGAGAAGAAGGATTCAGAATCATCTGGATCTCAAGAAGCAGAGGTCAAGGATCAACTGCAGAGGATTCAGACTAATTCAGTTCTACTCAAGAAGCTTTGAAGGAAGCTAAGTCAGTTTGGATCTAGCTGAGTTCTTCCAAGAACTCTTCAAGAAACTCTCAACTCCTCTCTTATTTTCTGAGTTGTAGAGTTAGTTATTGTAATTCAATTTTAACTTGTAGGATCCATTGGATCAGAGTGAATTGTAAGCCTATATTATAAAGGCTGAGGGTAGGGCTTGGTTGCCTGAGTGTAGGAGTTGAAGAACTCTGAGTGTAGGCCTTAATTGGCTGAGTGTAGGCCTTGATTGGCTGAGTGTAGGCCTGGGTGGCTGAGTGTAGGCCTTGGTGGCTGAGTGTAAGGCTTTGGGTCTGAGGTGTAGGAACCTAGTTGGGTTCTGAGATAGTGGAGAAGTTTGGCCGAATCTAGTACACTGCTAGATAGGCGAAGGGGGAAAGTGGATGTACCCAAAGATTGGGGAACCACTATAAATTTGTGTGTCTGCTGTGTTGTGTTGTGTTGTGGATTAGCAGTTTATATTTTATTATTGCTGTTAACTGTAGAAATCTGTGAAATAACTGTTTTGCTGCCAACAAAGTTTCAAAAAGGTTTAGGTCACCTATTCACCCCCCCCTCTAGGTGTTTAGGTACCATATCTTTCAAGTGGTATCAAAGCGAGGTTCCTCAAAAAGGACTAACTGTCTGAGGAGATCCAGTTTGGCAGATTCAGTGTAAGTCAGAACACAGTTTCAAGAAAATCAAGAAACATGGGTTCTTCAGAGAATCACAAGGAATTGGGTTCAATGAAACTGCCCATATGTAGAAAAGAGATCTTTGGGATCTGGAAAGAAAGGGTTAGGCTATTTATGGAGGCCTCTGACCCTAGAATCTACATCACAGTCAAAGAGGGGCCATATGTGCCCATGAAGGTTTCAGTTTTGGATGCTACACAGAGAACTCCAAAGGATTTCTTAGAGATGACTAAGGATGAAATTGTCCTAGCCACTATGGACAAGAGGGCACAAAACATTATAGTAAGTGCCATTGATGATGTCACTTTTCAGAACTTAATTCACTGTAAAATAGCAAAAGAGATGTGGGATACTCTCATTGTCTATATGGAAGGTTCTGAAGAAGTTAGGCAAGATAGGAAGTCCTTGCTTAATCAAGAGTATGAGAGCTTTAGGCAAGGAAGAGGAGATAGCATCACTGAATGCTACAAGAAGTTCTATAGAATTGTTAATGAACTCATGTCCTATGGAAGAGAGTTCACTAACTATGAATTGAATGATAAGTTCTTAAGGTCCCTAACCAAAGATTGGGACACCAAGATCTGTGTCATCAGAGAAATGGCAAAGTTGGGAGAAATTCCTCCTCCCACACTGTTTGGCAAGTTGTTGTCTTATAAGATGCAGCTGTCAGTGAGAAAAGAGGAGGAAAAATCAACAAGGACTGAGCACAGGGAAAGGACTGTTGCCTTCAAGTCAGAAGTACCTAGAAAGGGCAGGACTAAGTCATCAACTCCTCCTCCAGAGGTAGTTGAATCAGAATCTGATGAGTCTGTTAGCACAAAGTCTACAAGCAGTGAAAGTGATGAAGACTTTGCTGCATTCACCAGACATTTTCAGAAATTCCTGAAGAAGAAACAGTGGAGGTCCAGACCTTCATTTTCCAAAGGGAAAGAAGTCCAGTATCAGGAGAAGAAGCCTTCAAAGAAGGACAAGAAAAAGACAAAGACTAGCAAGGCAACTGGGTCTAAGATAGTGTGTTACTGCTGCAATAGACAGGGTCATGTTATTGCAGATTGTCCTGAGAGAAGAAAAGAATCCAGTGACAAAAAGAAGACTCACTTCAAAGGAAAGAAGGAGAAGTCCTTTGTTGCAAAGAATGAGAAGACTCTTTCAGACATTTCTTCTTCAGACACTGAGACAGATGCTGAAGCCAACATAGGGCTATTTGCTGAAGAAGAAGAAGAGTTTATGCAGATCATGGAATCAATCTATGAACAAGAAGAGTGTCAGTGCCAAGGACTGATGGCATTGACTGAAAGTACAAAAATCCTGGAGCAGCCAGGACCTAGTCAGGTACAAAGTCCAACTCAAAGTTCAGATTCCAGTTCTAGTTCAGAGTCAGATTCATCTTCATCAAGTGATGGAAGTGTTTCTGAATCTGAGGGAGATATTCATCAGCTCTTAGATGAATATAAAGTACTGTTGCAAGCCTATAAGAAAAGCAAGACCCTAGCCAAAAGTCAGGCAAAGGAGATTGCTGATCTCAAGGCAGCTGCAACAGATTTTGAGACGAAATTTGATCAAAAGCTCAATGAGGTAGCCAGGCTGAAACACATTACTGTGATTCAGATGGGAACTATCACCTATAAAAATGATCAAATTAAGAGACTGGAGATCAATCTTCAGAAGGAAAGAGAGTTAGTTGCTAGGTTTTCAAAACCTAAATCAGTGCTACCCTTGATTGATGAATTTGTTCATCATAAAGGAAAGGCTAGACTGGGTTTTATTAAACCAGCTAGGACTGTTCAGGATCAGTCCAAGTCCAAGGGCAAAGCCCCAATATTCAATAAGCCTGCTGTAGTCAAGACAGCCAAGTCTGTACCTAAGCAAAGGTACAACAAGTTTGAATGCTGGTGCTGTGGCAAAGTTGGCCACTTTGCCTTGGACTGTTGGCACAATGCAAGTGCCAATGGGAGTAGCAAGCTACCTGGTGGAAAGCCAGTAGGTAGCTATGTCATGTTGCAAACTAACAATCACCAAGGACCCAAGTTTACTTTGGGTTCTAAGGTTCATTAATTTGTTTTGTAGGTGAATCCAAGTGGCCATACCCCAACATGGTACTTGGATAGTGGATGTTCCAGACATATGACTGGAACAAGGGGACTACTGAAGGACTACATTCCAATCAAAAATGGTCCTAAAGTGACCTTTGGTGGTTCTGAAAAAGGAATCATCAAAGGGTTTGGTAACATTTCTTCAAAACTTGTTACCATTACTCAAGTGGCTTATGTTAAAGGGTTGAAACACAACCTTATAAGTATAAGTCAGTTAAGTGATGTAGGGTATGACATCTCATTTGTTAAAAATGGTTGTCATATCAAGAGGTCAAGTGATCAAGAGATCATTTTGACAGGATATAGAAAGAGGAATGTCTACTGTCTAGACATCATGATTGAGAACAATGGTTCTCCTGTTTGTCTTGTAGCTGATGAGACAGTCTCTCATTGTGTCAAGTGACACAAGAGGCTAGCTCATCTTAACTACAAGACTATTAGCAAACTCTTTAGCAAAGAGTTAGTGAGGAATGGTCCTCAAGTTAAGTGTGTTAAAGATGGCATTTGCTCAGCTTGTCAAAAGGGCAAGCAGACCAAATCCACCTTTAAAAGCATTGAGAACAAAGATGCTGTGAGGTGCTTTTACCTCTTGCATATGGATCTCTTTGGTCCAATGCCAGTTCACAGCTTAGGTAGGAAGGTCTATACCTTTGTAGTTGTTGATGACTACTCAAGGTTTTCCTGGGTGTTCTTCTTAAGGCAGAAATCTGAAACACCTAGTGTCTTCTACAGCTTTGTCAAGCAAATTCAGAATGAACTAAATAGTACTGTGGTCAAAATTAGAAGTGACCATGGTACTGAGTTTCAATCTGAAAGCATGACAAAACTATGTGAAGACTTTGGGATATTTCAAGAATTCTCTTCACCTAGAACACCTCAGCAAAATGGCATTGCTGAGAGGAAGAATAGAACCTTGATAGAGGCTGGTAGAACCCTACTTAGTGATACATCACTGCCTGAGTATTTCTGGGCTGAAGCAGTTAACACTGCATGTCATGTGATAAATAGGGCTACCATCACTAAAAGGTTAAATAAGACCCCCTATGAAGTTGTGAAAGGCAGGAAACCAAACCTATCCTATTTCAGGATTTTTGGTTGCAAATGCTTCATACTTAACAATGGGAAGTCTTACTTAACTAAGTTTGCTGCCAAGTCCCAAGAGGGAGTGTTTGTTGGGTACAACAATAATAGTAAGGCTTATAGAGTCTACAACTTGACTACACAAGTTGTAGAGGAGTCTGTGCATGTAGTTTTTGATGAGACAAAACTTATTAATAATGAGTTGTCTAGTAGTGTGTTCAGCCCCACAGGTCTTACTAAGAAGATGGACAAGCTAACCATAGAAGATGTACCTGCTGCAAGACAGCAAGTAGAAGAAGATGGCTTATGTCCAGGGGGAGAACTACATGTACCAGGAGCTGAAGAAGTACAAGGAACTCAGCATGATGAAGATGCTGTAGAAGTACAACCAGAAGTAAGGATGCCTCCAGCCAACAGGCATCTAAGAGATCATCCAGTAGAGCTGATTATTGGAGATCCAAGACAAGGTGTTCAGACAAGGAGCAGAAATCAGAATGCTGTAGTATATTCAAGTTTTCTGTCTCAAATAGAACCAAAGAAATTTGAAGAAGCTATACAAGATCCACAGTGGACTGAAGCAATGCAGGAAGAGCTTAATCAGTTCAAAAGGTGCAAGGTTTGGGACCTGGTTCCTAAACCTAAAGATCACAATGTGATAGGAACAAAGTGGATCTACAGGAATAAGTTAGATGAACAAGGAATCATCATTAATAATAAAGCAAGATTGGTTGCTAAAGGTTATAGGCAAGAAGAAGGTATTGATTTTGATCAAACCTTTGCTCCAGTAGCCAGACTGGAAGCCATAAGGATGTTCTTGGCCTATGCAACCTATCAAGGATTCAAGGTATACCAAATGGATGTGAAGTCAGCATTCCTAAATGGTAATCTAAAGGAAGAAGTATATGTGGAGCAGCCTTCAGGTTTTGTTGATCCTACTCTTCCACATCATGTCTATAGACTTAGGAAAGCATTGTATGGGTTAAAGCAAGCTCCTAGAGCTTGGTATGAAACCCTATCTAGTTTCCTCATTGAGAACAAGTTCACAAGGGGGAAAATAGATAAGACTCTATTCCTTAGGGAATCTAGAGGCAAAGTAATACTTGTCCAAATATATGTAGATGACATTATATTTGGGTCTACTGAAAGTAACCTTTGCAAAAAGTTTGCAAAGCTTATGCAAAGTCAGTTTGAGATGAGTAGTATGGGAGAGCTGAAGTTTTTCTTGGGTCTCCAAGTTAAACAGACTGAAAGTGGTCTATCCATATGTCAGTCCAAGTTCACCCTAGAACTCATAAGGAAATATGGTATGGATTCATCCAGCACCATGAAGACTCCTATGGGGTCAAGTATGTCTCTTAGCAAGGATGATGCAGGGAAACCTGTAGATGAAACCTTGTATAGAGGGATAGTTGGCTCCCTTTTATACTTGACTGCTAGTAGACCTGACATCATGTATGCTACATGTGTTTGTGCCAGGTATCAAGTCTGCCCTAAAGAGTCTCACTTGACTGCTGTCAAAAGAATATTGAGATATCTAAAGGGCACTCCCTATCTAGGCCTCTGGTACCCTAGGAATGGAGATTTTGATCTAACAGGTTATACAGATGCAGACTTTGCAGGATGCAAAGAGGATAGAAAGAGCACAACTGGAACCTGTCAATTCCTAGGAGGAAGAATAATTTCATGGAGCAGCAAAAAGCAGACTAGTGTGACTATCTCCACAGCTGAGTCAGAATATGTAGCTGCAGGAAGTTGCTATGCTCAACTTCTATGGATTCAACATTAGCTAGTTGACTATGGATTTCAGGTAAGTAGAACTCCACTTTACTGTGATTCTACAAGTGCTATTTCAATAGCTAACAACCCTGTATCTCATAGTAGAACAAAACATATTGAGATTAAATATCACTTTCTTAGGGAGCATGTAGAAAGAAATAATATTGCACTTGAATATGTTAAAACTGATAATCAGATAGCTGACATGTTTACTAAGCCCTTAGAAGAAGCTAAGTTTAATAGATTCAAAATTGAACTAGGTATGATAAACTTAGACTAAGTTTACAGAATAGAAAATTGACTAAGTAAAAAGGTGTCGACACATCTAGGAAGTTGGTGTCGACACTTCAGAATGTTAGTGTCGACACATGTCGAGTAGGTGTCGACACATCCAATGTGGTGTCGACACTTAAGTTTTACTCAGAATTTTCTAAGTAAAGTCTCGACGATTAGTCGAGTAGAGTGGTGTCGACACATAAACATGTGTCGACACATAAAATCTGTTGACTAAACTTGTGTCGACACATGAGTGTCGAGACATTATAAGTCAGTGTCGACACTTATTGTCAGTGTCGACACATCTTTAGTAATCCATCCCGCCTGTTCGTCTTCAAACCAGAAAGGTATAAATAGGATTCTGTCTTTGTTTGTCGACACGCTTTTAGAGTTTCGAGACCAAACTACTGTGTCGACATTTCTCTTTTCTAAAGACTAATTCTACAAACCCTAATGGCTCCCAAGCTCGAGGAGAACGTCAATGAAGGCTATGAACTGGTTCGTGGCGCGTTCGACGATGGCGATCAAGAAATCAAATCGGTGGTAACCCTAGTCACCGATTCTGGATTGGAGTACTTGGTTTCAGAACCAACCAAAATATGGAAGAAGGAAGTTCTTGAATTCCTTACTGGAGCTTCTGTAGATGACTCAGGTTACAGAATCAAATCAAGAGTGCATGGAACCAAGGTCAAGATTTCACCCAAAACTCTGAGAAAGGTACTTCAGCTACCTAAAATTCAAGCAGAAGAGGAAGTGACTACATCTAAGACCAGGGAAGCACTTACCTGGTGTGGTCTAGATCCTAAGATGAAGATAGGATCTGTATTCAACAGGAAAGGAATGAATAACCAAGGAAAATTCCTGTCTGAAATTGTGGGGAAAGTTATACTCAGCAAGACTGGAGGGCATGATAGGGTGTCAGCCTCTATGTTCAGTGTTATGACCAGAATTATCTTCAACCTAAAAACAGACTGGTCCATGGTTGTGTATGAGAAAATTAAGGAGAGTCTGAAGAAGCCCAATCTGGGCAGAATACTAAGTCTCTACCTGGCTGGTACAATACCAGAGGTAATGAGCAATGCTGCTGGTACTAAAATCAATCACATGAGAAGGATGGATCAAAGGATATTTTCCAGGTGGGAAAGAGTACTATCTAAGGAAATACCTACCCCAGAGAAGCCAGTTACTAAGAAAGCTTCACCTCCAAAGAAGAAGAGGAAGATAGCTCCTGTGACACAGGAGTCCTCCAGCAGTTCAGGTAGTGAAGAACAAGTTGTTTTCACTCCTGATAGTCAAGAGGAAGTGGCTGCAGAGAAGTCTCCTGCTCCTCAAGAGACAGCTGAAATCCAGGGGGAGCTGCCTCCAGCTAGCCCCAAGTATAAGGATCCAAGCCAGGGGGAGCTTCCAGCAGTAGAAGAACCATCTACTCTGGACAGTGAGCAAGCCACCATCATTATTCAAGAGGTACTCACTGACTTAAAAACTTTAGAATATCTTATTGAAGATGCTAATTTGTTTGATGTTCATCAGCAAACTCAGCTACCTAGCCAAGCTCCAGATGTTGGTCTTGAAGACACATCTGCTGTTGTGCAAAATGTTCCAGATACTACTCAAGTAGTTGAAGAACCAAGTACTTCTCCTGCACAGTCACCTCATGAATATACAATGGAAGATCTGTTTCTAAATATAGATCAAGATGATTTTGACATGGACAAGGTTGCTGCTGCTGAAGAGAAGGCTGCTGCTGCTGAGGGGGAGCACATGACAGTTCTGGAAGAGCCTTTAAGGCTAGACACTGAGAAGGCACTAGATGTGCAAGCTGAAAAACCACAAAGCCCTAAGGATAGGGTTGAGATTGCCAGCACCTCTGCCTCTGAAGATGAGGAGAGTGCTAGGGCCAAGAAGAAGAAAATCTATATTTTTAAAAGAAGAAGTCAGAATTACAAGAAAGCCTTGCAATCCATTGCCCCACAGCCCATAGTTCAGCACGCTCCAACTGCTGACTATAGTGCTTTACTGATTGCACTACAGATCAAGCTGGATGAGCAAAGGAAGGCAATAGAGGCATATGTGGATGAAGGGCACAAGTCCCTACAGTTTGACCTTGCACAAGATATCAAGTCAATAAGGTTTGAAATGAACCTGAACAAGAAGGAGATGAATGAATGCTTCCACAAGGGTGGAAATGCTGTGGTGTTTCTGGCTACACACCAAGAGAAAATAAAAGTACAAGTAGATGATATAGCATTGAAGCAAGGCTATGTGCTGGAAAATCAATTAAGGATGAATGATAATTTGACTGCATCCCACAATGCTATAGTCACTGAATTAAAGAATAAGTCTGCTGAACCTTCTACCTCTACTGATGCTGCAAAGGCTGATTTTGATAAAATCTTTCAAGCTGAGATTACTGCTGTCAAAACTGCTATAAAAGATTCCCAGAAAGCAATCTCTGAACAACTTACCAAGCTTAAACCTTACTTTAAAGATGGAATCAGGTACTTGGATGGTCAAATCCGATTCCAGAAGGATGATGTAAGAGATCATGTTGCTCAAGAAGTCATAAAGAGGGAGAGGTTGTTAGTCAAAGCAAGCTCAGACCATGCTAAGTGGATATCAAATTCCATCAGGGCTACCCTTGGATATCCTCCCCTGTGTGATGATGATAATGTTGCTGAATCAGGGATTCAAAGTGCATATCTTGGAGGTGAGCAACAGGAAGTAGCTCAAGTGATTTATCCACCTCCAGATTTTGACATGGTTCATGCAGATGTAAGCACAATGTATAGCCCAACTGCTGGAAAGTCAAATGTTGTTCTGGAAAAGGTTGTTCAACCTATATCAGCAGCTATGCAAGAGGCTTTGGACAAAGAAGAAGAGACAAGGCTGTCAAAGAAGAGGTTTAGGGAATTAGCAGAACAAAAGCCAGATTTTGAACAGTGGAGCCCTACCTCTAGAAATATCATTCTCACTGCCTGGAAAGCTGCTAAAGACAACACTACTGATAGAAACAAGTGGTTCTCAGAAGCTGAATGGAGGAAGCATGAGATCAGGCAGGAAGCCATTGTCCAGTATAGAAGGAAGGCTAAGTTAGGAAAGCTACCTCCTACAGCTGTGGAGCCTAGCAAGTACTTTCCTAAGCCCTATCATTACTTTGAGAGGCAAAAGATCAAGGCTGATAAGCTCGATCTCAAAGGAAAGAAGACTGCTGATACTGAGTCTGCTGCTGCTGCTGCTGTAAAGGACAAAGTACAAGCTGAGAAAGGAATAGTTATAAAAGAACCTGATCAGAACTAGACTAAGATTAGACTAAGAAACATTGTTGTAATCTTTTACATATGAAATATTTTTGTAAAACAATGGAAATGTATTAAAACAATGTTAGAACAATTTTTGATAAATATATCTCATGATTGTTCAGAAGCATGTGTCTATTTCTTGTTTGTTCTGCAATGTTTAATGAGTATACATGTGTGCTTTATTACATGTTTAAGTTTACCCTGTTGACATATACCTGCTTTACATCATTTTCTAATTTTTAATTATGAGTGGTGTATATCATTGACTAAGGGTTATGACTTCTCCAAATAGGGGGAGATTGTTGGGTACATTGGTCAAATGTACCTGATTTGAAGAAGCCTCACCTAACTCAATGATATACATCATAATGTATTTGATGTTTGTTTGAGTTACTTGTGCAGGTTAGGTATTCACTGGACTGAAGCTAAAAGTTTCTAAGTCCATGTGTCGACACCTAGAGGGAAAGTGTCGACACTTGAGAAAGCTTGTGTCGACACCCAGACAAGCAGTGTCGACACTTGGAGTAATTGTGTCGACACCTGAGAAGAAGAGTCGACACCAGACAGAAAGTGTCGACACTTGGAGCTGTGTCGACACTCAGTGAAGAAGAATGCAGAAAAGCTGTGTCGACACTTAGCAGAAGTGTCGACACCTAGAAGAGCTGAGTCTACATCAGAAAGTGTCGACATTTGGAGTTGTGTCGACACTCAGCAAAATTCTGCAGAGACTAAGGACAAGTGTCGACACTCAACACAATGTGTCGACACTCAATCAGCAGAGTCAACATATGAAGAATGTGTCGACACTCAGCACAATGTGTCGACACACACTCAAAGGAGTCAACACTTGAAGTATGTGTCGACACTCAGCACAATGTGTCGACACACAACCAGAAGAGTCAACACTTGAACAAAGTGTCGACACCCAGCACAATGTGTCGACACTTAGTTGAAGACTCTACACTTGAAGAAAGTGTCGACACAAGGAGCTGTGTCGACACTTAGCAAAGAACAGAAAAGTTTACAAAATATTCTAAGTACAAGTGTCGACACTAAGGGAATGTGTCGACACTCAGCTGAAGAAACAAAATTGAAGACTTGTGTCGACACCAAGAAGCAGTGTCGACACTTGACAGTTTCAACACATGAAGATGTGTCGACACAAAGGAGATGTGTCGACACTTAGAAGAATTCAACAAGTTACAGAAGATCAAGTACTTGTGTCGACACTTAATTTCAGTGTCGACACTTGAAGAAGAATCTGTGTCGAGACATACAAGGAGTTGTGTCGACACTTTGTAGACTTGTGTCGACACTTACACAACATGTGTCGACACTTGGTCTATAAGTGTCGACACTTAAGAACAGAAAGTCTCGACACTATCTGACAGAGAATTTCAAGAATTGACTGGATGACATGACAGCTGCCGTTCCAGCCGGTCTACAGCACTTGTCAGAGATCTCAGAAGTCAGTTATGAACCGGACCAGCCGGTTACCATGAAGAAGGCCTATAAATAGACACAGACTGTTTACAGAAACTGTTGTTGTTGAAGCTATTTGAAGTATTTGATCAGAATATTCAAGTAATCAGAAAAGTGGTACACAGAGTATCAACACAAGAAGATCTGGCAGTCCAACTGCAGATCTAAGAAGTTGGAGAGAGAGAGCTCCAATCAAGAATTTAGTCTTTGGAACTAAGGCTGAGAAGAAGGATTCAGAATCATCTGGATCTCAAGAAGCAGAGGTCAAGGATCAACTGCAGATGATTCAGACTAATTCAGTTCTACTCAAGAAGCTTTGAAGGAAGCTAAGTCAGTTTGGATCTAGCTGAGTTCTTCCAAGAACTCTTCAAGAAACTCTCAACTCCTCTCTTATTTTCTGAGTTGTAGAGTTAGTTATTGTAATTCAATTTTAACTTGTAGGATCCATTGGATCAGAGTGAATTGTAAGCCTATATTATAAAGGCTGAGGGTAGGGCTTGGTTGCCTGAGTGTAGGAGTTGAAGAACTCTAAGTGTAGGCCTTAATTGGCTGAGTGTAGGCCTTGATTGGCTGAGTGTAGGCCTGGGTGGCTGAGTGTAGGCCTTGGTGGCTGAGTGTAAGGCTTTGGGCCTGAGGTGTAGGAACCTAGTTGGGTTCTGAGATAGTGGAGAAGTTTGGCCGAATCTAGTACACTGCTAGATAGGCGAAGGGGAAAAGTGGATGTACCCAAAGATTGGGGAACCACTATAAATTTGTGTGTCTGCTGTGCTGTGCTGTGCTGTGGATTAGCAGTTTATATTTTGTTATTGCTGTTAGCTGTAGAAATCTGTGAGATAACTGTTTTGCTGCCAACAAAGTTTCAAAAAGGTTTAGGTCACCTATTCACCCCCCCCCCCCTCTAGGTGTTTAGGTACCATATCTTTCACATTCTGATACAAACTTCGCGATATCATTCTTCATCCCTGACCACCAAACAATTTCCTTTAGATCCTTATACATCTTAGTGGAACCATGGTGGTAGGCTACACTGGAACCATGAGCTTCAGCACAGATCTTAGCCCGAATATCGCCAAAGGCAGGGACACAAAATCTACCCTGATACTTCAAGGTGTCCAACTCGTCCACAGAGAAATCGGGTAGCTCTCCCTTCAAAGTTCTACTCCGGAGGTGCAACAAATCAGGATCATCCTTCTGATGTGCTCGAGTAAGGGAAATCCAAGAGGGTTCTTCTGCTTCTAGACTAGCAGGCATAATACTACTCCCAACCTCAATATCCATCAACAAAAATCCTTCTATCAAGAACTGCACCGACAGATTAAAAATCTTAGCGGTCTTTCTACTCAAGGCATCGGCTACGACATTAGCCTTTCTCGGATGATAAAGAATTTCCACTTCAAAATCCGTCGCATATTCTAACCACCGACGCTGGCGCAGATTTAGTTCTTTCTGAGTGAAGACGTACTTCAAACTCTTATGGTCTGTATAGATCATGCACAACGCGTCATACAATAAGTGTCTTCAAAGCTTCAGCGCATAAATTACGGCAGCAAACTCCAAATCATGCGTAGGACAGTTTCTCTCGTGGATCTTTAGTTGCCTCGATCCATACGCGATCACCTTACCATCTTGCATTAAAACACAACCAAGTCCAATGTGTGACGCATCAACATACACAGCATACTCAACTCCTTCAGTAGGTAAGGTTAAAATCAGAGCAGTACATAATCTCTTCTTCAGCTCTTGGAAAGCCTCTTCACACTTATCACTCCAAATAAATACAGTATTCTTCTAAGTAAGTCTAGTTAGAGGAGCAGACAACACCGAAAACCCCTCCACGAATCTTCTATAATAGCCAGTCAGGCCTAAGAAACTCCTAATCTCCTTGGGTGTAGAAGGTCTTTCACATTCCATCACAGCAGAAATCTTGGTCGGGTCTACAGAAATACTGTCCTTGCTTACGACATGACCTAGAAAGGACACCTGAGGTAGCCAGAACTCACACTTGCTCAACTTCGCATACAGCTTATGCTCCCTCAGGGTCGACAAAACCAGACGCAAATGCTGAGTATGCTCCTCAACATTGCGGGAATACACCAAGACATCATCTATGAACACAATAACAAATCGGTCCAAGAAATCCTTAAACATCTGATTCATCAAATCCATGAAAGCAGAGGGTGCATTGGTCAAACCAAAATACATCACCAAAAACTCATAATGTCCATGTCGTGGACGGAAAGCGGTTCGGGGAATATCTACCTCACGAATCCTCAGTTGGTGGTAGCCTGAGTGAAGATCGATCTTTGAAAATACCGAGCTACCACACAATTGATCGAACAAATCATCAATCCTTGGCAGGGGATATCTATTCTTAATGGTTACCTTGTTCAGCTCCCTATAATCGATGCAAAGCCTCATCGATCCATCTTTCTTCTTGACGAACAAAACATGAGCACCCCATGGAGAAGTACTTGGTCTAATAAAACCACACCTCAGCAACTCATCGAGCTGAGTACACAACTCGTCCAACTCACGCGGATCCATACAGTACGGTGTTTTAGCAATAGGACGAGTACCTGGCTCGAGGTCTATCACAAGCTCTATCTCCCTTTCCGGAGGAAGTCCTGGAAGACTATCAGGAAAGACATCTGGAAACTCTCGCACCACTGAGACATCCTCAAGACGTGGTGTAACAAAAGCTGTCTCCAGAGCAGAAATAGAAACCAAAAATGCCTCGCAACCAGACTCTATCGCACGAAAAGCACGTACCGCAGAAATGATAGGGGAAACTCTGTCCTGAAATCCATAGACGCTCATAGGTTGACCGTCGTCCATCCTGAAATCCAATCGCTTAGCCTTGCACTGGATGACCACATCATACTTGGACAGTCAGTCCATGCCCAGAATCACGTCAAAATCAGACAGATCCAAAATCATCAGATCCGCAAAGGCAAGAAAATTGCCAAGATAAATAGGGCATCTCAGAACTCCTTTGTTAGATATAACAGAATCACCGGAAGGGAGCTTGACATTGAAGGAGCCTCCTAAATGGTCCACACTCAGGCGATGTTTATCAACAAATCTCCGGGCCACAAAGGAATGGGTGGCACCCGAATTGAAAAGAACGCGAGCCCACCTATTCCGCACCTTAAACTCCCCTAAAACCATAACATACATAACTAAACGAACGATAAATAGGGCAACAACGATAACTAACGAGGATAAATTAAACTGAGGCTAACCTGATATCACTTGCGTAGAGGTTTGGGCTTCCTCGCTGGTCATCACGTTCAGCTTTCCTTTTCCTTTATCCAGGTTTGGTGGCGGTGGCAGAGCTCGAAGTGGGGCAGGCTGCAGTGGGGACTGAGCCTGGGGGCACAAAGACTTCTAGTGTCCCTTCTGCCCACACTGGAAGCAAACCCTTTTCTTTCATCCAGCAGCGAGTCACGTCATGACCCTTCCTTGCACAGAACGAGCACACAAGCTCTCCCTTGGGTGCACCTTGGATGACATGCACCTGCTGCTGCTTCAAAGTGGCAGTCCTCTTGAAACACCTTTCGTAGGGGTAGCCAGGACGACCACAGAAGCTACACACTTCCTTACTTTTCTTCTTCGAAGAAGGGTCAGATGCCCTAGAGCTACCATCCTCAACGCCTTTTCTTTTCTCCTTCCTTGTCGCAGCACCGCGGTTCTTGGAATTTTCAATCGCCTCCACTTTTAAAGCGGCTTCCACTGCTTCAGCATAACTTTTAGCTTGGAAAGCGCATGTCAACTGCTGGACATCGCTTCTTAATCCTCCCAAGAAACGTTTCACTCTACCCTCCTCAGAAGCTACTAAGTCAGGAGCAAACCTGCTCAGTTTGCTAAACTCAATCTCATACTCGCTTACGGTGAACTGTCTCTGCTTTAGATGCAGGAAGTTATTCATCAGGCGGTCTTGCTCGACCGAGGGTAGAAACTTCTTCAGCAGCATCTTCTTAAAAGATTCCCAAGAACAGCCTTCCTTCAGACCCCCTCTTTCCCGAATCCACCAACTCTTTGTCAGACCTTTTAACTGATAGGTTGCAATCATCACCTTCTGGGCTTCTAGAATTCCGGAATACGAAAATATCTCCTCGATGGAGATGATCCAATCACCTATAATCATAAAGTCAGCACTCCCGTCGAAGGTGGGAGGTCCCAACCGCTGGAAGTGCGATATGAAATTCATTTCTGGTGGTATCGCCATCGGGGGCACCAGAGGAGCAGGGGTATCGGGCACGGCCTGGCAGACGGCGGGCTCTTACACTAAAGATTGTTGCGCAGGAGCGGTAGACAACAGAGACTCAATTTGTGATTGTATCGCTACCAATTGTCTCGACAGAGCCTCATTGCTCTGACACATACTCTCGATAATCGCGTCACTTTGCGCGCCTGATGACTCACCCTCCGACTGGGGAGTCGACCTCATCGCAGGACGCTTTGGCGGTATTTCTAAAAAGCAAACGAACAACTCATCAAAATCATAGCTTACAACAAAGCCACACGACTAGTTCAGACAATACTTAAAAGACACTTGCTTACGCTGCAACTTGCTCTGGGATTTTATAATGATGTTATGTCATACTTAGGATGATATCCTCTCATCCTATTGACTCTTGTGCCTATGACATGAATGCATGTATTTTTTATTCTTTTTTTCTGATTTAAAACCATGTGTGTACATATGTTATCCCGCAAATCTTTAGCTTGCCACGTTGTGCTTATGCAATGTTATGTTATGTATGATTCAGCTATGTATTCTAAAAAGGCCCTAATGTATGTTATGAGCGGCGTACGCATGAAAATGTTATGTATCTCATACTACATGACATTCTCATGCAACGAAAAGGAAACGTGTTAGTCGCATTCATGTGGTGAGGTTATGCATTTCATACTACATAACCCTCACATGTTGCCCCTATGGTGGATCCATATACAAACACATATTATGCATCTCATACTACATAATATGCCCCGTATACTTCATGTTATGCTATGAGTGTAGTGTTCGTGCTTCAGCCAAGACGTGTTGATGACATATCGGTGTGTGTATGATATGATGCTAAACACCTAATACCAACAAGGAAAGGTTGTCCGACAAATTGTCAAGCAACCTCCCTCTGATACCAACTGTCACAACCCGCATTTTCACCGCATATAAAAAGCTTATCAGAGTAAGGGAAAATGCGTGTCATGATGCCACGTCAGCAGGGGATAACTGCGGACGCTCAGGTAGACACCAAACTAATCATGAAGAAAGGTTCTTTTTAAGTTATTATAAGGAAAATCAGTTAAGTGCAATAGCTAGTCGTATCCCTCAGCTTAGTGGCTCATTTAGTCTACGAATCAAAAAAAATGTTATACGCTGCGGAAAAAATACTTATTTAGATTGACTTCAACATCCTACATGAGTATAAACGTCCCCAAAGGACAACTCATGCTATGCAAGACTCTAAATTTATTATAGTAGTAAAGATAACTTCTACGGACACTAAATATAACAAGTTAGAGTTTCAAATTATGCAATGCATGAAGTAATAGTAGTAGATTTTATAGTTGAAAATACATAACATGCATTACTAGCATAAATCCTCCCAGAGAACAAGTAATCCACATCCACATTTAAAGAAATGAGCAGCTAGCAAGTATCAAACAACTAACAATTCAGTGGGCGCCAACAAACTGACACGAACCCACGAACAAAGGTATGTCTGAACTAGTAAAACTAAACAAACAACAAACTACCTCGCTAAGACGAGACAACAACCACGACCAACACTGCCGCCCAGAAAACTCTAAAACCAGCACTGCTAACTGCTACTGCTCTGAACCTGAGGCATTCCAAAGACAGAACACCTCAGCAAGAAGGTAGAAATGGTGGCAGGAAAGTAATAAGCCAAAATAATCAAAGGTCAACAGGGGTACCAACCCAAGACCAAAATACACTGAAGTAAAGTACAAAAAAGAAAACAAGCATCAGCAGTAAAAGAGTACTTACGTGAATCGTCACGTTCAACAAGAGTGCACCAGACGCACGAGGCTATAAGGTGACTACATGAATAATTCGCAAGAGGGAAAAACAAAACCTTTATTAGGCACATGTGGTCGACTCTACCCAAAAACACGGGCGAGGTGGTCACTCTTGGACACACTACCCAAAAATACGGGCGAGGTGATAACTCTTGGACACACTACCCAAAAAAACGGGCGAGGTGGTCACTCTTGGACACACTACCCAAAAACACGGATATAAAATTCGTCTAACTGCGAGGGAGTCTCATACTCTCCACCATATACCGCAGACATCCAAAAAAACCAGGTAGACTTCCAAAGGGCACTAATGAAGGAAACAAACACTGCGGAGGTGGAATCGTCCACTAACTCCCGCAATCAAGAAACCCAAATAAACCACAACACAAATATCTCGAGATTTGGCTCGACAGATTCTACTTGACATTACCGAACTCAAGACATGGTTGATCAACCTCTAGGAGCAATTTACAGTCCTAGATAAATTCTAACGCGCTAAATAACGAAAGCTAAAACATGCATAGCCATCATTAAGACACACCAGGAACAATTAACCAAAACCAGACAAAATCGGACTTTCCAAGACAACACCTTACAACAAAGAATCGTTGAAACGATTAATCATAACAATGATTTGGAAGAATAAGCGCAGAAAATTTAAAGAACATGAAAGTATAGTCGTTACCATCAGGTCGGACAAAGAGAAACGAGGGGAAACCACCACTTGCCTTGGTTTTACTGGAACAGTCCTCTGAATCACTCCACGTCGTAGATCGGGGCAAAAGACTGCGGGAGGAGTTGAAATATAGACAAAAAAGGTCGAAAAGGGGATTAGGGCCGAAAAACCCTAACGAGAAATCTCAAGAAATGGGGAAGAAATTACCACGATGGCGTAGCTCTCGACGAGAGCTTTCCAGATCTACGATCGGTTTGAAATTCCGAGCACCGGAGCACCGTCTACGGCCACCGGAAGAAATAAGGACGGACAACCTCTTTCTCGCTCACGCCGCTCTGGTTCGGGAGGAAAAAGAATCGGAGAGGATGAAGAAGATGAAGAAGGTATTTATATTAAGGTGATAACAGGAAGAACAAACAAAAAAACCGGGTTCGGCTGAACCAGCTTTCCCGAGACAGAAGGAATGGATTACTCGAGTACAAGGCAACTGCTCGAGTACTGCAAGAGGATTACTCGGGTAAAAGGCAATTTCTCGAGTACTGAAGGCAGTACTACTCGAGTACAAGGGAAGAAAATTTACTCGAGTGCTAAAGGGAATACAACTCTGTTCGACTCTTGGTCAAGCTCAGCTCGATGTTCATCGAACAAAAGGAAAAACTCCATTCGACGAATTCTGTTCGAAAATCATCGAACGCAAGGCCTGATCGTCGATCCCAAATCCAAAATCGTCGAACGCAGAACGCAGGGCCCAATCGTCGAACTCAATTCGAAGATCGTCGGACTCAATACGCAGATCGTCGAACTCAACACGCAGGGCCAGATCGTCAAACTCAACATTAAGATCCGCTAGACCTACAGCAAGCTCCGCTCGACGTTTCGTCGAGCTCAGCACGACAATCGTCGAGCTCGTGGACGATCGTCGACCTCCAGACTGTGCCCAGAAAAGAATTACAATCGTCGAGCTCGACGATCGTCGACCTCCAGACAGCGCCCAGAAAAGAATACAATCGTCAAGCTCCGCTCGACGATCGTCGACCTCCAAACAGCGCCCAGAAAAAAATACAATCGTCGAGCTCCGCTCGACGATCGTCGACCTCGATACAGCGCCCAGAGAAATTACAATAAGGTTGGTTCGACGAAATCTCACACCTTTAGGAGGGCTTCCCGAGAATCAAAACAAGCTATCATTAATATAGCAATTATCGTGTTCAGATAGTTGAACATGAAAATATGAGATCAAAACAAAGGCTCAAACGCGCCGAATTAAACGAAACTCACGATGTAGGTGAAAACTGATGCTACGGACACAACGGCGAAGTCAAAACCAAAATCCGACGAGTCATTCCCGAGATATTAACCTTCAAAGTATGCGGCGAACAAAAAAACAAAACCAAAAACTTCGATCGCGCGGCGAGACTCCAAAAATGCTCGGGTTGCGACGAAATTGGACGAGGAAGTCCAAAATTACTTAAATCCAACACTCGACGTTAAAAGTAACGCCACGACGTCATAAATCTGACGTTGCCCAAACAAATAAAATCATCGAAAAAATCGGGGGCGTTACACATACCACCAACCAAAAGGACAAATCCTAGATGTTTCCTTAGAATCCAATAGCCTCAAGCCCGACCTGAATAGCTGGACTATCCCGTCATAATTAAGCTTGCACCACCCTTCTCGTCGAGAAATAATTTGGTACGTGTAATGCACCTATTTTCTATCGTTCTGGATTAATTTCATTTGCACAATTCACAAATATACAGTGGGATTTTGCGCGAAAATATGAACGTATTTTCAAATATCAAATATGATCGTATTTTTACGAATCTGAATGTCAGATCACCACCTGTATAATGTGTTACAAGTATCAAACTACGTCTCCCTTCTCATAAGGATTCTCAAGTAGAGGAGAGTGTAAAGAGTGATTCGACCCAAAAATCAACGGTGACATAAAGTGAAAAGCCTAAATAGTATTAGTTTTTTAGTAGCATCCTATAGTATTAGTGAGATTAGTTTTTTAGTAGCATCCTATAATTTTATAATTGATATTTTTTGAATGTTAATAATAATATATTTTATTCTCATGTGATTTGATTATTGAATTTATTTATATATCCTCCCATCATAAATGGAACATCAGAAACGTGTACGGTCCGATTTCCCCTTCCCCAATTCCTTCGCGATTAAGCTAAACACCCGCCGAATCCAACGTCAACTCGAGCTCCAGAGACCAATCCGGCCTGAAAATATATCCGACACGTCATCACCCTCAGTGCACCATGACACATCGGGCCCCACCTCATGCCCCCCCAATTCCAAGGCCAACACGTCATCATTCCAATCTGTGGGCCCCCCAACCACCTCCTCCTCAAATACCCGCGCATTCCTCCTCCTTTCTTCCCTTTTCTCTCTCCCCACTCTCTCCCCTCTGCTCCTCTCTAAAAACTTTAATATATATTTTTAAATAATTCCTCCAAATCCACTCCGCCGGCTCGAGCCAATGCCCCCGTCGCAGGTCTTCCTCTCGGCCGAGCCGCTGGCGGTCGAGCCGGAGCACTCTGTCCCGTTGTCCACGTCGATTGAGGAGGACCGCCGGCTGCGGCGTATGATATCAAACCGGGAATCGGCCCGCCGGTCCAGAATGCGGAAACAGCAGCACCTGGAGGAACTCACGGCCGAGATGAACCGGCTCAAATCGGTGAACCGAGACCTATCGAACAGACTTTGGACCGTGAACCAACACACCCATCTCTTCCGGCGAGACAGCTTCCGCCTCAGGTCCGACTCGACGGCGCTCCGCCGCAGACTCGAGGAAATCCGTCGAATCCTCCTCTTCCTGCAGCTCCAGCGGCTGGCGCAACCTGCCCCCGATGCCCTATGCACCGGATTCTTCTCCGGCGAACACAATTTCTCATCAGTAATCGTATAGAAGTAGAAGCAAGAAGCTGAATCAAACCTATTTATAAAGGAATGGAGAGCAGTAGAGGAGAATAGTCGGGACTGTCTTTATAGCCCCAACCTGTAGGTTTATAAAGGAGGATGACGTAAAAGACAATCGTACCCCTTCTGTGATGGAGAATTTGCGTTGTGTTTTTTAATAAGCAGTGCGATTTGTGAGAGCGCAGTCTTGTGTAAATAAATAAATAATAATAATTAAGAGCTATGCTATGTGCATATCTATTTGGGCCGTGTGAACATAAATGAAAATTTTTATTTGCACCCAAGATATATATGTGCACATATTTTGACGCCAATGCCCCCGTCTCAGATCTTTATGACTTCGGGCATTTCACTACGCCCCTTCAGCCAATGACATGCGGTCTGCTCCATGGCTGTAGGCATAACCCATGAGTTCTGTCACTCTGCTCTCATTCTTCCACTGTGGGTGTGCATGTTGCTCTCATTCTTCCACTGTGGGGGCGCGTGCTGCCCCTCATGCGGATCCCCACTACCCATGTGGGCGCGCGCGATACCGTGCGTTGTAGCGTGTGTCACAGCGAGTGGTAGTGTTTGCTACCAGGCACGGATTTTTTGGCGGTTTAGGGTGGTTGTCTTGTCGGCGGTGGTTAGGGCCCCTAGCCGCCTCAGCCGAGTGGAGCGGTCGTGTGAGGCGTCTCGGATGATGCGGGTGGTTTTCGTGGTAAAATGTCTCCTCCATTATGGGTTTTTCACATGGTGGTGGAGATTTTGGAACCTCCCACTAACTCTACTATGAGAACCCCTCATAATAATAGAGGGTTTTTGCTAATCACAGACCAAAAATAAAAAATATGATCAAGAATTTATTTTGAATTTTTTTGAAGTTAAAATGAATTAATAAAAGCTGACCAAAACAATTCCTCCACTCACCTTTTACAAAGTTTTGAAGGCAAGAGTAATGAGATTAGTCTCGCCCAAATTTTGTGGGACGTTTTTTTGTACAACCAGTAGTGTGCATGATTACATTTTGTTGAGAGAGGATATCAAAAAATTTAGGGAGTTGTTATAGACACATCAAGTTTAACTATATACAAACCTTCACTATATGAAAATCAGCATATACCAAAAATTATTATACATAGACAAAACTGTTATATACAGACCAATTCTAAAATTTTAAAAAATATATATATTTTTAAAACAATTTATATTTCACCTACTTCACAATAACATAAAAATAATGCATCAATTTAGCAGTTAGGCATTAAAAAAATTAAATTTAAGACAAAAATGCATTGAATCCTAAAAATTGTTAGCAAGTATGTCATTTATTTTAATCAATAATTTTCAAAAGAGTAGATCTTGCAATAAAAATATAAAATTAGATACAATTGAAGAGCATCCATATATATTAAAATTTAAAATAATAAAAAAATATTTTTTTCAGACATTTATAATTAGAAGACTTTATTGTATACTATCTCACTTGTGTGCATTTGTTAAGTTAGAGTTGGTAATCGTGAGATGTATATTTCTTCTTATTTGCTTGCGCTCAGATCCCAATATCTTTTCCAATAGAAGTTACCATGAGATAAAGGACACCATTTATGCATCACTAAATGTATAAAATAATTATCATCTATATAACTCATTGCAACTAGCCTCTGTAAGTGGCAGTGGGAAGCTCATTGGAAAAAAATGTGGACTCCAAATTACTGAAATTTGAACAAAAACAATATTATAGCAAGAAGTCACAACAAGACTTATGTCCGACATTGACATTCGTTTATTTGGGAGTGCCAGTATCTCAGTACATTGAAGAGAAGATAACAACTCTTCTCATCTTTTCTTGCCAAATATACCATCATACATGCTCCTTCGCTACATTTGAATTGTGTCAAATTAGACTAGCATGGGGTGTCGAAGCAGATGACATAGATTATGAGGAAATCAACAAAATATAGGTTGGTGAGAAGCTCAACGTGACATCAAATTCAATCTCCGTGTTGGGCGATCGCCTGTAACATTGCACTAGACGCGTACTATAAACCATTTGCGGTTTTTCGAAGTTTTCTCATTATGTTAAAGAGAAGGATGTATTAGGGTTATGAATTTACTCGGTAATACTGTACATCATTTGAAGCCTCTATTTTATGGATTCAATATTACTCCCTCTCCCACAGAGGCATGCTGAATTTTACATCAGAATTCCAATTCATGGGGGCCACTACTGCTTCAAAAATGTTAAAAAGGCCATACATAAGAACTAATTAATAAAAATATTTCATTCTAAAACAAGCATTTCTAAAACAAACAAGCATTCAATGCACTGCAACACTTTTCTCTTCCCATAATAACATGAAAGGCAGGGACTACCAAAAATGCAATCAAAATTGCATGTTAATACGATGAAAGCATTAAATCTACTTTGACCGAATACATGAAGCAGCTATATATTTTGTGGTCTAAACCTCACCGGAATCAGAGGCTGTTGCCAGAAATCCACCTTTCAAACATATTAAAGCATTCCATTGGCTTTTTGCCTGGCGCCACATGACTCCCGCCCTGTAAATAGTCCATCGATAAACAATCAGGAGCAAAAATATGTTGAGACTCTCTTGAAAAACACGTCACAGATTTCGTAAGATGGGTTTTTTGTACAATAGGTGTTGTGCAGGATTTCAGCAATTGAACTATATCTGATTTGTTTAAATGATTGTGGGAGGAAATAAAAAAAAAAACTGGTTTCCTGTTATACTCTAGAGGTTATAAGGAGACCAACAAAAAGTCAGAAAAAATTTTTGGCTGTCAAAGCCAATTCGGATTTCGGGTGTTGATTTGGATTTACATGGATGTTTAAGCAGATGATGTAGGTTTTTATGGAGACCAAAAGGCTCAAAATGTGAAGTCAAATTCAGGCTTTATTTGGCGTAGCATTTTTGCTCCGGTGAGTTTTGACAAAAACGTCACCATTATAGAATGTTTGTTTGGCATGAGAGCAGTTATGACTGCCACCAAGAAAAGAAAACTAGTTTTGAATATAAAAGTGAAGGGTTATTTACCAGGATCTCTCCTCGAAGTTTTTGTAACTACAGCTCCCTCTAACTTTCAAAAGTACATTTACCCCCCCTCAATGTTTACATTTCATAACATTCATGCACAAAAAGACCCCCCTGAAGATTTACTCCAAGGGAGTACTTTTGGGCATAGATGTTATGAAATGTAAACATTGAGGGGAGGTTCTTGTAATTTCGAAAGTTAGAGGGGTGCAGGCTGTAATTACGCAAACTTCGAGGGGTGGTCCCAGCAAATAACCCTAAAAGTGAATGAAATTCAATAGGTGAGGTTGGGAGTTCATGAACGACAGTACATAACCACCGCGTTTACAAGCGCTGCCACCGTGCCAAGCGGAGTCTCAAATTTGGAAATGAGTGATCATCAGTAACGTCTAGAATGCATTAGATATGTACTAAACCATTTATGGTTTTCTAAGTTTCCTCATTTTGTTAAGAGATGGATGTGCTGGGGTTGTACAAATGATCGATCAGCGTTGCTTATTGAACATAATTTGGAGCTTCTATATTGTGGATTCAATCCTCTCCTCTCCAAAAGAGGAAGACCTATTTGTAGGTCAAACCATGTAAACCTTATTGTTGTCCATGGTGTTCATCCTCATTTATCTTTAAGTTCATAATACCCCTCAACTAGTAGGTGCTTATGCACTAGAACCCATATACATGTTAGGTTATTTTATTATATGTCCGCACGTGTCGACGCCGACTCGAATAGGTTTACGGGTTTCGTGTCACTCTAGGGTTTGGCCCTAAGCTGGAAGTACTATATATACCCTATTCCATACTTAGATAGGGCATAGTAGAATACTTTGAGCGGCTAATCCCTATCATTCTCAAAGTAATCAGCGCTCTAGGGTTTCCGCTCTCGGCGATCTCGCGATTTTCCGCCGTCTGGTGCTCGATCCGCCGCTCCCGTGCGTGCTCTCGCGATTCCGCCGCTGCCAAGAGATCGATCCAGAGATCTCTTCTCGCTCTGCTCACGAGTCCCGCCCATCTCCAGAACGGGAATAGGCCGCCGCTTCTCAGCGATTTCGGGCAGGCGTTTTCCCGCATCCGATCTGCCGTGCAGAGCAATAATATCGCAGAGAAATTGAATCCGCTGCTTCCGTCCCGTTCGCCGATCGAGAAGAAGCAAAGATCATCGTCGATCTGTGGCCGATCGTGGAGAAGGAAGAGTTTGTCTGATCGTTTCTTTTCCTGCTCGCGGATCTGAAGGCGATTTGGGCGCCGTTCGCGATTTGGACGCCCATACACGGCCGCCGGATTTCGTGATTTTGTTGCCGCCCACTGCTTGCTGCCGTTTCTTGGCCGCCGGATCTGAAGAGTTTGCCTGATCGTTTCTTTTCCTGCTCTGAATCGGAGTCGTGCGCCTCTTTGTCGTTCGCAGATCTGTCGCCGCTGCCGTTTCTAGGCCATCGTCGATCTAGGGAAGTCCACTGTTCTTCTTCCTCCATCTAGATTTGCTACTTGATCTGTTACTGCTGGGATACTTCTGTTTCCAGCCACATCCTCTGGATCAAGTAACTGTCCTTGCTGCAAGATCTGAGAAAATAGATCTGATAAAATCTGTGGCTGTTAAGGGAGATCTGGCATCAGTGGATTGTTCCATTTTTCCAGTTGGAGGAGAAAACCAAAACAGATCTGTTGATATTCCTTCAAGAGAAGGTGCACGTTAGTTGAAAGTGCCGATCAGACTTAGACTTTGGCAACTGTGTTCAGTCGAAGAGGTGCAAGCAAATTTTTTTGGATTGGATCTGAAGACCCGTTCTCGTCTCCGCGCGGATCAGGTGACTTCTTTCTGGTTTTTACTATTATAGCTTTAGCGAGATGTCGAAGATTACCTCCTACGACATCGTCAAGCTTCAGTCGTTCGATCTTTCCGACTTCCACGCTTGGAAGCTGCACATCCAACTTGGTATGAAGGAACGTGAGATCTTCTACACGGTCCTGAGTGATTTTGCCACTACCGAAGAGGACGTGAACGAACTTCAGTGGAGAAAAGACGAAGACTTCTGCAGGGACTACCTCCTAAACTCACTGAACCCTAGACTCGCCCTGACCTACAGCAGTCATAAGACTGCAAAGGAGATTTGGGACCGCTTGAATGCGCACTTCCAGAAGGAAGAGGGGTTGTCGAGGACTCTCCTTGGCGAGAGACTCTTCACTTCTAAGTTTAATTTAAACTCGTCAATCACCTCTCAAATAATTGAACTGGAGAGTCTGCGTCTCAAGCTGGCGGACGATAAGTCCGATATCTCGGATAATCTCTTTGTTTGTCTGATACTTAGCAAGCTACCTCCTGAGTGGTTGACCTTCAAGACTGAAATGCACAGACTGAAGGAAAAGATCGCATTGGATGAACTCAAAAGGTTCATTCATATCGAGGATCAAAACATAGCTGGTAAGAGCCTGGAACAAGTTAGCCAGTCCTCGCAGGCTGTTAACTTCGTTTCTCGACCCAGCAAGTCTCGAAGGAAGCCACCAGCACCTAAAGGTGAACCCTCTACACAGTTGGCGCCTAAAAAGCCCTCTTTCAAAAGGAAGAGGGGCAAGTGCCACAACTGCGGCAAGTGGGGACACTGGGCGGCTGAGTGCAAGGCTCCGAAGAAGAAAAAGGAGGATGCCCCGCAAAATGTGGCGAACATGCTGGCTGATGCCTCAGATCCCAAGTCCTTCGTGGCTATGATCGGGAGCAGTCACCGCAGTTCGTCCTCTGAGTGGTGGCTTGATAGCGGTGCTACCTGTCATGTGACGAATGACAGAGGTTTACTTGCTGAGGTCAAGGCGGTCCAGGAGAAGGTGGAGAACTGCAATGGAGGAGAGACCGAGGTGACCCATGCTGGGACAGCCGAGCTGGTCCTCTCATCAGGTAAAACTCTTTTTCTGCTTAATGTTAAAGTAGTTCCTTCTTTAACTAAAAACTTAATTTCTATGAGTCTATTAGATAAGGCTGGGATGTCCTTCACAACTCAAAACGGTAGAATGACCTTAACGGTAAATTCACATTATTTTGGGTGTGCGTACCTGATCAACGGAATGTATAGACTTAGCTTAAACAACGATAGCATTAACCAAATAAGTTCGAACTTTATTGATCCTAAGTTGTTACATAACAGACTCGGACACGTGAACTATAGGAAAATGCTAGATCTAGCAAAGAGTCATAATATTCTCTTAGATCTGTCGATTCGATTTGACAAGTGCGAGGTGTGTGCTCAAACCAAAATCACTAGAAAGTCATTTAAATCGGTTTCTAGGAGCACGAAACTTCTTGAGTTGATACATTCAGACCTCTGTGATTTTCGTAGCAACGTCACTAGAGGGGGCAGGAAGTATCTGATAACATTCATAGACGATTTTTCGAGATATTGTCATGTGTATCTGTTGAAATCGAAAGACGAAGCCTTTGAGACGTTTAAGACCTTTAAGTCTCGAGTAGAAAATCAGTTGAACCTGAAAATTAAGAGATTTAGAAGTGATCGAGGAGGAGAATATACTGTTTCTGGGTTCAAGGAATTTTGCGCCTCTGAGGGAATAATTCTTGAAACCACAGCTCCTTACTCACCCCAGTCAAATGGTGTTGCCGAGCGTAAGAATAGAACTTTGACAGAAATGTTGAACTCTATGCTCCTAACAGCTGGCATGCCTAATTCTTTTTGGGGAGAAGCAGTTCGTGCTGCAAATCACATTCTGAATAGAGTGCCTCATTCTCAGCTCACTGCTACCCCGTATGAGCTGTGGCACGGTCATCCTTGTAGATACGATACTCTAAAGACTTGGGGTTGTATCGCATATGTACGATTACAAGACCTTAAGAGGCCTAAGGTGAGACCTAGGACGACCACATGCGTCTATTTAGGTAGTGCAGAAGATAGTGCAGCCGACAGATTTTTCGATCTATCCACGAATATCGTGATAGAGTCTAGAGATGTCATATTCTTTGAAGATAAATTTGTCAAAGATCATGGTTTGTCGGTTTCTGGGTCTAATGATATGATTTCAGAATCTATCGTTGAACCTGTAGCTGGCCCTTCTGGCACTGCTCCCCAACCTATAGAGGTGGAAACGGTTCCACTTAGAGCATCTACAAGAGAGAGAATCCCTAAAAACTTTGGTGAGAATTTCGTCACATATCACTTAGAGGATGATCCATTCTCCTACCAGGAGGCAATGAGATCTAGAGATTCGTTGATGTGGGCAGAAGCCATTGATGATGAGATGGACTCGCTGTTACATAACAATACTTGGCATCTAGTTGACTTGCCGAAAGGCGCTAAAGTCCTAGGATGCAAGTGGGTGTTGAAGAAGAAACTACATAGTAATGGGTCTATAGCCAGGTATAAAGCGCGTCTCGTAGCTAAATGTTATAAACAACAGGGGGGAATAGACTACTTTGATGTTTATTCAACTGTGTGTCACCTGTCGACTATCAGGATTCTTCTGGCCTTAGCGTCTATCGAGAACTTTATAGTTCATCAGATGGATGTGAAAACAGCCTTCTTAAATGGAGAGCTTGATGAAGAGATCTACATGGCACAACTTGAAGGTTATGTGCAGAAAGATCTAAAAGATAAAGTGTGCAAATTAGATAAATCAATCTATGGGCTTAAACAAGCGCCTAAGATGTGGCACATGAAGTTTGACCAGGTGGTAAAGAGCCTCGGATTTCAGTCCAGTCTCTCAGATAAATGCCTTTATCACCGCTCATTGTCGAATCTGACAGTCATCATATGCTTATATGTAGATGACATGTTGATTTTGGGGTCTAATCTTGCTGCAGTTAGGGATATTAAATCCACTCTGGCAGAAGTTTTTGACATGAAGGACCTTGGTCCTGTGGATACCCTATTAGGTATGAAGGTTAGAGTTGACAAGGGTCGGGTTACTCTTAGTCAGGCTCATTATATTGAGCAACTTCTTTCTACTTGGGGATATGATAACTGTAGGCCGATCGAGACGCCATTTGATCATAATGTGAAGTTGAGTCCTAACGTAGAGACCAGCATTGATCAAGTCAAATATTCCAAAATAATTGGTAGTCTCATGTATGCCACAAGTTGTACTAGACCAGACATTGCTTTTTCGGTTAGCATGCTGAGTCGTTTCACCAGTAATCCAGGAAAAGAGCATTGGGAAGCCCTAGATAGGCTGCTGAGGTACCTGAAAGGTACTAAAGATCATGCTCTGTGCTACACTGGTTACCCACCTTCTGTGGAGGGACATTCTGATGCGTCTTGGTGTTCAGAAGTCGGGAACAGCAAGTCCACCAGTGGATATATATTCACTTTGGGTGGAGCTGCTATTACTTGGAAATCCAAAAGACAGACCTGTATAGCATTGTCGTTTATGGAAGCTGAGTTGTTTGCCTTAGCCTTGGCCGGTGAAGAGGCAGATTGGATCAGGAACTTGATTCTAGACATTCCCTTGTCTAAGTTACAAGTCAACTCATTGAGCTTGTATTGCGATAATCAAGCAGCAGTTCAAGTCGTTAAGAATACCCTCTATAATACTAAGAGCAGACATGTACGACTGAGACATGCCTTGTTGAATTATCTAAAAGAACAAGGAATCATCACTTTGATCGATGTACGTTCAAAGGATAACCTGGCTGATTCATTGACGAAAGGAATGCCAAAAGACCGTCTAATCAAAACTGTGGGGGAAATGGGACTAAAGGCGATTTAGTTCGGCCTTAGTTCAGCGATAGGTGATTCAGTTCAGCCTTTGTCTGGAAGTTTTGATTATTCTGATTTCCTTTGTCAAGCAAGCATGTTGTGTTCCGTTGATGCTCTTGGTTGCTGAGCTCGGATCTGGTAAGTTGTTTCATTCCAAACTTGATGCTAACAACTTCACCTGGATTCGGCTTTTGCCTTGGAGGAGAGTGTTATTCCAAACTTGATAACACAATCTGACTTGGTCTTGTCTCTTCTTCTGGAGATTGGTTCCATTCCAAACTTGATGAGTTCCAATTAACTTTAGAAGGGCAGTAACTGTGACATTCCATATAGGATCACAGATATAGCTGCGGTGTCCAGAAGTCTGAAATCGTTTCAATTGAAACAGATATCAGGTTCTGAGGTAAAACTATAATACTCTGTGAATGTGTCCTCCCAGCCAAATTAAAATATTGAAATACTAAGTTCTCTTTTTGTAAGAACTAGATATTTGCAAATTTGCAAAGGATAGAATTCATTCTGAAATGAAATTCTCTGTTGAAATTGCAGGGGTTGCTGGGATAGGAGGAGCACTGGTTGATTGGAATACAGATCAGGATGATCTTCTGGATGATGAGTTTTAGAGTATTTGTAGTTTATCTTTTGCTACTTCTGCTCAGAGCATTGTTTAGCTCTTATTTTTTATGCACTGTTTGATTGGACTATTAGCTCTCTGTTTGTTTGGGACACCAGGCGTTTTGGGTCTGTGTCTTGTTGTACCTGAGACTATTCTGTGTTGCAGCTGAGTCTTTGTTTTACTTATGCGTGCATACTATTCTGTGCTTAAGTCTAATTTGTTTGAAACAGGTGCTGAACACGGTTGTGTATGATTCACAGTTGGTTGAACGTTGCACAAACCACCCTCTATTCGAAGTCTGGGTTCACGGCGGACATAGGAGGAGATTGTTAGGTTATTTTATTATATGTCCGCACGTGTCGACGCCGACTCGAATAGGTTTACGGGTTTCGTGTCACTCTAGGGTTTGGCCCTAAGCTGGAAGTACTATATATACCATATTCCATACTTAGATAGGGCATAGTAGAATACTTTGAGCGGCTAATCCCTATCAATACAACGACCCAAACATGGTCCTTCACATTAAGGAACGTGGTTCAAAAATGTGAAAAATCACCGACGTATTAGTCCCAATTGCAATCCCCTCTTACCTCCAGACTCACTGAAAGTGGTAACAGAACTAATAGTTCAGCAGGAATGGAATGGTTCATATGATTTGCTTCCCTAATAGGCTTGAAGAGATTCTACTACAATCGGTTCAAGGGAGAGTAACACCCATGATGGAACCACATGGTAAACTATGTGCTTCCCATGCTGTAAGAATTTGATGATGTTAAAAATTTTCATTTTAGGAAGAGTGATGATACGCGGTAGCCGTATCAAGAGTGAGAATAAAGAACACGAACTTGCATTGCATAAAGAAAAATATGGATACAATCGGGAAACAAGCTCCTATCTAGCACCCGGAGGCTCAGTCCTCCAAATCACTTCCCTCTCCAAAGAGATACCAAATGACAAATACTCCAAAGATACCAAAATAGGAGACAATACCACTCCATTATATAAGGGAGTGGGACACAAATTACAATAATGCCCCTTAGGGCTACATAAACAGAGGGAGTCGTGACACGTGACCAGGAGGTCGTATCCGTATCAAGTGATGGCAAATGTGAAGGCCTCTCAAAAGAAGGAACTTGCCAATGCAAGATGGTATCAAATGAGTTAAACAAATATGTTGTAAGAATATCAAGTATTAGGATCAACTATAAGATTAAGCTTTTAGGTTTAGAACTAATTCGATAAGAATCGCACGCAATTTGAATTACCTTTTATTTTGCTCGTCAACATGCTACTCATGAGTAAACAAGAGAGAGAGAGAGAGAGAGAGAGAGAGAGAGAGAGCAAAAGTGACCAAGATAAATAAATTGACACCCCTTTCAGTCACTTTGAATCCTGACATTTCACCTCATTATATATCAAAGATTAAAGATTTCATACCTTCACAGTTGCAAAAGTTAAGTTGTTTGAAAACAGCATTGTGTACCTGCACACATTCAATCACAAAATAAAACTCAGATTTAGAGCACACCAAATTTAACTTTGTTTAACTCATCGAATGAAAACTTCCGCAAACACAATAAAAAACTATGAGCTTCTCACCCAGCAACTTGCCCTTCGACATGCCACGATCGCCACTGTTCTAAGACAGGAAATTTGAAGGATCTTATCCATGCCAATGAGCCCAAGAATGGGATCCTCAAATCATGATCACCACTGATTGCAACGCAAGGCAATGAAGAACAATTAGATCTCCAAGCTAACAACCATCATTTAATACCTATGTGTGTTGCATATACTCCTAATTCTTATAGTAAAAAAAACATAGGGATTTACTTGTAAACCAGAGCCCGTAAACCTCGAGTAGTTAGATTGAAGTGATAAGGAACAGAGCTTCGGATGCTTCGCTTGTAATGATATGAATTCACATTGAAGTCGCAACGAATAAATCGTTTGATAGTTCCCTTCAGACAGAATACCAAAAATATCATTAATTACAATAACAAATTTACATATCATAAATCATCACATCATCACATCATCATTATTTACGAAAGTTTTGAAATAATTTCAATTGAGATTTTTATCATTTAGACTGTTATTTAGGAGGGATTAAGGCTCCTTTTGGGAGGACTTATTTTCACCGGTCAAGCGGTCACGATCGCATGAACCGAACATTAATTAAGGTCAAGTTCATGCGGTCGTGACCGCTTGACCGGAGAAAATAAGTCCTCCCAAACGAAGCCTAAGTAGAAGGAATTATTAAGTACGCATCTTGGTTGTTCGGTCTGGGTGTAATTTATAGGAAATTGATTATCAAGGAAATACGAATATATGCATATTTCTCCACATAAACCCAGTGAAAACTTGAAGTGAAGCTATAGTGTGAATAACATTGAGTTGTCTTCAATCTTTGATTATTAATTATCTAAATTATTATATAGGGTAGCCCTCTGATGTGGGACTGGCGTCACACCTGCCCGCCACCCCTGGAGTCCCACCAGGGGTCCCACCTGGAGTCAGCACCAGGCGGCTTTCATCAGGGCCGCGCCCCGTACATCCCAACCAGCTCTCCGTCATCGAATCACCACCATGCGGCAGGTTGTTGAGGCCGGGGATTGATCCCCTGACCTCCTAGATAAGAGACCTTCACCAGCGCTCTCATCACCAACTGATCCGCGGCTCAGTTGGTGATGAGAGCGCTGGTGAAGGCCTCTTATCTAGGAGATCAGGGGATCGAGCTCCAGCCTCAACAACCTGCCGCATGGTGGTGATTCCATGACGAAGAGCTGGTTGGGGTGTACGGGCCGCGGCCCTGATGAAAGCCGCCTGGTGCTGACTCCATGTGGGCCCCCTGGTGGGACTCCTGGTGCACTTTTATGATGCGGGACAGGCGTCACATCTGCCCGCCACCCTGGAGTCCCACCAGGGGGGCCCACCTGGAGTCAGCACCAGGCGCTTTCATTAGGGTCGCGGCCCGTACACCCCAACCAGCTCTTCGTCATGGAATCACCACCATGCGGCAGGTTGTTGAGGCTGGAGCTCGATCCCCTGATCTCCTAGATAAGAGGCATTCACCAACGCTCTCATCACCAACTGATCTGCGGCTCAGTTGGTGATGAGAGCGCTGGTGAAGGCCTCTTATCTAGGAGGTCAGGGGATCGAGCCCCGGCCTCAACAACCTGCCGCATGGTGGTGATTCCATGACAGAGAGCTGGTTGCGGTGTACGGGACGCGGCCCTGATGAAAGCCGCCTGGTGCTGACTCTAGATGGGCCCCCTGGTGGGACTCCAGGATGGCGGCCGCATCACCCTCTCTTTAATATACTATGAAAACCTTTTTTTAACATCTTTTAGAGAAAGAGAGAAAGTGGGGGGAAGAGCAATGAGGACCACGTGCACATATAATAGTTTTTTCTATAAAATAAAAAAAAACTATTACTTCTCCACTTAATTTCTCCTAAATCAAAAAAGAGGGTGAACACTATTTTTAGAGAAGTAACTTGCTAGATTTTGTTTTTATTTTATTGTGGCTCACGATTAGTGGCTAGGAGGGCTGTTCTAGTGCCTGGGAGGTGTGTTTCTGTGTTTGAAGAAGTCCCCGAGACCTGGGATCCAGTGTGGAAGCAACCCTCTCGGATTACGTAACTAAAGGTTCACATTCTAATGTTATGGGAAGGGAAACCCGCCCAGTAATTGTCTGGACTGACATTTACAGCACTTGATCCTGAAGAAACACAATCACCCGCAATAAAAGGAAAAATAGGGCAGAGGAGTAAGAGGATAGCAGGAAAGCCTTGATTTCATTCATATATTTAAAACGGGATACAGGAGAATCCATGTTAAAATTTGGTGTGCATATAACGCATATCGGTGTGCCATTAGCAGCCTCCTCCTTTTTGGGATTAGTCCCACATCACCGAATTTGTGTTTGGGGTCTCCCTCTTGCGTGTATATATAGGGGAAATATGTATTGATGTAAAGCAATAGTGAGAATAATAAAAGTTTATTAATTCCTTTATTTTCTACTTGATATCAGAGCCAGGTTGGGCGGAATTAATTGTGATTTTTTTTCTTTCCCAGACCGATTTTCTGCTAGAGAAGGGCTTGCTGATCTTTGAAATTAATTCATTTCCTAGCGTCGATAGCAGGGTGAGTCCGGCGAAGCGGCAGGATAATCGTGCGGAGGTGTCCGTCGGGCCTTTGTACACTTAATTGCGCAGAGGAGAGTGACGCAGTGCGCATGGAGAAGAACTACCAGGCGCTGCTCTCCCATCTGGAATCGCCGCAGGAACAACGCAGTAGCGAGAGTCGTGGAGCGGCGCATCCAGAATCGCTCATCGCACATTGCGGCATTGGTTCTGCGGAAGTGCGCAACACAAGCTTGTGCGCAGGAAGGAGAAGAAGCGCGCGACGGGTTGCGCGTGAGGGATCTTCGCCGCCATTGATGTGAGCTTGTGTGCAAGGAGTGCGGCTTGTCGAGCTTGCAAGAAGATGACGATTTTTTCATTCAACAATATTATTTTGTATAGGAGAATATACACAAGTGGTTTGATGAACGATGTCATGAGCACTCAAATAGTTTTCAAATTTGGTATTCATATATTCACGATCATTATCACGGCGAAGAATTTTAATGGTGACATCAAATTGAATAGAAATCATTTTATAGAATTTTTGGAAAAGAGGGAACATTTCAATTCATTTTTACTATGCATCAAATAAACTCACGTAGTGCGAAAAAAACAATCAATGAAAGTTTTAAACCAATTATAACCAGAGATCGAAGCAACATGGCAAGGGCCTCGTACATCACTATGAATAGTATGAAAAGGTACAACAGAAGGCGTAGACGCGTGATTGAAAGAGACACGCTTATGCTTAGCAAGTTCACAAACATCACACGTAAAAATTTTATAAACAGAAGATGAAAAACTGAGAAATAACATCTGCACAGTAGAAATTGAGGGATGGCCCATTCCATCAGCAATGCTTACCTTGTCTCTGCCAGACAATGGTGAATAGGAAACAAAACCTGACGATGACTCAATCATATGATTTGTGGCTACAGAATCAATGATCCAATGAGTGACAGGTGGTACAACAGCAGAGTGAGCACTTGGACTACGTGAATGAGCAAAGTACGAGGATGGACCAGAAGTGGGCTCCGAGGTTAACCCTTGCATCATGCGACGGAGAGTCATCATCTCACCAACAGAAAAGACCCCAGGGAGAGACAGAGGCTCCGAGATTTGAGCACTTGAGGTACTAACATCAATGAACTGAGTCAGGTGAGCAGAGGGAGGAGAGCTGAAATTTGAGCGGCCACGACCACGTCCCCCACGGCCCCCACGAGGAACCATGCCACCTCTCGATGGAGGGAGTCCATGCAATTTGAAGCAAGTGTCGCGAGTATGCCGACTCTGACCACAATAATCACACATCAAGTGGTCTTTGTCTGAGGGTCTGGGCTTAAAGTCCAAAGGAGTGGTGCCTCCAGAATGAGAAGTTGCAAGAGCAGAACCACTAGAAAGAAACTGTGAACATCAAGACTGACAACGATCATATTCCTACTGGACAATACTATAGGTCTCTAACAACGAAAGGACTGGAATGTGGCCAAAGATCTGAACAATAATCTGATAAAGTCCTGATGTAAACTATGTAGAAACTCAACACCCTATTCCGATCTTCATGGGTACGAACACAAAGAGCATTAACAGTGCAGATAAGGTCGAGGGATGTAAAAATGGTCATACTACTGATATAACTGAGTGAACACCAAATAATAGGCAGACGGTGGTCGATCACCATGTCGGAGGAAGATCTTTCTTCGTAACTGAAAGATCTGAGCAGTGTTGCCTTTCCAAAAATAGGTAAATTCAACCCGACTCCAAATATCCGCAGCGATATCCAAGAATAGGTAATTTCGTGCAATAGTCTCTTGCATGGAATTAGTCAACCATGACATAACCAAAAAGTTCTTTGATTCTCATTGAGCCCACGTAGATGTAGTCCTCTCTGGCTCCTTAATAGTCTCGTTAACATAGCCAAACAAACGGAGACTCTTAAGTGCCAATGCAATAGATTTAGACCAAGATAAGTAATTTGTTGTATCAGGACGAATTTTGGTGATCTGAAATGTCGTATGATCATGCCCAACCCGAGTAGATCCAACAGGTTGTGATACGTCAGGAGAATCAACTACGTTTAGACATAATGAAATCAGAGAACAAAGATGCGTCGAAAAAAATTTCCGAGCAGGTTAAAAAAACCAGCTGCCAGAAGATCGCCGGAAAAGGGGCGATGCTGTAAAAAATGTCGGACGCCACCAATAGGACCGCCAAGGATCCTAGAGCAATAGATCCTTGAGTCTTGAAGTCAAAGGAGGCTTGAAGGAGGAGGTAGACACCTTTTCATGAGACAAATCAAAGGGAGAGGAAGATCCCAAGATCCATAATATAGGGAGATCTAGTGGAGTGTTTTAATTGATCCCCATAGTAGGAGGTAGAGAAAGGAAAAACGAAACTTTTCTGAGAAAAATGGGAAAAATCAGACGGTTGCCGGAGGAGTGGCTATTCAGGGCGCCGATCGGCCCGTGCGCCGATCGACGGGCTACACCACCCTCAGCAGTCGGAGGAAGCGGGGGTTGCGGGGCGAGAAGGGAGGTAGAGGGAGAGAAGGGTGGTCGATGACGATGGGCTCGCTGGGCTGCGGAATCGAGCGGAGAGGCGGATGGATCGGTGGCGGCTATGGCTTTGCTTTCTGTGGCTCTGATTGTTAGACTAAAATCTACGCGAATGACGTTCTTAATTGCGTAGTATGCGGAATGCGGAAGAATAAGATCAAACCTCCGGCCATTGATGCTTTCACCGAACAAGGCTTCGATGCAAGTAACGATCTTCTAAGTCCTCGATCACTCCCTCTAGATGGTGTAGGATGAATGAGTGATTGAACTTAAGGACCGAATACACTTCCATAAGTATTTATAGATGTGTTGTCATCAATCACATCCACTCAATGGGTAGTTACCACTAGTAGGTAGTTTTCACTTAAGTGGGTAGTTATCCCAATAATGATTAATTATTAATCATTCATTCTAAATGAGAAGTATCCTATAATCAGTAGTTATTGACCGTAACATACATTGAGAGTTATTGACCATATTAATAAATAATTTCGGAATTAATTAATTAATTTAATATTATAAATCCGAAAATAATTAAATAAATTATTTTAACATTCTCTCACTTGGTCAATACTTCCACTTAGTTCAATCTAAAAACATACTCATCTAAGAAATACGATACATGAATCATGGCGACAAGTTCTCTAATGTATTGGGTAATATCATCCATGTATCACATGTACAATATCTCTTAGATATAATCTAAATATGGTAATATTACTTATGAATAAACCATACGTTTATTCAAGGTCCTCCACAGAATAATTTTTCTCAACAATATTAACTGTACACATTCATATGAGAAAAATACCATAAAAATAAGAGTTTCATCAATTAAATTGTTCATACAATAAAACAGTTACATAATGTGACTCAATCTCATATTAGTCACATGATCCTTAAATTTAAACGGTGGCATGCCTTTAGTTAAAAGATCAGCTATCATCAATTCAGTGCTTACGTGTTCTATGACCACTTTTCCTTCTCTAACCCGTTCCTTTATGGCTAAATATTTAATGTCCATATGTTTATTTCGACTACTACATCTATTATTTTTATCCATAAAGACAATAACTGAATTGTCACAATATATCTTTAGCAGCCTAGAAATAGAATTAACAATTCTAAGCCCTAAAATGAAACTCTTCAACCATACACCATGAGATGTAGCCTCAAAACAAGAAACAAACTCTGCCTCCATAGTAGAAGTAGCAGTCAAGGTTTGCTTTGCGCTTCTCCATGACACGGCTCCGCCGGCAAGGATAAAAATATATCCTGATGTTGATTTGCGAGAATCAACACAACCAGCAAAGTCGGAATCAGAGTTTCCTACTACCTCCAAATGATCAGTCCGTGTATATATAAGCAAGTAGTCTTTGGTACCTTGAAGATACTTCATCACCTTCTTTGCAGCTTTCTAGTGGTCCATACCTGGATTACTCTGATATCTTCCTAACATTCCCACAACATAAGTGATGTCAGGTCTAGTGCAGACCTGATCATACATCAAGCTTCCAATAGCAGAAGCATAAGGAATGTTATTCATTTGTTCCTTTTCAAAATCATTCTTAGGGCATTGGTTCAAATGAAACTTAATACCCTTCACAATCGGTGCTACACTTGGTGTACAATATTTCATCTGAAATCTCTCTAAGACTTTATTAATATAGGTTTCTTGAGAGAGACCTAAAACTCCACGAGGTCTATCTCTATGTATCTTAATGCCAATGACATAAGATGTTTCACCCATATCCTTCATGTCAAAACTTTTAGAGAGAAATTGTTTCACCACATGTAACCTTTTATCATTGGTTGCAAGTAAAATATCATCTACATATAACACAAGAAAACAAATTTTACTCTCACTAACCTTTTGGTATATACATTGATCCATGACATTTTCTATAAATCCGAAAGAAGAAATGATGTCATGAAATTTTAAATACCACTGGCGAGAGGCTTGTTTCAATCCATATATAGACTTCTTAAGTTTGCATACCAAATGCTCACCATTATGAGAGATGAATCCTTCTGATTGTTTCATGTAAACACTTCATCTAGATTTTTATTGAGAAACGCAGTTTTCACATCCATTTGGTGCAATTTCATATCAAAATGTGCTACTAATGCTAATATAATCCGAAGAGAAGCTTTCTTAGACACGGGAGAAAAGGTTTCCGTGTAATCGATCCCTTCCCTTTGAGTAAATCCTTTGGCAACAAGTCTGCCTTTATATCGTTCAGTGTTGCCCAATGAATCTTTCTTACTCTTAAAGACCCATTTACAGCCAATGACCTTCACTCCATTGGGCAACTCAACTAAATCTCAGACTTCATTATATGTCATAGAATTCAAATCTTCTAACATAGCATCGTGCCACAAATTTGATTTATCACTATTCATTGCATGTGAAAAAGTTTTTGGATCATTCTCAGCTCCAATATTATAGTCAGATTCTTGTAGATATATGATATAATCACTAAAAATTGCTGACTTTCTTTCTCTAGTAGATTTTCTTAATGTTGGATTAACATTCTCTATAGGAGCATGTTGTTCAACTATTTGTTCAACAGACACTGGTAATTGTTGAGCATTATGATCTACTAAATCAATGTCAACATTTTGTGGAATGTCAATGCGTGATTCTTCAATACTTATTTGAACTGTAGGAGTGTTGTGAGTAATGATAAAATTATAACTTGAGGTATAAGATTGTGTATCAAAATGATCTTTTTCTGGAATAGAATCCCTAAAAAGATCTCTCCCACTGATTAAATCATTCTCAAAAAATTTAGCATTTCTTGATTCCACAATTCTAATCGTATGAGATGAACAATAAAATTTATATCCCTTGGACTTCTCAGCATATCCAATGAAATATCCACTGATAGTCCTCGGGTCTAACTTCTTTTCTTGTGGATTATACACTCTTACTTCTGAAGGGCAACCCCATATGCGTACATGTTGCAAACTCGGTTTCCAACCTTTGAATAACTCAAAAAGCGTTTTGGGAACAGCCTTGGTTGGAACACGGTTTAATATATACACTGCCGTTTTCAAAGCTTCTATCCACAGAGACTTGGGAAGTTTCGAGCTGCTAAGCATGTTCCGCACCATGTCTAATAATGTTCAGTTTCTTCTTTCCGCTACACCATTCTGGTCAGGAGTACCAGGCATAATATACTGGGCAACTATCTCATTTCCTTGAAGAAACTTTGCAAAAGGACCAGGTGCTTGTCTATCCTCAGTATATCTATCGTAATATTCACCACCCCTATCTGATCTCACAATCTTTATTTGCTTATCGCATTGTTTCTCTACTTCTACCTTAAAAGATTTAAAGGCGTCTAAAGCTTCGAACTTATTATAAAGCATGTAGAAATACATAAAACGTAAGTAATCATCTATAAAGGTGATGAAATATTTCTGATTATGTGTCCATATATGGGCAACATATATCTGTATGTATGATCTCTAATATGGCAGTACTTCTCTTGCCACCTTTCTTCGACTTATTTGTCTGCTTTCCTTTAATGCAGTCAATGTAAGTTGCTTGATTAGCAAAATCCAAAGTACTAAGTACTTAGTCTTTTACTAATCTTTTTATTCTTTTCATGGAGATATGTCTCAATCTCCAATGCCACAACATAGAGGATTCTTCATTCATAAAATTTCTTTTAATTTTCGCATTATTGTAAACATGCATTACATTATTACAGTCATCATTTTGTAAGTTGATTCTAAAAAGACCATCAGACAAAATACCATTTCCAATAATTTCATATTTATAAGATAAATCTGAGAATGTAAAAAAGTAACCCGAAGGTATAAGTCTTGATACAAAAATCAAATTTCTAGATAAACTTGGAATATAAAAAAGTCTTTTCGAGATACAAAAGATAACCACTATTGAGAACTAATCTACATGTTCCAATAGCCTCCACGTGCGAGCGCATCTTGTTTCCAGAATAGATACACTGCTCACTTCCCAATGGTTTCCTGTGCCTTAGAAAACCCTGCAAGAAATTTGAAATGTGAATTGTTGATCCAAAGTCAATCCGCCAAGAGTTATGACTCACATCTACCATATTAGATTCATAACAAACACAAAAAAGTAGATTACCTTTCTTTTCAATCCAGACTTTAAACTTAACGCAATCCTTCTTCATGTGCCATTTTTTTTTACAGAAAAAATACTTGGATTCTTTCTTTATGTCAGCTTTAGGTTGAAGAACACCCTTTGCTTTCTTTTTGCCTTGGTCTTTATACTTTCCATGTGTCACCAAATGAGCACTCTCTCTCATTTCCATATTAAGTCTTTATTCTTCTCGAACACACATAGTCATAAGTTCATTAATTGACCATTTCTTATTATGTGTGTTATATAAGAGATCTTGAAAGGCCCATAACATTGAGGAAGAGTGTTCAAGATGTAATACACAAGAAAGGATTCAGATATATCCACTTCCAAGTTCTTTAGCTGAGTAACAATATCTCTTATCTTCATGATGTGCTCACGCACACCTCTAGTATTGGTGAGTTTTAGAGATGAAAATTTCATAATTAGGGTCATGACATGAGTTTTTGTTGATGACTCAAATTGTTCATCGACAGCTTTTAATAAAGCTCTAACATTGATATGTTGTTCAACTGAACCACGAATACTAGCAGAAAGTTTACTCTTAATGAACATCACACTGAGGCGGTTTGACCGCTTAACTTGTGTCGGAGTGCTCGCATCAGTTACTGCAAGTGGTTCGTCTTTCCTTATAGCATAGTCAATGTCCATCCACCGTATTTGAAGGAGAACTGAATCCTTCCAAACTTTATAATTATCGCCTCTTAATTCAGGAACATCATGTTTCAAATCAGAAGTACTAACAGGTTGAATAACTGCAATAATAAATAAATACACATACTTTTTTTTCAATAAAAGGCTATAAAACTTTATATATAATTTACCAATGTAAATTATATCATAAATCGAATGACATAAAGTTTACTTGTGGGCTAAAATTTTAATTCAAATGGATTCATGTTCAGAGACTTTAAGAAAAAATCATAAAATTTCATCAATTTTAATTCCTGTGGGTAAATAAAAATGATATATTTGATATTTATCCTAATTAATTATATTAAATATAACAAAATTCCTGTGGGATAAAATTATTATATTAATATAATTAATTATAATTATATCTCTTGATCTAAATGTGATCCAATCTGTTTATAATACTTAATGTACAATTTTAATATAATCGGGTTGCTTTGGCTAAGCCCAATTAATCAAAATGATACGGATCACCGAGATATTAAATATTTTATGCATAAATATGTCATAATATTAATGACATATAAATTTATTGCATAGATAAACTTAAAATAATATGTCCAGTTGGACAAATTATATTTATAACAACACACAAATGTGTGTCGAAATACATTGACATTCAAAATTAAATGACGAGATTGATTCTAATCGGCATATAAAATATGCATCGATCACCTCGACTCTCAATGAGTGCATCAAAATGAAAATTCAGTGAGATATATTATGCGACACTCTATAAAACATGACTGTATTATATGTAAAATACATATATTCTTTTAAATATATATGTTGCATATATATATTATTAGATAAAAATTGCACTGAATCGTGCAAGGCAGTTACGAAGACATCCACTCATGACCCACGATCCATTAAGGATGTTAATTTGGCAACCGATCAGGCATGTGGATGCGGGCTTATGCCTCTGGCAACCTCAGACGTGTCTACCAGCGTCGATGGGACAGCCTCCCGAAGAACCATCCAGCCATTCTAACCGGAATCAACTCCAACCATCATATTATTTTAACATGATTGGAACACCCAAAAAATTCTGATAGTGAAGATCACCGAATATATATATATATATATATATATATATATATATATATATATATATATATATATATATATATATATATATATATATATATATACAAGCATCTTCAAACGGGCTCCGCCCGTTCTCGATGGGTCGCTGCGGGCTTCACCCGCAATCAAGCGGGCTTCGCCCGCTTGACCCCCCGGGGGCTTCGCCCGCTTGACCACCCGGCGGGCTTCGCCCACCCCCCGACGGGCTTCGCCCGCCCCCGACGGGCTTAAAAGTATTTAAAAATATTTTAATAATTTTATTAATTATAAAAACAAAAAAAAGTATTTAATAATTTTATTAATTATTTAAAAAAAAAGAAAATAAAAAACCCCTCCCGCATCCCGCGGGCTCACCCCGCCGTCGGCGGCGGAGCCGCCGGCGGCCTGCCCGCCGCCCACCGGCGGGTTCGCCGCCCTCCGGCGAATCCGCCAGGGGTTGTCCGGCGGCGAGCGGGCAGGGCAACCGCCGGCGGTGGCCCTGCCCGCTTGCCGCCGGACAACCCCCGGCGGGTTCGCCGGAGGGCGGTGAACCCGCCGGTGGGCGTCGGGCAGGCCGCCGACGGCGGCGGGGTGAGCCCGCGGGATGCGGGATGCGGAAGGGGCGGGTATCGGGGTGAATTCATAATGAACAGTATTCCTTTTGAGTATCTGGATAATGGCATGCCAGCATATATAGATCCAAGGGCCAGAAACAATTGTTTGGAGATTGGACGGTCCAGATGCATTTCATGGTGTGATCCAAATATGCATATTGTATTATATAATAAAGATATATATTACTACGAAGTTTAACACCGGATTTTGCATTAAGGTAGAGATAAAAACTCTCGCTCTGATACCAAATGTTATACTAAAATCTACGCAAATGACATTCTTAATTGCGTAGTATGCGGAATGCGGAAAAATAAGATCAAACCTCCGACCATTGATGCTTTCACCGAACAAGGCTTTGATGCGAGTAACGATCTTATAAGCCCTCGATCACTACCTCTAGATGGTGTAGGATGAATAAGTGATTGAACTTAGGGACCGAATACCCTTCCATAGGTATTTATAGATGTGTTGTCATCAATCACATCCACTCAATGGGTTGTTACCACTAGTAGGTAGTTTTCACTTAAGTGGGTAGTTATCCCTATAATGATTAATTATTAACCATTCATTCTAAATGAGGAGTTATCCTATAATTAGCAATTATTGACCGTAACATACATTGGGAGTTATTAACCATATTAATAAATAATTTCGGAATTAAATAATTAATTTAATATTATAAATTCGAAAATAATTAAATAATTAATAATTAAATAAATTATTTAAACACTGATACCATGTCAAACGGGACACCAAATTGATTTCATAACTTGAATAATAAAATATATATATATATAGGGTAATACATGAGGAAACAAAAAATAAAACATGAAAAAACATTAGTTCTAACATAGTCTTTATTTTAATGCTCCAATACTCATATATGTCGCCAATGAGTGGAAACGGAAGGTTGAGAATATGGACTGGGGATGTCGTAGATGATGCCATGATGTGATTTATAACAGGTATGTTATAAAAGCGATCAGATCTTATTTCTCTATACCACTGAAGAAACACAATCACCCATAATAAAAAGAAAACGGGAGGAGAAGAGTAAGAGAATAGCAGGAAATCCTTGATTTCATTCATATATTTAAAACGGGATACAGGAGACTCTAGTATATAGCCTAATACATCATTAAATGCTAATACATGATTTAATTATTTCGGTAACAGGTGGTGGTTAAGCAGATGGACCATCAAGACGAGTAATGGCTTCCACGACTTTGATTTGATTCCTAACAAGTGGATGGAACGTAATTAGAAAGCAATTACTTGGGATTTGGGTAATACTTGAGTGCTTGGTGGGGAGTAACTGTGAAGATATTTGGTTGGCACCTCCAGGATAATTTCTGGTGGGTGTTATAGTAGAGAATGACGGAGGGTTGGCCCGATTGGAGAGAGGGTGGGGATCTAGGCTTCGGCACCTAGATTTCAGGATTCGGCACCTTGGAGAAATCACGGAAATCTGATTTTCTTTTCCAAATTATGCAATCCCCTGTAAATGAACTCCACATCCTATATTTATTGGCTAAAGGAAAGTAACATACGACTATAATTAGCAGGTACAAAATACACATTAAAGATGCATAAATAGCGTGTGGAAAAATATGAAAATGCATATGAAATGTCCGGTCGACGCTCTGAATGCGACTACGGACCTGGGTCATCCATATGACGATCCAACTCCTACTACTACGTGTGTAAACCCAAATGGACTCCGATACAGGTGGTCAGCCCACCCGAAAGCTATGATCCTCATCACAATTATCTCGTGCCCTTGTGAAAATTGGGAAGAATTTTTTCATTGAATTATGACCAACTCACGTGTCTAATCTCCACAACAATAAATGGATATTCCATCAACTAAAGAAAAACATAATATTTTACAAACCCTGGGTAAAACTAAATTCAATTTAATTTCCTTCCCATTTCCATTTCCATATCTTTAGATTATTCAAAGCAAACAGAATCTCAGTGCCCACGTTAATACATAAAAAGGAAGCACAAGAAAAATGAAATATTTGAAGTTACGGTTACAAAATCAATACACAAACTTGAAATATTCAACCATACCTCCTTGACATGGAGGGCTTTTAAAACAAGAGGGTGATTTCCCCAGTAATTGGTAAGAAGTTCAGCAGTCTGCAATCAATCCTACGTCAGATTATTCTATGAATCATCTAAGAATAGAAATCACAAATATAGCACAAGGAAATGAAGAGAATTCCAAGAACTTAACTATACAAGAAGTATCTGGAAGTAACGATGAGGTGAGGAACTCTTCAGTATTCTCCTCTAGAGATCTGCTAGCAGTCATTTCATTTGTGCTTGGAGGTTCATCGGGGCAGTTGGGGTCCAATATACTATAAGAATTGATTTCTGAAAGATACTGAATGCACTTGCAAGAGCTCAGCTTTAATACAAATAAGAATGGAAAAAATTCCTTGGATTGTTACTAACCTCATTAAATGTATCTAGATGAGTAGCGCAAAGTGCATTCTTAGGATTCTTGTAGTCTTCCCCAGCACAAGTTGTTTGTATCAGCTGAATATACAAAAAAATACAATGTTAGATTCTCACTTACATGCTATTTTGTTGGTTGGCATATTTTATTAACTATAGTCATTATCAGTATCGTTAATAGTCTTATCACAACTATTACATAATTGTCAAATTTCCTCATAATAATAAGAATTTTTGGTATCTCCCAACTTCATCACATAAATCACCTGATTAGACTATTCTAGAAAAAATAAACCAAACTTCTTTCTAGAACTAGCCATTTTATTCCACATCATTAAAGAACTTTAATTTACCATCTTTAACAATTGATTTTTATAAATTTTCCCACATTTCAAATTTAACAATTAATAATAATGTAATTATTTTTTTATTGTTTTCCTTATACACTTCGTTTTACCTCCATAACAAGTATTCTATGGTTTCCTGATAGAAATCATATTTTTAAGAAGCATTCTCCTTTCTTCTAAGGATAAAGAAGTCTATTTGTGACACATGAGCGCCAACTTTCTTAGGTAAAAAAAGTTTTTTTTATTATAATATATCTTTGTTATTACTGATATCTTCTATATAATGTCATATTATTAACATATGTTAACTGTTTGTCGTAATTTAAACACAACACTCAATTCTTTATCCCACTATAGTGTGGTCGGCTAGTTTGTCTTAATTTAAACATCCAACATAAAATTAATAGATAATAGGTGGAGGGGCCCATGATCTATATTGTGTGTACAAGACTAACAAGAGATTCTTGACATGGGATTAAATTCTTAATGTCATCTCCCATGTAGGAAATTTTTTTATAGCACGTGAACTTTTTTAAATTGAGTGATGTGGGGGAATGAGATGTTGGGCCTAATCTGCCCTGATACCAACATAGCATATGAAAACCTAAGCATATAGCTCAAAATCAATTGGTTATTAGTGGAGAGACCAATGATCTATATTAAGCACACAAGACTACATGAGATCCTCAACGTCCGATTTATATTCTCAACGATTTGATTCCATAAATGTCATTAAGACATATTTTGATGATGAGACAGTTGATTATACACGTTTTACGCATTTTAGTTTAAGTTTTATTTTTCCCACTATTTATTTCACGTGATATGTCACGTGTTGTATGTCCTATATATATGTATGCTTGTCCCGATTTAGGGAAACCGAATATATTTTTTCTCTCTATTCTACTTGATATCAGAGCCAAATCTCATAATCTGCGTCCGCCTTCGTCGCGTTTGTTGCTACCCCGTCGATCTCCCGCCTCCAGTACCCGCTCACCGCCCGCAACAACGCTTCTAGTATGCTACTCCTGCAAGCCTAGGGCATCTGCGCTACTCCAGCGCCCATTCGCCGCCCGAGCCTAGGTCTTCCACCGCCCCTCTTCGACCACTACTCCTGCGCCTCCAGCTCCTAGTCCTTTTTTCGGCGAAGTTGCCTCTTTCTTCTCCAGTGGCCGTCGCAGCTCCAGCGGCTTTCTATGCCCGTTTTTTCCTGGAGGCCCTTTGTCGTCGGTCGTTTTGTCCTCCATGGGGGCTGTCAGAGACATCGTGGTCACATCCTCCGGTGTTGAAGCCGGGAAAATCCCTACTCCAAAATTCGGATCAATACAACATAAGGTTACTGGTCTAGCAGTCGAGCTTGACGACTAAACGGGCTAGAACACAGAAATAGGGGAACAACAAAAAGGACCTCGGGTGCTACGACAGGGAGGTCCAACCACGTACCAGGATGCTTAGAAAAAGCTTCCCCTCCACAACCAAAGATGGTCGAGCAGGGTATAAGGAGACACTAACTGAGAACTTGACTCTACGGAGAAAGGATATAAAGGCTCAGCTAAAGGTCCAAGAAAAGAGATGGTCAAGATCTTTTTTTAAGATTTCGAAGTTCATATTCTTGTACCCCTGAGGTCATATTTATAGACAAATCCTAGGGGAGGGGGTCTCTAGGCGGGGAGACTCAGCCTTGCGATCACCGGCTCCACCCTTCTACCTGGCTTGGCTGCTGGCGAGCATAGATTGGCGACTATCTATGATGCTCGGCACGCTTGGCGAAGTGACTCGTCGAAAGTCGCTTGCTAGGCGAGTGTCGTTGTTGCTCGCCATTGTTACTGCTCATAGCTAGCCTGGACAAAAAAGTCTTTGAAGCTCGCCCGTGCTGCTGAATAGTCACGCGACTTGGCAAGTATGATCCTTGCCTGTGTCTAAGGATCCCCTTGCGCCCCCTGCTGACCATTAAATACTGATCGGGCCTTCCTGTACTGGTGTTGCTCGTTGACTTGTTGACTGATGATCGCTGATCGTTGACCCTTGTCGAATAGGGATTGTACATTTGGTGTCCTCTCCAACGACACAATCTAAGGGACACTCGTAGGATGTGGTTTATTGCGATTTGAGATCTTCATCTTGCTAGTTTTCTTTGGACAGTCGTCGATGGGTGATTTTTCTGAAATCTCATCGTCTCCCCACACAGGTGCCCTCCATGGTCCCTCTGCAGATCCTCCTTGAATCCACAGCCAATTTGGCTCTTTGAAGATCACTATTGTTGTCTTGGATGGCAGAAATTGTCTTGAGTGGTCCAGGGCAGCACAACATGTTATTCGAAGTCACCAACTATATGGGCACATCCACTGTTGAGCCACCATGTACCAATCCCTCATGGAGAAAATGGGATGCAAACAATTCCTTAATTGTCTTGTGGTTACTTCACTCTATGTCCCCTCAGGTGTATCGCAATTACATGCTTCTGGATTCTGCTTATGAAATTTGGAAAAGGGTCTGTGACACTTACTCACATGAAGGCAGTTCGACGCAGATTTATGAGCTCACTCGACGTGTTCTGGAGCTGAAGCAGGAAACCATGACCGTCTCTGCCTACTACTCTGAGTTCAAATGTTTGTATCAGGAACTGAATTACTTCGACACCTTTACCGTTGCTTGCACTTTCGATGTGCAAACCCTTCAGAAGGATAAAGATCGTTTTCGGGTTCACGTCTTTTGTATGGGGGCTCAATATGGAGTTTGATGCGGTTCGCCACCATGTCCTCCACTGCGAGTCTCTTCCCTCTCTGTGAAGCCTTCGGTATGCTCCTCAGTGATGAAAATCGTCGCCTCTTTCTTGATTCCTCCACTGACCACTCTGCTCTTGTTGGGATTGCTCGAGTACCTCCACTTTTATGCAGCCACTATGAGAAGAAAGGACATACTAAGGATGTATGTTTTCGTCGACACCCTCATCTTGCTCCTTCTGGTCGGGGTTCTGGAGCTCGTGGTAGAGGTGGTCACCGTGGTGGCGATTGTCGGGCTGGTGCCCGCATTCAGTATTCTGCGCATTCGATTGAGGTTTATGAGGACAACTCTGGGGGCTTGTCTACTATGGAGTTAGAGGCCTTTCTCCGTATGTTGTGTTCCCAGTCTGACTCTACATCCTCTGATGTCATTGTTGTGTTTTCTACTTCAGCAATCTTCAGTGCTCATGTTGTGTCTTCATCCCCTTCATAGTGGATCATCGACTCGGGTGCGACAGATCACATGACTGTCTCTGCCTTAGGTTTTACCTCATATACTCCTCTCTCTGATCGTGATAAGATCATTGTTGTTAATGGTTCCCTTTATTCTATTGCTGGCAAAGGAACCGTTGTCTGTTCTCCCAACCTCTCTCTTTAATTGGTTTTGCATGTCCCTTCATTTACTTATCTTCTCTTCATAAGCCACTTAACTGCTTCTTTAAATTGCTCCATAACTTTTTTCCCTGGTGTTTGTGTTTTAGGATTTGGATACGAAGCAGATGCTTGGCAAAGGCAGGAATGTTGACGGGTTGTACTTGCTGAACCAATCATTATCTCCTAGTGCTCTTTCCACCACTAGTGCTCCGACATTACACGACATTCGACGCTGGCATCTGCGTCTTGTCGGCTTGGCCACCCTTCTGCTTTATATCTTCCCAAACTGTTTCTTGCTTTCAGTTGTTTGATTAAATAGTTTACTTGTGACACATGCAAAGTCTCAAAATAGATACATCATAGTATCAGTCATGTTTCTTTTCTTAATTCCTGTCCTTTGATGTTATACATTCCGACGTTTGGGGTCTCTCCCCTGTGTTATCTTTATCTGGCTATAAATGATTTGTTATATTTATTGATTGTCATTCTTGTACTACTTGGCTATATTTATTAAAAAGAAAGAGTGACGAGTTTACTTGCTTTCAGTCCTTTCATCAAATGGTTATGACTCAGTTAAACGACACCATTTGTGTACTTCGTAATGGGGAGTATGATGATCAAGGAGCATTAGGTGCATATCTTGTCGAACATGGCATTATTCACCAAACCACTTGTGTTCACACTTCTACTCAAAATGGTGTAGCCAAACAGAAAAATAAGCATTTACTGGAGGTTGCCCGGTGTCTATTAATTGTCATGAACCTTCCCAAGTCCTATTGGGGTAATGAGGTTCTGACTGCAGCTCATCTCGTTAATCGTCTACCGTCTCGCTCCCTGTTTTTACGCATTATTATTAAAGGCGCAAGGCGCACCAAGGCTCAAATGGGTCTTGGAGCCTAGGCGCAAGGCTCAGGCGTAGGCGCGCGCCTGACGATGTCAAGGCGCAACCACATCCATTTTAAATAATCAGCATCAAACATCATTTCAGATTCTCGATCAAATTATGAATCTAGTCTACTAATTAATAATTCATTATTATCGTTTATATCTCTTAAAAAATATAATCATTGTGGTCACTTGCATCATATCTAAGTCTCAACGCACAATTATCTTTCACCAACACTAAATCAATAAAAAAATTATTGAGTTCTCACTTTATTTTTTTCTTAATTTTTGAAGAAAAAAATTACAACAAAAATATCACTCAGTCGTGCCTTTTATATTCCAAAGGCGCAAATAAGGCGCATGAAGTCGCAAACCTCTGAGCTTGGTGAGCCTTAAGCCTTAGGCGCGCTTAAGTCGTGCCTATAATAACATAGTTCTTACGATACGCCCCTCTCCCGTTTAGCCAAGAAACACATTCTCCACACTCCTCACATCGTTCCTCGCATATTTGGCTCAGTCTGCTTTGTTCATGTTTATATCCTGCATCGCAATAAACTGGATGCTCGCCTATGTTGCACCGACACGCGACACGCGACACGCCACACGACACTACACGACACATGACTCGTCAATTCTCAAAAAATATCATATTCGGACACGTTGGGACACGTATATTAAATATTCATTTTTATAATTATGAAAATCCTAAAACATTTAAAAAAAATAAAAAAAATGAATAACTAACAAATATTCAAATAAACTAAGTCATGTTTAAATATTACTCATCAAATATTCAAATGCAAAACTTAACACAAGTTTAAAAAATAATAGAACATTAACTCGTTATAATTATATATCATCAGTAAAAATAATGGATTCTCAAGCAAATTTTTTCCACCACTTTCAATCTTTTTTCTACTCTAAATGGTAGAAGGGAACAAAAACACTTTTTAGGAGCAAAACTCATTATTCTAACATTAAACTCTTCTTCTAGTTTTTCACCTCAAATAAATCACCTTATTGAGACTTTTACACACTTTTCAATTTCTTTTTCACCAATCATTAACAAATGTGTTCTTACTTTTATATATGAACTTATAAAATATTTTTCACAAAAATTATACTTTCAAGACAAATTGTCTTCCATCTCACCATGAGTAACTAGCTTAGCGACACGTGTGTCTGAATGAGGGGGACACGTGTCCGATTGAGCGGGACCCGCATGTCTGATTGAGCGGGACACGCGAGTCCCGTTTGAACCAACGTGTCGGACTTCCGACATGAGTGTCGGAGAGTCGGACGAGTGTCGGAGAGTCCGACACCGACACATTGGGCATTTTGAAGTGTCAGTGCTTCATAGATGCTCCCTCCCTCCGATGTGTTTTTGTTGGCTACTCTCCTACCACCAAAGGGTATGGGTGTTATCACCCTCCTACACGTCATTATTACTGCACTGTTGATGTTCCTTTTCATGAGGGGGAGTCTTATTTTGGTCCTCGTCAGAGGGAGACAGGTAGTAAGAGTGATGGGACCATTGACTCTCCTCTCCCGATTGTTGCTTCTCCTCAAAGGGAGACATGAGTGTCAGAGAGTCGGACGAGTGTCGGAGAGTCCGACACCGACACGTTGGGCATTTTGAAGTGTCAGTGCTTCATAGATGCTCGCTCCCTCCGATGTGTTTTTGTTGGCTACTCTCCTACCACCAAAGGGTATAGGTGTTATCACCCTCCTACACGTCATTATTACTGCACTGTTGATGTTCTTTACATGAGGGGGAGTCTTATTTTGGTCCTCGTCAGAGGGAGACAGGTAGTAAGAGTGATGGGACCATTGACTCTCCTCTCCCGATTGTTGCTTCTCCTCAAATTCCCCTCCTCTTGTTCCTAATTGACTTAGTACTGCTTATGTTCTTCCCACCTCTATTCCTCTTATATTATATGTATACTCTCGCATACCTCGGATTGATGAGCAAGTACAGACAATGGATGTTCCACCGGTGTTGGTGCCTGCCTCCGCTCTAGATTCAGATGATGACTTTCATGTTCCCCTCGCTTGTAATAAAGGTAATATTGGTGGCACCAAACACCTCATTGTCAACTACATTTCTTACACTCACCTCTTCTTTATCGTGATTCTTAAGACTTGGCAGGAGGTTGTTCAGATACCTGAGTGGAAACGGGCTATGGAAGAAGAGATGTGTGTCTTGAAGAAATGAAATATGGCGGCTTGCACGTCTTCCCCCTGGGAAGCGAACAATTGGATCACGCTGGATTTTCTTACAATCACCTCTCTCAGGCTCACAGAGATTTTATCTCATTTATTTCCTTTTTTGTGATTCTTAAGACTTGGCAGGAGGCTGTTCAGATACCTAAGTGGAAACAGGCTATGGAAGAAGAGATGTGTGCCTTGGAAAAAAATGAAACATGGCGACTTGCACGTCTTCCCCCTGGGAAGCAAACAGTTGGATCACGTTGTATTTTCTCTGTTAAGCAGAATCAAGATGGGGTGGTGGAGCGGCATAAAGCACGCTTGGTAGCTCAAGGGTATACCCAAATCCAAGAAATTGACTACCAAGAAACTTTTGCCCCTTGTTTCAAAGATGAATTCTATTCGGGTGATTCTCTCTTGTGTTGCTTGACTTGGATATGAGTTACAACAACTTGATGTCAAAAATGCGTTCTTGCATGGTGATCTGGAAGAAGAAGTCTACATGACTATTCCTCCTGGCTTTATCAAAGAAGGGTCCAACGGAAAGGTCTGTCGTCTACAAAAATCTCTATATGGCTTGAAGCAGTCCCCTAGAGCCTGGTTTGGACGGTTTAACAAGACCATGTTACAACTAGGCTATACTAAATGACAAACTGATCATACTCTCTTTATCAAGAGGAGAGGAGCTCAAATATCAATTCTTATTGTGTATGTGGATGACATCATCATTACATGAGATGACCTAGAGAAGATCAAGCACTTGAAAGAACAATTGGGCAAAAAATTTGAAGTCAAAGATTTGGGAAAGTTGAAATACTTCTTGTGAATTGAAGTACTAAGGTCTCGTTGGGGGATCTTCATATCTCAGAGAAAGTATACCCTTGATCTTATGGAGGAAACTGAGATGCTTGGGTGTACTCTCGTGGATACAGCTATTGAGACTAATCACAAGATTGATGCTCATAATAGTGGAGAGAAAGTTGATGTTTCAAGGTACCAATGATTGGTTGGGAGACTCATATATTTATCTCATACTCGCCCTGATATTACATACGTCGTAGGTGTCCTAAGTAAATTCATGCACTCTCCCACAATTCGTCATCAGCAGGTTGCGTATCGGGTATTGAGACACCACAAGAAATCTCCAGGACATAGGATTCTATTCTCTGCAAACCAACCTTTGGAAATTAAAGTGTTTACAAATGCCGATGAGGCTGGTAGTCAAGACGATAGAAAGTCTACTACTGGGTATTGCTCGTTTGTGGGCGGAAATCTTGTATCGTGGAAAAACAAGAAACAAAATGTTGATGCTCGCTCAAGTGCCGAAGCGGAATATAGGACTATGACGCAAGGAGTATGTGAGGGGTTGTGGTTGAAGATAATTCTCCAAGATATGGGTCTCCAAGTGAACAAACCAGTTACTATCTATTGCGACAACAAAATTGTCATCAGTATTACTCACAATCCGGTTCAACAAGATAGGACGAAGCATGTTGAAGTTGATAGACATTTCATCAAAGATCACCTAGACAAGAGAAATATCTGTACTTCGTTCGTAAATTCGTATGATCAACTAACCGATGTCTTCGCCAAGGGGTTATGCTATGACAACTTCATGAATGATACGGTCAAGTTGGGATGATCAATATATATTCTTAACTTGAGGGGGAGAGTTGAATATACACGTTTTATGTCAAGTTTTATTTTTCCCGCTACTTATTTCACGTGATATGTCACGTGCTGTATTTCCTATATATGTGTATGCTTGACCCGATTTAGGGGAACCAAATATATTTTTCTCTCTATTCTACCGAGACTACCAAATTAATGGAAGCATATAGAGAAAGAGAGACAAGTGAGCTGGAAGCTAAAATAAATAACAAAAATATATATATTCACCGCTGATCTTTCTGAAAAACATTATATTATTTAAGATAAATTTTGAACCAAGCACATTGCATTTAATAGATGACAGTGTAATCTTAATAGTATTTTTTAATCTAGATAGCCCCGCTATGTTCATACAATTTAAACAAACAGTCCCATAAACTAGTTTTGGTTATTAAAAGCATATATATCTTTTATTAGCAGAATACATAAGTAATAGTGGAAAGAAAAGACACAAGTAGAAAAGGGAAACACCGTATAGAGTTCTTTGGAAATAATTCCCAATCCATAAGCATGCGGAGCTTGAGTGCTGGTATCAACATTTTCACCTGTTGCAGCATTGCCAACAGCATAACCCTGAAAACACTCAAAGTTGGAAAAAGTAATTGTTCAATTCAACTTTGGAAAGGGACAAAATTGTTTGAAAAGGTTCACTTGACAGAAACAGATGTTTTTTCATAAGGTATTAATTACGACTTCTCAACCAAGATTGATCTAAGCTTTTATAACAACTTTTACTAATTTAAATAGAAAAGCAGATGCAATGCTAGTTTTTAGTACAGTACTCGTACAATAAGAGAATACCTTGATATCAATTAGTGGCAGCTGACCTCCTTCATTTCCTGTCGTCCAACATAAAACATTAATGACTTGACAAAAATAACCTGTGGCATGTTTTGTTCAAATATAAACTATCATCAAAGAAATACCTTCAACTATGTTATGCGCTACAAGTACAGCCACCTTCCCACCATATGAATCACCACCCATGTACAAAGGATTTGAAAGGAAACGAGGATGATCAAGAAGCCACTACATTGATTCAATAAGATGCACCATGTTGTAAGAGCCTTAAGGATTAGTATCGATTCCGTTAATAACATTACTTAATGTGTTGTCAAGGTAATTTGCTGCAATTACGTATCCTACCTTTCTAAGAAACTTGTAGATTAATTTTGTTGCCTTCACGTCCTCTGTAGTATAATCCTCTGCAGAGTTGGAGTAAGAAAATCCAGTCCCAATGGGCCAATCCACAAAGATCATGTTTGAAATCTGTGAACCCAAAAGAGTGAAAATGAATATTAATGCATGCAAACTCAAAATGGTAGTGCTAAACGACTCACCTTTGTCCAAGCATAAGGATTGGCAAACAAACTGGGTAGTTTTCCATCAAAACCATCAACCTTGAATCTAAGAGGCCCTGCACAAACATGCTAGGAAAATGAGTTAAGGAATCTCGAAACTCCATCCAAGTATGATCATTTCAACCATATTTCTGATGAGTGTAAATCACCATAAAGTTTATTTCTCATAAATATGATATTGAGATAATGAGATGTTTGGATCCTATCTGTTTGAAGACCAGCTGCTGACCCCCACTTTAGTTTGTCCCCTCATTTTGGTTCAAACAGGAGGCAACTTCTTCTTGGAGCTTTATGGATGCATTGACTAAATCTTAATGTATTGAATACTATATAATCGACCGTTGCCAAGTAGTTCGTTGTCGATTATATCAAGTGTTTGGTTAGGAAGTAACTTGCCATATAAGAAATAATTAAGTTGGCATCCCATGTGCCGAGATTTAAACTTGGTCATCTTGAGCATATTAATGGTAAGATCAATGGGTGGCTACCACGAGGCAGCTAGCTCTTCGTTAATGTGATCAATATGGTGATGTATCCCATATAGGATATTGTTGAATAAACATTTATCACCATCTTTCATGGTGTCTAAGTTCAATTTAAATACCAAAAACTTGAAGATTATCTCAGATAGATATCAAAAGGGAAGAAAATAAAGCTTTACATATTGTCATCCTCTTTTGCACAAAATTAACATTGTTTTTCCAAGAGGTTCTATTGGACGGCATAAATCTTGTCCCAAAATATCCATTGAGATCATCTCTTCACGACATTTTCATTTACATTCTCAGCTTTGCCGAAACCCCTAAGGTGAAGAGAAGTTTTGCTGAGGTGAAAGCCGCAAAATGTTTACAAATATTTCAAAGAATTTATCTGTAAGACTGTAAGTCCTCCTTTAAAGTGCTAGAGGACAATATGAAGTGACTACTTCACTCAACGCCACACAATACTTCCAGCGTTTGAAGCAATTACTTCACTCAGCGCCTGGAACTTCAGCGACTAAGCTTCAAACGATGACCAACACATCGCCACACAACACTTCAAACAGATTGGAGAAAACAGGGAAGATTAACTGGATAATAAAAGCAAACTGGAGATCCTAAGGCAAGCCCGAACAGATCTCTTGCACAGAGCAGGGGAAGAATTCCCGTAACCACAACACATCAGAATACAATCAGAACCGGAAAATGTCTTTGCATAAAAAACCTTAACTCCCTTTCCCCAAGTAATAAAAGAAGCCCTAAGCGGCAGAAGACCAAACTACCCCTTACCCAATATAAAATAACAATACCGACATGCATAAATAAAATACATCCAACGGGATGTAACAAAACCTTCCCCTTCAAAACTTCCTTGGCCTCAAGGAACAAACTTTGGCCATCTTTGGCGCAATGCCCATAGGTCCTCCCACGTTGCTTCCTTCTTTGAGCCGTTATCCCATTGGATGAGGAGCTGAGTCACGGTGCGTCCATCCCGGTTGATGATGCGTCTATCTAAGATTGCCACAGGATCGGCAAGCACGTCACCTGCCTCGTTCGCCGCGGAAGGTAGGGGTTGGATGATGCCGACCGGGTTGCCTTTGTACTTCCTCAACTGTGAAATGTGAAATGCATGGTGAATTCGGGCGCCAAGTGGCAGCTTCAATTTATATGCCATCGTTCCCACTTGCTCAATCACTGGAAATGGTCCAAAATATCGCAGTGATAGTTTCTGTTGCTGATGCTCCCTCATACTCACTTGGCGGTAAGGTTGGAGGCACACCCATGCGAAGTCTCCTATCTCCAATACATGCTCTCTCCACTTCTTGTCCGCTAGCGCCTTCATCCGTTCCTGAGCTCGGGCCAGTTTGATTTTAAGGATTGCCATAACCAGATTCCTTGCTGCTAAAGACCGATCCACCTCTGTGAGCTTGTTCGACCCCTCGACGTAAGGCGGAATTGTCGTGGGTTCTTGGTCGTATACTACCTCGTAAGGTGTCATTTGAATGGCGCTATGGTATGATGTGTTGTACCACCATTCCGCGAGTGGCAGCCACTCAACCCAATCATGGGCTTCTAAAAACATGTGCAGCGTAAGTAACTTTCTACGCAATGGTTCACCACTTCTGTTTCTCCGTCTGACTGTGAATGATACGCGGTTGACGTGTGGAGCTGAATTTGGAGGATCCGAAATAATTCTTGCTAAAAGTCGCTGAGGAACACGGTGTCTCGATCACTGACGATAGATGCAGGCAACCCATGCAAACGGACGATAAGATCCAAGAACGTTTGCGCAATTGCCTCCGTTGTATAAGGGTGGGATATGGCTTGGAAGTGTGCTTGCTTGCTTAAGCGGTCGACTACCACGAAAATGGTCGACTTGCCATGATTCTTGGGTAGCCCATCGATGAAATCCATTGATGCATCTTGCCACACTCTTTCCGGAATCGGCAACGGTTGGAGTAATCCAGGCGGTCGTTGGTTGTCCGCCTTACATTGTTAACACACGGTGCACTGTTGAATGTAGTCGTATATATCCGCTTTCATTCCCTTCCAATAAAAAACCCTCTTCATACACTTATAGGTGGCAGTGATACCCAAATGGCCCCCCAAGGGTCCAGCGTGGTACAGTTCCAGTAGCTTGGACCGGATGGACCGCTCTTTCCCAACCACGAGCTTGTTCTTCCTTGTTAATACATTATGCTGCCAGCCATATTTCGGGAATGCATCAACATTTCACTCCTTCATGGTAATAACCTGCTGCAGGAGCGGGTCTTGCTCCCACGAACACTTGATCATTTTCATAGTATCTGGTTGTAGTGTTGTTAAATTGCTTAATTTGGCGTATGTTGGTTCATGCAAGCGTGAGAGAGCATCCGCGCAAATGTTCTCCTTGCCTCGTTTATATTGCACCGTGAAGTCGTAACTCATTAGCTTCGACAAATAACGTTGTTGCGTCGGCGTTGCCAACTTTGTTCGAGCATGAATTTCAAATTGTGGTGATCCGTGCGTATAACGAACGGACCCGCCATTAAGTAGTGCCACTATTTCTGAACTGTCATTACAATCGCCAATAATTCATTTTCATACGTAGAGAGCCATGCATTCTTCGGGCCCAACGCCTTACTAAAATATGTGATGGGTCGCTTACTTTGCAACAACACCCTGTCGACGCCGGTATCCACCGCATCCGTCTCTACCACAAACGGTAGTTGAAAATTTGGTAGTTTCAGCACCGGTGGGTTGGTCACCGCTTGTTTCAATTGTAGGAACGCCTTCTCCTCTAGTGTCGGCCAAGTGAATGTCCTTTGTTTTAGCAATGCCGTCAAAGGTTGGGCAATCATCTCGTATCCTTGAATAAATCGTCGGTAGTATCTGGTGATGCCCAAGAAACCTCGGACACGTTTAAGTGATGTGGGCGTCGGCCAATCCAACATAGCTTGTATCTTCGTTGGGTCGGTGGACACACCTTGTCCCGATATGATGTGCCCCAAATAGTGTATCTACGACAATCCACAATCACACTTGCTACGTTTGAGCACAAGCTCATGAGAACGTAACGTGCTGAAAGTGAATGTCAAGTGCTCCAAATGTGCCTCCCATGTCGAGCTGAAAATTAAAATATCATCAAAAAAAATTAAGATGAATTTCCGGAGTCGACCTTGAAATATGTGGTTCATGAGGCTTTGGAACGTGGAAGGCGCGTTGGTTAGCCCAAAGGGCATCACCAACAATAATTCGTAGTGACCTTGGTGGGTCCCGAAGGCTGTCTTTTGGATGTCGTCCTCCGCCATCCACACTTGGTGGTAACTAGCACGCAAGTCCAGTTTTGAAAAATAAAGTGTGACGTGTAGCTCGTCGATCAACTCCTCCACTAGTGGAATGGGGAACTTGTATTTAATCGTATTTTGGTTCAGATGGCGGTAGTCCATGCATAATCTCCAAATGTCGTCTTTCTTTTTCACTAGGACCACTGGGGAGGCAAAGGGACTGCAGCTATGGCGAATCACGCCAGTTTGGAGCATCTCCCCGATTAGCCGTTCAATCTCAGATTTTTGCAAGGGCGGGTATCTATATGGACGCAGATTGATACTTGCGCCCTCATCCTTCAAAATTATGTGATGCTCTTGCCCTCGTTTCGGTGGTAACCTGCGCGGTTCAACAAATAAGTCAGCGAACTGCTCCAATAGCGCATGTAGACTTGCACGTTCAGCTGGATTGTGATCTGGGCCCTTCACTTGCCATGTCTGAAACCCGGTCGGCCTCTCCTCTGTGTCTCGATGGTGATCGCCCTCCTTATGAATTTTGCATAAGGCTAGCATGTTGAGTTGTCCTTCTTTAGCCAATAATTTTTGCATACGTTCTTCCTTTTCCCAGGAGATATTGCTCTGCTGCAAACCCCGCAGGCAAATCTTCCTTCCCTTACTAGCAAATTCCATTCGTAAATTGGCGAAATCCCAATTAACCATACCCAATGTCATTATTCATTGTATGCCCAAGACGACATCACAACCGCCTAACGGCAAGGTCAGCATGTCGGTCATGAAATCCGCCCCTTGCATCACCCACCGAAAATCCTTAACCTTGGGTGAACTGGAGATGGTTTTACCATTAGCCACGGCCACCGAGAATGACGTAATGGGTATCATGTTGCATTGTAAACGTAGGGCCGCTGTCTCATCTAAGAAATTGTGTGTGCTGCCGGAGTCTATCAACACTTGAATGGGTTGACCCTGATGCGATGCCTTGACCCGCATGGTATTGTAATGCGTGATGCATGGGATGGCATTCACGAAACATGAGGGGATTGCTGAACTTCCTCCTCCCCTCCCATATCTAGAGTGTCTTCTTCCTCATCCACTCCTGTGTCTTCCCCGACTGCCTCCACTAACACCTCCAGTGTGTAGGCTTGTCGTCGGTTTGGGCATTTGTGTCCCGGAATGTAAGTTTGATCACACCAAAAGCACAATCTCTTTCTTCGTTTATCATCCATCTCGGAAGAGGTTAGTTTGCGCGTGCTATTCATCCTTGTCCTTTGTTGGCCGCCTCCATTGTAGTTGGTATGCTGAGTTGGTGACCGGTCTGTAACATCACAGGGCTGCTCATCCCTTCGCACACTGACCTGTTTCTTTCCTCGAACGGATAGTTGTTGTTCATGAAGGCGGGCTAGTGAAAATACTTCTCTTAACGACTTTGGTTGGAACATTCGAACCCCAAATTGAATCTCATCCTGCAACCCAGCGAGGCAAAAACTGATGGCATGTCCCTCCGGCAGATCTACCCTGTGTAAGAGCAAATCGAACTCGTCGAGGTAGTTTTGCACGGACCCGCGTTGGCGCAATTTTTTCAGTTCGCTCAGGGGATCATCGCAAAGCACCGAGCCGAAGCGACTGTGTAATGCTTGACAGTAATCTTCCCACGTCGGCCATTGGCGTGTAAGTCGAGCTTTCATGTAAGCTTGGTGCCAGTACAACGCCTTGCCCTCCATGTACACCGATGCCATCTGCACCTTCATGTCTTCCGGTGTCTCCGCGATGTCAAAAAACTGGTCACACTTATAGATCCATTCCATCAACTCCTCTCCAGAAAATTTGGGAAAATCTAACAGTGGAAACTGAGTGATTAACTGAGATGATGATTGAGCCTTAGTCTGACTTGTTGGCGATAAGCCCCCTCCCCGATTCTTGCCGGATCGTTCATTCTTTCATACGGACAGCAGAGAGCGGAGGTCCTCGCTCATGGTTTGCACCGTCCGGGCCAACTCGTCATGATTGTGCTTTATGGCTTCCATTTCACTGCTCTGCTCTTTGGAGTGGGTAGCATCCGACACCGGCATCCCGCTCAGAGTCCCTCTGATACCTTGAAGCGACTACTTCACTCAACGCCACACAGTACTTCCAGCAGTTTGAAGCGATTACTTCACTCAGCGCCTGGAACTTCAGCGGCTAAGCTTCACACGATGACCAACACATCGCCACAGCACTTCAAACAGATTGGAGAAAACAGAGAAGATTAACTGGATAATAAAAGCAAACTGGAGATCCTAAGGCAAGCCTGAACAGATCTCTTGCACCGGGCAGGGGAAGAATTCCCGTAACCACAGCACACCACGATACAATCAAAACCGGAAAATGTCTTTGCATAAAAAACCTAAACTCCCTTTCCCCAAGTAATAAAAGAAGCAATAAGCGGCAGAAGACCAAACTACCCCTTACCCAATATAAAATAACAATACTGACATGCATAAATAAAATACATCCAACAGGATGTAACACAATAGTCGTAGAATAAAGGCGTGTGTTTGCACCTTTGGGTATTAATATGTGACCCGCATAGGCCAATCCATCAATTCTTTTAGTAGAGATGATCCTTTGGCCAACCAAAGAGTTAGTGGAATATGTGCTTTGTTGAGTCAAATGTTATCTCCAGATGTCAATCTCATATTTTTTCAAGTGAAAATAACATACCAAATGTGGAAGTAGCCCCGAAACAACCTCCAAAGGTTGGTTTCACATGGTTCCATACCTTATTATTTAGAAATGGTCATCACGTTGACTGAAGAAGAAATTCGGCCTCTTATAGAAAAATTTCCTCATAATTAGGGGCGGGGAGTAGTTGCACCAATGTTGGAGGCTTACCACTTATTACACCACATATTTTTCTATTTTTACTGATAAGAATATACTACGAAGTTGGAGAGAGAAGTTTACAAGAACTAACACCTTACCTCTCCACGATCCAGCCATAGAAATATCATGGAGAGTCAAATTGCACCAATGCCTACCAATGTTACGAGTCGAGCTCGATTACGAGTCGAGCTCGATTACGAGTCGAGCTCGATTACGAGCCGAGTCGAACTCATCTTGTCTTTTTCATGAGAGCCGGCTCCTGCGCATAACGTCCTCGAGCCGAACAAGATCGGGAATGTACAAGGCGTATTTCCAAAAGGCGCAAAAAATTAGGTGAAAGTAACAAAACTGCGGTGTCGATATCAACGCACAAGTATCAACCTAACTCATAATTAAATTCTATAATTAAATGATTTATGTATTAACATTTTAATTAATATATATTAATATTTTATTATTAATGTTGATGGTCGTCCGGCTTGAAAATCGGATCGCCGTAACCCCGAGTCGGAGCATGTTTGGTTTGTAGGAAGAGCCTCATCATTTAATAAATAACTTATATAAAATAATTAATTAAAATGTTGTCGGTCATAGTCGCTCGTAAATGTTTAATAATATTTATTGTGGGAGCATCAGTTCACACAGCACTTCGTGCAAAACAGCTGAACCATGTTTCCCACCATGCAGCTACCAAACAACCCATCATTGTGAATAAGATGAAAGGGTGAAGAACTAGGGGAAGAAATATGACTAAAAGAAGTACAATGATGTTTACCAAGTTCACAAGCATCACAATGAAAACTGTCAAATAATACAGCAGGTAAAGAGGGAAATAAATATTTCATAGACATAATAGAAGGATGACCAAGGCGGCAATGTCAGGACTCCAAAGTGGCCGCCTGATCAGCATAAAGGGCCTGGGGAGGAGAAGCAGGAGTGGAAGAATCAAACACGTAGAGCCCATCCGCCATACTACCAGAATCAATCACCGTTCCCGTCTTCAAGTCCTGAAATACACGAGACGAGGGAAAAAATGTCACAGAATAGTTCATAAAGTTTGTCAAATGACTAATGGAGTGAAGATTGCGAGTAAAGTTGGGTACATGAAGAACATAAGAGAGAGTAAGAGAGGAGCAGGGGATAGTTCCTTTCCCAGCCATAGGAGGTAAGGATCCGTCTGCAATGCTCACCTTGTCTCTACCAGACAAAGGGAGGTAAAACACACAACCTATAGCAGAGCCGATCATATGATTTGTTGCCCCATAGTCAATAATTTGGTGGGTAGAAGGATGAGAAGACGCATTATGAGGACCTGAAGGTCCCTGATGTTACTGCATCAGGCGGCGGAAGGCATAGATCTAATCGGCAGTCAGAGCCATAGAGGCAGGCTGGACAGTGGGAGGTAGTGTCTCCTCAGAGGCATCAGACGGGTGAGCAGAGCGGGGATGCATAGAGCGGCCCTGCGAGCGACCGTAACCACGACCTCCATGTGGTGCAGGACCCCAACGAGGTGTGGAAAAGCCATGGAGACGAGAACAGGTGTCTCGGGTATGTCGGGACTTCGCGCAGCAATCACAGAGTAAATGATCTTCGTCGGTGAACTTCGGCCTGGAATCACAAGGAGCTCGACTGTTATACTGAACAGCAAAGACAGACCCTTCTGAAGGAGTGTCAGGGGTCCAAGTCTGCCGCCTATCAAATTCTTATTGAACAAAACTGAAAACCTCTGGAAGAGACGACAGAGGAGAACACTCAAGAATCTGAACACTGATTTGATTGAAATCAAGATATAAACCATGAAGAAACTCAAGAACTCGGTTCTTATCTTTCCGAGCTCGAGCAAGGATCTCATCCTCAGGAGACACGAGGGTGAGGGAGTCAAAGTGATCATACTTTTGATAAAGTTGAGTGAACTCCATGTAGTAGACAAACGAAGATCGATTGCCCTGACGAATGAGAAAGATCTTTCGACGCAGTTGGAAAATCTGGGCAAGCATTGCCCTACGGGAGTCAGTAGCCTCAACCCACTTCCAAAAATCTGTTGCGGTCTCCTAAAAATAGGTAATTTTGGGCAATCGAGTCAACCATAGAGTTTATCAATCAAGACATCACAAGGGAGTTTTCACACTCCCACTGTAGACACACATCCTTTGCAGGTATCAGAATAATCCCCATAACATAACCAAACAAATGTCTGCTCTTCAAGGCGAGGGTAATAGCCCGAGACCACGGAAGAAAGTTGGAACCATCCAGTCAAAGATTAATGATTTGAGGGGTATTATGGTCATGACCAGACCGAGACGAGCCACTGAGAAGCAAGGTAGTGGAGGATATTCCGGCACCGGAAAAGATAGAGGGAGATCCGTCAGTCCCCGATATGATATGCAAGAACCAAAAACAAGAACCACCAAGAGGAAACACCACAAACACCTAGATAGAAACTATGAGTTATCTCATAGAGGGAAGAACGATATCAAGATCATGAAGGAAAATCCCATAAGGACTGACACCGGAAAGGCCATCACATTAGAGCAACATTTTCGGTGTCAAGGGCCAAAAAACGGCCGCACGCCACTGGAAAAGAGCCAAAAAACAAAGGAAGAAGAGTCGACTGCCTGCGGAGACTGCAAACCGCTGCAGGGGTGGGCTGGAAACCGTCGAAGAAGAGCGAGGAGGCAGCTGGCGGAAGGGAGAAGAGGCTGTTGGAGAGGATGAAGGTCGACGAGTGCTGGATAGAGAGTGGAGGCGGAAGAACTTAGTCGCAGAAGGTGAGGCCAGAGGGGGAAGGAACTCCGACGGGAGGAGGCGGGCGGGGAGCGGGGGGGGCGGGGGGGGCGGGGGGGCGGGCGGGGGGGCGGGCGGGGGGGCGGGCGGGGCCGGGCGGGGGGGCGGGCGGGCGGGGCCGGGCGGGGCCGGGCGGGGCCGGGCGGGCGGGGGCGGGCGGGGGGGCGGGCGGGGGCGGGCGGGGGGGCGGGCGGGGCGGGCGGGCGGGGGGGCGGGCGGGGCGGGCGGGGGCGGGGGCGGGGGCGGGCGGGGGCGGGGGCGGGGGCGGGCGGGGGCGGGCGGGGGCGGGCGGGGGCGGGCGGGCGGGGCGGGGGGGCGGGGGCGGGCGGGGGCGGGGGGGAGCGGGCGGGGAGCGGGCGGGCGGGGCGGGCGGGGGTGGGCGGGCGGGCGGGGGCGGGCGGGCGGGGGCGGGCGGAAGCGAGCGAGTGATGTTTGCGGAAAAAGGTGGATGTGGAATCAGAAGCCCTAAGGCTCTGATACCATGTTAATTTGAGAGATGAAATTTCGAATTACTTTATTCATCCATATAGGGAATATATAACAAAACGCTCATAAAGGAAAAAAATAAATGTGGGACTAAATCTCCACACGTGAAAACATAATAACAAAAATAAACACATCTCAACAGAACCATATAATGGATTTCTTGCATTCGATAAGCACAAACTGATTCGATTTGTTAAGCATTATCTCATGAACTTTTCTCCAGTTGAATTAATAGAGCTCGATAATTAGCTTGAGTGTTATATTTTAGACATTCGCTCAAATGATGACTTTGTAGATGTGATTGAGCTTCGAGGATTATCTATTTAACTAGCTGAATTAAAGAAGGATGTTCTGTATCCATTTGTGTATTTGCTTGTGAAGTTCGCACTATTATTACTTGTTGCAACTGCAACTGTAGAAAAAACTTTTTCGGCAATGAAGAATATCAAGTCATCACTACGTAATCGAATGAGAGATGAATGGATGAATGCTCTGTTTAGTGACATATATTGAAAGAGATATATTTTGAACCATCAACAATAAGGTGATAATAAAATATTTTCAAAACATGAAACCTCAAAAAGGAGTTTTGTAAGCAAGGTTATTTACCTCTTTTTAAATGTAATTTTTGTATAAATTTTGTGATATTAATAAATTATTGTCATATTTTTCGAGCAAAGATTCTACAAGTTTTTAGCTCCGCCCACGCGGGAAAAAATTCTTGCATCCGCCACTCATCCATTTTGCAGTTATTCATTCTGATGTTTGGGAATCTGTCATATAACTTCTATTTTTTATTGTGTTTGGTCTGTTACACTTATTGATTATTTTTCTCCACTACTTGGCTAGATTTGTCGCGACAAAAGAGTGATGTGTTTACTGGCTTCAAAAATTTCATAACAAGATTTTCACTCAATTCCATACCAAAATTCAGATTCTTCATGGTGACAATGGCCCCGAATTCATAGATTCACAATTTGCACAATATTTGGTTGATCATGACATTATTCAGAAGACTACATGTGCTTATTCCCCTGCTTAAAATAGTGTTGTCAAGAGTAAAAATCGTTATCTGTTGGAGGTTTGCTTGGTGTCTTTTGTCCACAATGCATCTTCCCAAATATTACAGGGAGGATGTTATCCTCACTGCGGCGTATCTTATTAACCGTATGTCATTGTCATTGCATATCCTTGGGAATGTCACTCCTCTTTACACTATGCATGTCCCTTCCTCTCAGCTTTCCCTTAATGTGTTTGAATGTGTCTGTTTTGTTCACATCCACCAGCCTGTCCTACTAAACTTGATCCTCGCGCATAAAGTGTGTGTTTATTGACAACTCTCTCATACAGAAGGGATACAAATATTTTCATGACCCACGACCAAAGAAGGTCTTTGTCACTATGGATGTCACATTCCATGAATCTGAGACATACTATCCTTCCATGGGTGACCATCCTTCTTTGCCTTATCCTACTATACCTCTATCAGTTCCTCCACCTTATCCCTCACTACAGAGGGAGTTTATACCATTGGAAGTGAGTCCCTCTATTGTTCATCTACTGTCCCCCTACTGTTCCTTTCGTTGCTCTTAGTTGCAAGGTGTATACTCAATGCAAAATGGGGACCAACACATTAGACATGACAGTGTAACCAGAACAATCATTAGATCCCGACTCAAGGTCTTTTGATCATCTCATTACTCTCAGGAAAGGTATCTGATCTTGTACTCAACATTCTCTTTTACATTATATATCTGATGACTCTTTTTTTACTTCTCATAAGACTTGTCTTTCCTTGCTTCCATGTCCATACCAGCATTTTGGCAAGAAGCTCTTGAGATCCTCATGTGGAGAGAGGCGATGTTTGAGGAAATGACTGCACTTGAGAAGAACAACACATGAGATTTGGTGCACCTTCGCCATGGAAAAAAATGTTGGGTGTAAATGGGTATTCTCCATCAAACAGAACTTTCAAGGTGTTGTTGAAAGATGGCAAGGCCAGTAGTAAGAGGGTATACTCAAACCCTTAGAATCAACTATCAGGAAACATAGCCTTGGTAGCAAAGATGAACACTATTAAAGCTTTATTATCTTATGCAACTTGCAAAGGATGGAACCTTTGGCAACTTGACGTGAATAACACTTTCCTCCATGGGAATATGAATAAGGAAGTTTACATGTCTCTTCCTCCGAGCCTTATACCTAAAGTTTCCGAGGGAAAGGTATGCGGGTTAAAGAAAACTCTATGTTGGCTGAAATAGTTCAAAGAGCTTGGTTAGTGAGATTTCATAAACTCATTGTGTCATTTGGGTATCACCAGAGCAATGTCGCTTGAAGATCGGTGATCTACCTCTGTATATTGTTCTCTTATTGGTGGAAACCTCGTTACTTGGAGGAGTAAAAACAACAAGTAGGGCATGGCTCATGGAGCTTGTAAAGGCATATGGTTATATTCTTTGATGAGTGGCCTAGGATTTCCAAATGTTGAACCCATTCGATTGTATTGTGATGATAAGGTTGTTATCAGCATCGCCCACAATCCTGTCCAGCACGACCGCACTAAACAAATTGAAGTGGATCAACATTTTATCAAAGAGAACATTGAAAAGGGAGTTGTGTGAACCTTCTTTGTCCCCTCAAATAAACAGCTTGTTGGCATACTCACAACAAGTCTGAGTGGAAGTACCTTTGAAAGGATTCTTGACAAGTTGGGCATAATTAACATCTCACGTCCAACTTGAGGGGGAGTATTACAATATGTGTTATTTCTCGTTTAGCTTTTTTCTTAATTTTGTGTATTATATTATCCGCCTCCATATATATAAGGGATATTGGCTCCTAGTTAATTAATTAAAACTTTTTTATTTTCTCCAACAAATACTAAAACTGAAAACTAGACCATGTAAAAAAACTAAAAAAACGAACCAGACGCACAAAACATTTGTTTGATTTCGGATTGGATCCAAACCAACCCACACAGAACCGCTTGCACCCCCCTAAAAGGACCCAGTGTCATCCGATTGGAAAGTGTTTGCCCCTGCCCACGATTGGGTGAAAACCATGTTCCACTCGTTTATCTTCAAAGGACCTAGTGTCATCTGACCGATCGGAAAGGGCATGCCCCTTCTACAATTGGGCGGGAACCGCATTCCCCTAATTTATCTCCAAATGATTTTGTCTCCCTGTCAAAAAGAGCTTACCCCCTGCAACCATGCAAGAAACTCGATCCTCTCGCATATCTTCAAAGGACCTCGCGTCCTCTAGCTAATAGGGGGATTCCCCGTCGGGTACCACGTTCCCCTGCTCGTCGGGCAAACAAGCTTCAACAAAACAATCAGCCAGAACCACATCCTCCCACAAATGAAACGAACATGCCTTGCCCAGGATCGCATTTGAAGGAGCATGCATCCTCTAACTAATATGGGGTCCTCCCCTACTTATATGACTCCTCGGGAACCACGCTCCTTTGCTCGATGGCAAACCCACTTCTATCGTGTAGTCGATCGAGACCACACCCTCCTATTGACGGAACAAGCAAGCTTTGCCCATGATCGCATTTCAGGGAACCGTGTCCCCCAACTAAAAAGGGGGAGCCCCTCTGAACAGCTTAGATAAGCTCATAAAAGACGAGCACACACTCTTTGCAAAGCCACCACACACTTATACTCCAAGATTTGGTCGACTTCACAAACCATGATCAGAACATGTGCAAACTCGATGCACGCCAGTGCCCGATCTGCGCAATCACAAGGACGTAAAGAGTGTGCGCACTCACCTGAGTGCGCTCGTAAGCACAACCCTCTAGTGCATTCTGCCATCCAAAACATGCGCCATTCTCGAGTGCGTGTCCTCGCGCTCCACTCTGCAGAAAGCACACCCATCTCATGAAGGCGCTCCACTCTCCAAACCGCAGGCCGCTCTCCAGAAGGCGCACCGCTCTCCAGAAGGCGTGTCTCACTAGAGAAGGCGTGTCACCCTCCAGAAGGCGCTCCGCCCTCCAGAAGGTGCTCCAATCACCAGAACGTGCCCCGCTCTCCAAAAAGGGACCCATTCTCTGATGCGCGCTCTGCACTCTAGTGTGTGCTCTCGTGCTCTGCTTTCCAAAATGCGCTCCACTCTCCAAAACGCACTTCATGTTCAGGTGTGCGCTCTCGCGCTCCACTCTGATGCATGTGCCCCTGTGCTCCTCTCCAAAACACGCTCTGCTCTCTAGTGCGCGCCCCCGTGCTCCGCCCTCGCAACAATCAGAAGACTTTTATCTAACATTGTAGAACAAGTGGTGGTCTGTCGCCTTTGCTAAAACGGTTGTGTATTCTGACAATATTGCTAGTGGATTTCCTAAATTGGGTCAGGCAACGTGATTTTATCCCTTTCCAGGTTTTCCACAAACACTCTATGTGGACTATAATTTGGTTGTGTACACGTTCGGTCGACTCTCAAGCTAAGACGAACCTAATCTACCAAACACAATGAACGTTGATCGAACCCTGAAACCACAACAAATATTTTTAGTAAGGATGTCCCGTTATAAAGTCAATATATCACAGTATGAATTTCCAAACTTCCTTTCATTTATATTTATGGCATGTGGGTATGGTAAGAATCCAATATTATCGTAGTCTCTATCACAATCTCCACATCTTCCTCCTAACACCATCAATCACAACTTATAAAGTTTGCAGAGCCTTCATACAATCCCGCTCTTTGCAGAGCCTCCATACAATCCAGCTCTTTGAAAGATGAACTAAATGGGCCATTAATATTGGATGACAGTATCTGAATAAGCTTCATTAAGTAGATCTATTCCTTCACTCTAGCTTTTTCTAAAGATTCTAGCAACTAAAGGATATAGAAGATCGGAGAATATTCAAAGAAGGGTCGAATGAAAGAAACATAAGAAATGTAGTGAATGAAAGAGCATACCCATGTCCAGCATCATTCCGTTGAGGCTTGAGCAGCCTGGGCCGCCCAATAGAAATAGGATGAGCGGATCCTCGCTAGGGTTCTTTTCCGATTCAACGAAAAAATAGAAGATCTCAGCTCCGGTCTCCTCACGCACAGTCACGTATCTAGTTTCTCCATCCCAAAAATCAAGATCAGGAACTAACGAACTAAAGTAATACAAAATGTAGAGGTTAAAGAAACTGTAAAGGAGAGATCTAAGCGAGGTTCACCCTGTCTCCAGCTGAAAGGGAAGTGGCCCATCGAATCCGGGAAGATGAGTGATTTTGTTGAAGGCGGAGAGAGAGGGAAAAAGCAGGCTGAAGAAGAAGATGATGAACAGTGCTGAAAGAGTTTCGGACATGGCTGGCTTTCAGAAGCTAGCAGGTAGCTTAGTGGGAACCGGGGAGAGAATGAGGCATGAAGAGGTGGAATCGTGCATATAAAGTGAAGGACAGAGAGAGCAACAAAAACTGAATTTTTTTATTTTTATTAGGAATTGTTAAAGTCAAATTTAATTCGAATTTACCTAAATCAAAATTTTAAAATGTCTTTTTTTCCGGTGATTTTTTTCTGCGCAAATCAATTTGGATATATGCAAATCAAATTCATCGTCTTTTCCGCTGCATCTCCCGACCTCTCTGTCGTTGTCTCTCTCGTCACCCCTTTTGTCGTCTCTCTCGCCGCATTTTTTGGCCTCTCTGTCACTGTCTCTCCCGTCGCTGGTAAGTTTTTATTTTTGTGTTGTAATTAGATAATGATGCTGGATGATTGATTTCTAGTCTCTTATGTCATATTGTTGTTTATAAAGAGAAAGGAACATAAGTGTATTGTTTGCTGTAAAAAATGAAGTTGACACTTGTTCATACTTTCATTTGCTTTACAAAAACTGTTGTTAATTTTTTTCATATCCAAATTTTCATTTTTTTGTTCCTAATTTCAAATACTGGAATCAAGATCAGAAACTTCTAAAGATTTTTATTATATACAGACATGTTTCACGGTTGTCCTCTAAAATTTAAATTAATCAGGTTTATGAATTTTGTAGGTGTTGTTTGATAATAAAAGTCTTTAAATTTTTACAGATTTTCATTGAATTGGATGTGACAGTTACTATATATTAAATGTCATAAATTTGATATTTCTATATTATAAACATGTTATTTTGTCGAACTGTTGTACTAGACTTTTCATAAAATGATTTTTTTTGTCTAAAACATTTGATTATGTAATTTGTAGTGTTCTTTTGTTGTTAACAATTTTAATTTGTGGATAACAATTTGGTTAGACAGAATATTTTTCAAAATATATAGTTTCTCATTAACAATGATTTTTTATATCTAAATTTTATTTACCTTTAACAATCCCCTTTTATTATTTACATTTTTAGAGTAATTTAACTATTTATGAAAATCACTTAATTCTGGGTTATCTTCTTATATAAATTTACTCCGTTATGTAGTACAGTAAGTATACTATGGCTTCATTTGGTTCGGTGGTGGCGGATCGATCCGGCGGGTGGAAATGGAGTGTTCGAATCGTAGGGGGAAGTGGCTTCTCCAAACGGAGCTTTTTGGGGCGTTTCTCAAAACGTGCGGGTGTAAACAAAGCAAACGTCGTCGGAGATTCATTTGTTTACCCACATTCTGTTGGCGTTTGCCCCAAACGGAATGTCAAAACGCCCAACCAAATAGAACCTATATATATACAGAAAAACAAATTAAAATATTTTGATTTTTTTTTTCTAATTGACCCACGTGTTTCACATGGCACGGCCGCAACGAGGTAGGTACTACATTTTCGTCATCTTTATTTAGATCATATTTTTAGGAATCGTGAACCTGCTTAATCAATAAACTACTATTATTTGTTAAGTAAAAAAAAAATAGGCTCGATCAGTTCGCGAGATTTAAAATGTAGGAAGTGAAATTAACTTCAATTCTGCTATTCCGCAAATGAAAAAATTGTATCATATGAATTGGAATTATCAATTTCATAGTTCGGATGCATATTAAAATTTTTCGTCCATGCGCGTATTGTTTTATCCGTGTGCGCATTTTCACCCGAATGTGAATTTTTCTCTCCAGTGTGTACTTTTTTGCCCAGACGCGCATTTTCCACCCGAGCGCGCATTTTCCACTCAAGCATTTTTTCGCACGGGCGTGCATTTTCCCGCACGGGCGCGCAATTTTCGCCCAGACGCGATTTTTCGATCGAGCGCGATTTTTAACCCGGGGGCGATTTTTAACCCAACCGCAAATTTTTCACACGAGAACGATTTTTTTACTTGTGCACAAATTTTTCGCCGGAGCACAAATTTTTTCACCGGGCGAATTTTTCGACCGGACGTGATATTTTCGACTGAACGTGATATTTTCACCAAGAGGCGAAAAAATTGTGCACAGGCAAAAAAAACACTCCAGGCAAAAAAATCGCGCTCTGGCAAAAATTTCACGTTCTGACGAAAAATTCGCACCACAGCGATAAAAACGCGTCCGGGTGAAAAAAAAAACATATCCGAGCGAAAAATTCGCGCCCGGGGGGAAATCGCTAATACTTTCAATTTACTTTTTTGATATTTTTTATTCACCGCACACGCACAGAGAAAAATCCTTGTATCCACCTCTGACAACAGAGACATGATGACAAGAGAGATGGATCACAGGAAGTGAAGGTCGTACTGTCTATATCAAACAAGTCTCGTGAACTACAGTTTTCGGACTCTCCCTCTTATTCCACCAAATCCCTAAGCCCCAGCGTGGAAAGGAGGGTGAACCGGTATGATTCTAAACAGTTTGGCCCGACTCAGATTAGTTGGTAGTCAATTTCTTTAACTGGTTGTTCATGGAATCGAACATAATCGTAATGGAACGAAATTAAACGAGTTGGTGATTTCAAAGTGAATGGGCAGCCAGGCAAAGCCCGGGCGTCGGGCTGACCTGAGTCTTTTGAATTCAGGCCGGCCCGGGCCGGGCCGGCCTGAAGGGCCTAACCGAGCTCCTACTTTGAGAGGGAGCCCGAGCCCGATCCGGCCCGATTCAAACAGGGCCCAGGCCGAGCCCGATTGAAAAAAAACCCGGGCCCGACCGGGCTTTTTTGCCCATGAGACTACTCCCAATAATGCTTATGTCTGTATTTGCTTCAGATTTATGGTCCATCCATTGGCTGAATAATTGTTTAAGCTATCAATATTTAGAAATTATTTATCTTTGGGCACTTATTTCCATGCAAATTCAATTGATTGACAGAACGAAAGTTATATGCTTGAAATTTGCTTTCTAATTCAAGCAATTATTAGAAGAAGGCTCCAAAGGGTAGAGAAGAGAAATGAAAATTTTGAAGAAGTGATCGGGCTCCTTTCTATTTGGGACCCCAAGCTGAGGTTCATTTTACTGTGGTAATTGATTTCCATTTTATCAAAATTTGCATAATTTTTTTATTAAAGAAAAAAAATATATAAATGAATGAGATTAGTGAACACGTCAAATTAGCCACGACCCACAAATGAATCTGAATTGTGAAATGAATACTATCTATTTGAACTCAAATGAAAAAGATTTTGATACTTTGTAAGGGGGTTTGCATTGAAGGGCTAGATAGCCACCGTCGATGGATCCGTTGAGAACATGAATGAGGTGATCAGTAGGAATGTTGGTGGGTGGTGAAATCGGCAAGGAGCAAGTTGCGCGGAGAATTGGGGAAACCAAAAATAAGATGTCTTTGGAGTGAGTGTAAAAGGTTCAATTTGAGTTGGTTTGTACCCAAGCAAAACTTGAACTGATGTTGGTCTGGGTAGTTTGATATTTTGATAGGTTTATTTGGTCTAAAAGCGGAAACATAAGTTACATTTTCTTTAATTTATATGTTTTTTATTTAATTTTAAAAAATGTGCTCTCATTTAAGTAAAATCTCCTACCTACAATAAAAAATGTCCCCCCCCCCACATACACGGGAAAAAGCGAACAATGAGATGAGTATAGCGCTCGGGGGTTTGGGAGCGGCGGGAGTGTCGTCGCGCCACTGTAATGTCGTGGTCGGAGTACTATCTCACGGAGCTGTGCACTGATGCAATTGTTGTACTATCATGGTTGGTCGTAGGGGCGGAGCCCCGTGCCTCTCACTCGTGTCTGTGTGTGTGTGTGGGCGGGTGCGGGCGGCCATCCTCTTTGATCGCGCACGCTCTCATACGCGGGTGCACACCCGTTTTGCGCGCGACTTAGGCTGCATGCACCTGGATGCGCGGCTCCGAGCCTTCACTTTTTAGGCAATCCTGACCTTTTATCCTTGTGTTGTGCAGGTCTCGAAGCGTCCTTCCGGTCCGATGCGTCTGCGCTCCTATTTATCCGACGACGGTGTGGAAATTTGGAGGAAGAAATATGGGCTTTCTGTTAATTTGGATGGGAGGATCCCACACTCCGAGGAGCGAGTCCAGAATCCTCCTTGTGGCTAGCTGACGATTTGCAAAGTTTCCATGAGGTCCGCTTCCGCTTCCCACCATGCGAGGAGGTGATCGAGATTTTGAAGTTCTGTGGGGTGCCAATTCCCAGTTTATCCCGGTTGGAATTGCCCGAATTATGGGCTTAGTTGTCTTCTTTCGCGAGCATGAAGGATGGTTTTCCTTGAACCAATGTCGAGATTGGTGCGATGTCCGCTCCGATAGTGGCGAGTGGGTGGAGGTCCGCAACAACAAAAGTTGGTTGGAGTTTGAGGCTCGTAAGGATCGTCGACATAGGAACACTCGTTTTGGGTATGTCAGGAATTTATGGGGCCTTCCCGAGGCGTGGGACACACTGTCTGACCGTTGTTGCGGCGTGAGGGGGAAGGAACGAGAATTCTCTCTGATGCTTGGATTTTCAGAGCCTTGTAAACTAGCCAACCGTCTCTTCAATATTTTCATCTATGTGGAGGAGAAGCGTCTGCTGCGATGTGATATCTCTTCGAATGCAGCTCAGGTTGTTGGGATTTCTCAGGGATGGGGCCGAAAGAGGAAAGTTGTGGCGGCCCCTCCTAGCGAGCTCGATACAGCGGTGGCGGCGGCTCCTTCTGATGTTTGTCCTAAGTCGACTCCCGAGGTGTGGATACTTGCGTCCCCAGTTCCTCAGACGTCTTTGGAGGCAGCGGCCCCGCGGATGTTCTCTTACTTGAGGGCAATGAGTGATGCGGTAAGTGCCTTGACTCGCTGTGAAGAATCTTTCTTCATTTTTTCCCTTTATTATTTGGTGTTAACCTCGACCTTTTTCTTGTGCAAATAGAGACTCAAGCCTAAATTGCGGTAACCTGGAATGACCATTATGTGAGTTTGAAAGATGGGTATCATGGTCTTCGGGAGAAGCTCCGGTTGACGTCGAGCTCGCTTGCCTCCTTTAAAGAGGAACATGATCGGGATATTGGGTGGTTCCGCCGGACCGGGTCGTTGCTGAAATCCGAGCTAGAGGACGCACATGCAGCCTTGAAGGTGGAGAAAATTCTTGTGGAGAGGACCACCCAGATGTTGAAGCACTAGAAGGAGGAGACTTCGGGCTTGGAGACCAGTTGCAAGCGGCGCAGGAGGAAGCCACCGGACTTACGACTCGGCTACGGGCGACAAAGGCCCAAGTGGAGATGTTGTCTTCTGATAGACACGTGTTGGAGTTGAAGGTTGCGGGTCGTGCAGAATACCTGGAATCATTGGACTACATGCGAGACAGTAGTTTTATTGCAGAGGAGGTTCGTGACGAGATTTGGTCCAAGGAGGTGGAGACCCAGATGTGTGACGTGTCGCAAGGTTCAGGTACATCATTTATTTTTATTGAACATCTATATTTGTTTGGAATGAACGTAAATGTGACAAGTAATTCTCCGATGATGAACGCATAAATATGAGTCCAACGTGAGTTTTCTTGTTAATTTAAATTGTGTGCATAAATAAATTTTCACAAAGAGCTTTAGATACTCTATGTTAACAAGAATATGGAGGCTACTCTTTAGGAGTATATATGGGTCATGACTTATAACTTGGCAAAAAGGGTATGCAATGGATTGTGGTTTTGATACAAGCTGGTTGTTCCTATTCCATTTGGGGGTAAACTGGTAAATCTCCTTCGTATTGAGGCGGTGGAGAGGATTAAAATGCTTGTTTTCCTATTGCTGCTGAACCGACCTTCCTTCTCCTCGGTGAAATCGCTGCTAGGGTACGACTCCTTCTTTTCTCCTCTTCTCTCCTTCTCATCTCCTCCGATTTCAAGCCAAAAGCGAGTGGATATCTTCCCTCTACTGTTGCTTTCACTACTTGACGGCACGAGAAGTTGATTTTGGAAACGTGTAGCTTGGAACGGTGCTCAGTTTCTTGTGATTTCACTGCTATCTCACTGTGAGCTCTTCATCTCCTTCTTCTGTGGTTAATTCTCAGCTTTAGTGTGAAATTGGTTAAGGTTTTATTGTTCCCAGGTTTTGAGTTGGGGTTCAATTAATAGGCTGTTGCACTAGGGTTGTGATTTGTGGTTCTGCACCTAATTTTCTCCTAGCCGGCTTTGCTTGTGATTCCTGCAATAACTGATTTGGACCTTATTCTGTTGTTACCTTGTTGTATTACGTACCTGCTATGTTTTGCTGTTACCCTGCTGTATGTGGTTGGCCGGCAGCTGCACCTCTGGTAACTGCTCTTTGTCTTGGGTATTGTTGTAATTTATGTGGGCTGCACTTGTTGCCCGGCTGCCCCCTGGTATCTCTATTGGCTATGTTGTGTTCGGTTGTTCTGGTAGTCATTTGACTACTTCAGATATGGGGCTTTGTGTCTTTCCAGTTGGAGGTGTGGCTGTGTGTATGCTCTAGTAATGCAGGAATATGGCATTTAGGTGTATGGGCAGCATGTATAGTGTTACATTGGGCATGGAAACACAACATATATGGGTATAGAATGGGGCATATGTTAGTGAAGGGGTCCACCTTAGTGTCAACACCGAATTATTTTGTGATGCAACCCAAAAGAAATAGAACGTGCCTTACATATGATACTATATTACAGATACATTGAAGGATGGCATCGCACAATAATCACGACGATGACGCAAGGCGTGGTATCGAGACTGAATACCCCAATGTGAGATCTATGTTTTTAACTTATGTTTTCTTAAAGTATTTCCATAAAGTGCACATATATGATTCAAGATACTGCATAGTTTTGTTTTGTATGGACAATGAGTACTATCACTTGCATTGTTATGATATGGCTTTCTTTGAAAGTAAATCAAACAAGTAATCTGAGGGGAAATATTTAATAAACTCACCTATATAAATGTGTCGACACATTGAAAGGTTTAGGGCATATTGAAAATGATGCGCATAAATGTTTTTTATAATGAACAGCCAACTCAGTCGAGCCAAAAGACATAAACGCGTGATGAACGTACTGAATTGACTACTGTAGATCCAGCAGGATCGGGCCCAAATACTGATATACGGACTATGGATATTGTTACTGATTCAATTGCCCTAAACATTTCTTATGAATGAAACGAGTCAAACATGAAATAAAAGCTACGGTATACTACGCATATTGATTTATGGTACACTGTTTTATTTGAAATAGAATTCTCGTATACTACTCAATAGCTTCTTTACATATACACTGCTTACACGAATATGCATCATGTTATATACTCCTCTCAACTTGTATGTATAGCAGGTTAAAAAGATGGTTTCTCAATTAGTCTTTCTTAAAGGCTAACGGTTGCTATTTCTAATTTTTTAGGGAAAAGCAGCTCGCAAACTAAACAGCGCTGAATCGTCTTTTTCCTGTGAAGGCCACCACCCCAGAGACTTTTATGTCTTGTGTTTTTATTGTACATGTATAGGGATAGACTTCTGGATGGTATATTACGCTAGATGTTATGTTCAGTGATGTTTACATAGTCTTTTTGTAATATAGCGTGTTGTTGCGAAATAAACTAAGTTGTGGACATGTAGTGGTTTGTGAAAAATAGTATATGGAGATACTCATTGTGATATGGTGGAGTAAGTGTAAATTTAATATTTCTTATTTCTCTTAAAAAAAATTAGGAAATCGCACGGTGTACGGTATCAGAGTCAGGTTTCCCAAAGCCTGGCCGCAATGAGTATAGAAATAACGAACTAGCGAATATAAACACCTTGACATTATGTATGTAAGAAGTAATTGCCTTTCTTTTGTGATATTTGTCTCAGTTATCTCGGGAGATTGTATCGAAAGATATGGAAACAGGACAGAGTGAACCACAGCTGCCAGTAGAGCAGATTGTAAGTCCATTAACGCAACAACAGGCACAACCTCAATTGACTGATCTGACTCTGATGTTAGCGGAAGCAATTAAAATGGTGCGGGATGTTCCTCCTTCCGTACCAGCTGCAGAGTCATATGTGTCAGGGCCAGCAAGACATTCTGATGTAGATATAAAACAATTTTTGGACCTGAAGCCACCAGCATTTCGGGGTACTCTGTCGCCCTTGGAAACGGAAGATTGGATTTCACGTATCGAAATGATCCTTGAAGTGATGCAGTGTCCAGAAGACCGAAAGGTAAATTTAGTCACATTTCTTCTTGAAGGGGAGGCTAAGCGCTGGTGGTTGAATGTTCGTGGACGCTTGATGCATCAAGGACAAGGGAACATATCATGGGCTATGTTTGTGCGAGAATTTACAAACTGGTTCGTACTAGAGTCGGAGAAAAAGCTGTTACAGGACAAGTTTTTGCGACTAGTCCAAGGACCTCGTTCGGTTTTGGAGTATGAAACGGAGTTTGCCAACTTGGCATTCTATGCTGGAGCTTTTGTTCCAAATGAGAAAGAAAGGTGTAGACGATTCCAAGAAGGTCTTCGTGATAGTATACGCGTGATATTAGTACGGCTTGAAATTCAGGAGTACGGGGCCTTGATCCTGAAGGCTCGGTTAATGGAGATCGATGCAGAAAAGACGCAGAGGCGTCGAGAATTTGGCAAGAAAAGATCTTAGTGGACTGCAAGTAAGGAATCGTCATCAAAAGCAAGTACCTCCTGGAAATCAGGTGACTCTGGGAAGAAGCCTCGGTCAGTAGAGAGCGGCACAGTGATACAGCCGTAGAGGCAGGAGCAAAGATGTGGTAAATATGGAAAGGCCCATAAAGGGCAGTGTTTGGTGGGCAGTAATGTGTGTTATATGTGTCATCAACCAGGACATCGACAGATGGAATGTCCCAGGAGGAAAGAGGGAGCTAGCGGTTCGCGGAACTTTCCAGGTCCTCAAAGCCAAATGATATATCAGATGAATGTTTCCAAAGCTAGCGAGTCGGTTGCCTCAACTTCTGTGCCGGCAAGAGTACCAGAGGAAGAACGACGAGTACAACCTCGTGTGTTTAATTTGAGCCAACAAGAGGCGATCGCTAACGATACAGTGGTGACATGTATGCTTTATATTTCAGGTCACCTGAGGAAAGTTTTATTTGATACGGGAGCAAGTCATTCGCTTATTTCTAGTACTATATTGCCTACGGTTGCGGCGGAACCTTATATAACTCCGGATGTTCTGCACATATCATTACCAAATAATCACGTAATACCGCCACAACAACGTATAGTTACTTGGTTTACACTCAATGATAAGGACTTCATGGCAGATTTTGTAGTGATACCACTCATAGAATTTGACATTATCTTGGGCATGGATTGGTTAGCACGACAAGAAGTGGTCATTAATTGTCGAAAGAAGGAAGTAATGATAAGATGTGCGGACCAGAGTGTCACTGTGTTTCGCGGCTTAAACGAAGTGGCTAAAATGTTAATATCCTCACTCAAGGCCTGTAAGAAAATGAAAAAAGGGTGTGAAGCAATGTTAGTGTTGGTCAAAGGAACGTCAGGGGGAAAACATGAAATAGGCACTGTACCAGTGGTATGTGAATTTCCGGAACTTTTTCCCGAGAACCTCCCAGGACTTCCTCCAAAACGAGAAGTGGAATTTGAGATTCACTTAGAAGAAGGGACAAGACCAGTGGCAAAGACACCGTATAGAATGACGCCAAAAGAACTCGCCGAATTAAAATGTCAATTACAAGAATTGATCGATAAAGATTTCATTCGCCCCAGCTCTTCTCCGTGGGGAGCGCCAGTGTTATCTATGAAAAAGAAAGAAGGGACGTTATGCTTATGCGTGAATTATCGAGAATTGAATAAGTTGACAGTGAAAAATAAATACCCTCTGCCACGCATAGACGATTTATTCGATCAGCTTGTGCATGCAAGAGTATTTTCTAAAATGGATCTGAGATCAGGATACCATCAACTTCGAATTAAGGAGGGGGATATTTTTAAGACTGCCTTTAGCACGAGATATGAACATTATGAGTTTGTCGTCATGCCGTTTGGACTTACTAATGCCCCTGCAGCGTTTATGGATATGATGAACAGAATCTTTAAGAATTTCCTTGATTAATTTATCATTGTTTTTATCGACGACATTCTTATTTATTCTCCATCTGAGACAGAGCATGCTCAGCATTTGCGATTAGCGCTGCAAACATTGAAGGAAAATCAACTGTATGCGAAATTCTCGAAATGCGAATTTTGGTTAAAGGAAGTATCGTTCTTAGGCCATATAATTACAGAACACGGTCTCTCTGTAGATCCTGCGAAGATTGATTCAGTTTTAAAATGGCCACAGCCGACGAATGTAACCGAGGTGCGGAGTTTCCTTGGATTGGCAGGGTATTATCGACGATTTGTCAAGAATTTCTCAAAAATTTCCTTACCCTTGACACAGTTAACGCGGAAAAGTGTTCCTTTTCAGTGGAACGAGAATTGCCAAGAGGCGTTTGAAATTTTAAAAGAAAAATTAACGACAGCCCCTGTGTTAATACTTCCGTCAGGTACTGAAGGCTTTCAGATCTATAGTGACGCATCCTATAAAGGCTTGGGATGTGTATTAATGCAGCAAGGTAAAGTGATTGCTGACGCCTCTCGTCAGTTAAAGGATGCTGAAAGAAATTATCCAGTTCATGATTTAGAGCTTGTCGCGGTTATTTTTGAGTTAAAAATTTGGCGTCATTATTTGTATGGGGTAAGGTGTGAGATTTTCACTGACCACAAAAGTTTGAAGTACATCTTTACACAGAAGGAATTAAACCTCCGTCAGCGGCGGTGGCTGGAATTTATTAAAGATTATGATGTGAACATACAATATCACCCAGGAAAAGCAAATGTTGTAGCTGACGCATTAAGCCGGAAAGATGTGACAAGTGTAACAACTCTTAAAATGTTTAACGCACAATTAGTGCGAGAATTCGAGCAAATGAAAATAACCCCCATTCTGTCAAAAGAGGATAAAAAGCTCCAACTTTTTGAAATGCAAATCAGATATACACTGAAAGATAGAATTCTAGATACTATGCCAAGAGATGGGTATTTGATGGATCTGAAGGAAAAATTAAAAAGTGAGGAATTGCCAAATTTTTCGGAACTCGATGGCTTGTTATTAATGAAGGGAAGAGTTTGTGTTCCAAATGTGGACACTATACGAAAAGACATTTTGTATGAGGCTCATAATACCCCTTATTCCATACATCCTGGTCGAATAAAGATGTACCATGATTTAAAAGAGGATTTTTGATGGCCGGGATTGAAGATGGATGTAGTCAAATATATTGCATCCTGTCATACTTGTCAACTTGTTAAAGCTGAACACCAAAAACTCGGAGGATACCTACAATCGTTATCAATACCAGAATGGAAATGAGAGGACATTGCCATGGACTTTGTCTTTGGATTACCTCGTAGTAAATCGGGCCATAATGGTATATGGGTCATTATTGATCGATTGACGAATAATGCACATTTCATAGCAGTGCGACAGGATGGGCCGCCTGAGAAACTGAGTAGTTTATATATTGATAATATCGTGAAGTTGCATGGAATCCCTCGAACGATTATATCTGATCGAGATGGCCGATTCACGTCAGAAAATTGGAAACAAATTCATAAAAGTTTGGGCACAAAATTACAGTTCAGTACAACTTTTCATTCCCAAACAGATGAGCAATCAGAAAGGACGATCCAATTTTTAGAAGATTTATTGCGAATGGTGGTGCTGGATCTGAAAGGGTCATGAGAGAAATATTTGGCGCTTGTGAAATTTTCTTACAACAATAGTTATCAATCTTCTATTCGTATGACACCGTATGAAGCTTTGTATGGCAGACATTGTAGAACGCCTTTAAGTTGGGCTGAAGATGTTGAACGTCAGATATATAACAAAGAGAAGGTTGATAAATGACACGAGAAAATTGTTATCATCCAACAAATAATGAAAATTGCACAAGACCGTCAACAAAAATATTTTAATGCTAAGCATCACAAGGTAGAATTCCAGGTAGGTGATTTGGTTTGCTTAAAAATTAAACCCTTTAAAGGGGTGTCTCGTCAGCGGCGACTGGGGAAACTGAGTCCACGTTACGTGGGACCGTTTCCAATTATTGAAAGACTTGGAGAATTTGCGTACCGATTAGCACTGTCGGAAGATTTACAGAAACTGCATGATATTTTTCATGTACCCGCACTGCGAAAGTACGTACAAGATCCTGAGAAGATAGTTTCAACAGAAAATGTCCAAATTAATGCTGATTTATCAAGCCCAACAGAACCATATCAAATTGTGGACCGACAACAAAGGCAGTTACGCAATCGAGATGTTAATTTTGTACGCATATGGTGGAAAGGTCACCCCCAAGATGAAGCTACTTGGGAGCAGGAAAGCACTCTGAAAAATATGTTCTCTCAATTTTTCAATGAACTTGAACAGTAATATTTTCGAGGCCGAAAATCTATAAGGAGGAAAGAATTGTGACGTGTCGCAAGGTTCAGGTACATCATTTATTTTTATTGAACATCTATATTTGTTTGGAATGAACGTAAATGTGACAATTAATTCCTCGATGATAAACGCATAAATATGAGTCCAACGTGAGTTTTCTTGTTAATTTAAATTGTGTGCATAAATAAATTTTCACAAAGAGCTTTAGATACTCTATGTTAACAAGAATATGGAGGCTACTCTTTGGGAGTATACATGGGTCATGACTTATAACTTGGCAAAAAGGGTATGCAATGAATTGTGGTTTTGATACAAGTTGGATGTTCCTATTCCATTTGGGGGTAAACTGGTAAATCTCCTTCGTATTGAGGCGGTGGAGAGGATTAAAATGCTTGTTTTCCTATTGCTGCTGAACCGACCTTCCTTCTCCTCGGTGAAATCGCTGCTAGGGTACGACTCCTTCTTTTCTCCTCTTCTCTCCTTCTCATCTCCTCCGATTTCAAGCCAAAAGCGAGTGGATATATTCCCTCTACTGCTGCTTTCACTACTTGACGACACGAGAAGTTGATTTTGGAAACGTGTAGCTTGGAACGGTGCTCGGTTTCCTGTGATTTCACTGCTATCTCACTGTGAGCTCTTCATCTCCTTCTTCTGTGCGTAATTCTCAGCTTTAGTGTGAAATTGGTTAAGGTTTTATTGTTCCCAGGTTTTGAGTTGGGGTTCAATTAATAGGCTGTTGCACTAGGGTTGTGATTTGTGGTTCTGCTCCTATTTTTCTCCTAGCCGGCTTTGCTTGTGATTCCCGCAATAACTGATTTGGACCTTATTCTGTTGTTACCTTGTTGTATTACGTACCTACTATGTTTTGTTGTTACCCTGCTATATGTGGTTGGCCGGCAGCTGCACCTCTGGTAACTGCTCTTTGTCTTGGGTATTATTGTAATTTATGTGGGCTGCACTTGTTGCCCGGCTGCCCCCTGGTATCTCTGTTGGCTATGTTGTGTTCGGTTGTTCTGGTAGTCATTTGACTACTTCAGATATGGGGCTTTGTGTCTTTCCAGTTGGAGGTGTGGCTGTGTGTATGCTCTAGTAATGCAAGAATATGGCATTTAGGTGTATGGGCAGCATGTATAATGTTACATTGGGCATGGAAACACGACATATATGGGTATAGAATGGGGCATATGTTAGTGAAGGGGTCCACCTTAGTGTCAACACCGAATTATTTTGTGATGCAACCCAAAAGAAATAGAACGTGCCTTACATATGATACTATATTACAGATACATTGAAGGATGACATCGCACAATAATCGCGACGATGACGCAAGGCGTGGTATCGAGACTGAATACCCCAATGTGAGATCTATGTTTTTAACTTATGTTTTCTTAAAGTATTTTCATAAAGTGCACATATATGATTCAAGATACTGCATAGTTTTGTTTTGTATGGACAATGAGTACTATCACTTGCCTTGTTATGATATGGCTTTCTTCGAAAGTAAATCAAATAAGTAATCTGAGGGGAAATATTTAATAAACTCACCTATATGAATGTGTCGACACATTGAAAGGTTTAGGACATATTGAAAATGATGCGCATAAATGTTTTTTTGTAATGAACAGCCAACTCAGTCGAGCCGAAAGGCATAAACGCGTGATGAACGTACTGAATTGACTACTGTAGATCCAGCAGGATCGGGCCCAAATACTGATAGACGGACTATGGATATTGTTACTGATTCAATTGCCCTAAACATTTCTTATGAATGAAACAAGTCAAACATGAAATAAAAGCTACGGTATACTACGCATATTGATTTATGGTACACTGTTTTATTTGAAATAGTATTCTTGTATACTACTCAATAGCTTCTTTACATATACACTGCTTACACGAATATGCATCATGTTATATATTCCTCTCAACTTGTATGTATAGCAGGTTAAAAAGATGGTTTCTCACTTAGTCTTTCTTAAAGACTAATGGTTGCTATTTCTAAATTTTTAGGGAAAAGCAGCTCGCAAACTAAACAGCGCTGAATCGTCTTTTTCCTGTGAAGGCCACCACCCCAGAGACTTTTATGTCTTGTGTTTTATTGTACATGTATAGGGATAGACTTCTGGATGGTATATTACGCTAGATGTTATGTTCAGTGATGTTTACATAGTATTTTTGTAATATAGCGTGTTGTTGCGAAATAAACTAAGTTGTGGACATGTAGTGGTTTGTGAAAAATAGTATATGGAGATACTCATTGTGATATGGTAGAGTAAGTGTAAATTTAATATTTCTTATTTCTCTTAAAAAAAAATTAGGAAATCGGACGGTGTACGGGCCGTTACAAGATGGACGATGTTCGTGAGCTAGTGCTCCGGCACAGTGTCTCGAAGGCCCTCCGCCTGGTTAGCAAAAGCTTGGGATGTGACACATCCGGCCTCGACTTTGCAGATGTTTATGAAGACGAGCGTTCTGGCTCGGATGATGAGTAGTAGCCTCATTTACATTAGTTGTCCCGCTAGTCCTATTGTATTTTGCTTTTTGTTCAACATTTGTTGTTGTTGCCCTTAAACTTTGATTGCCCTTTTTTTATCATTCCAGCTGCTTTGTATGACATTATTTTTTACGCCATCTTAGTTGTTTTCGTTTGCACGGCTCTGGTCCGTGGTTTTGTGTGTGTGGCTCTAGTCCAAGACTTTGTTTGCGCGGCTCAGGTCCGCGGCTTTGTCGCGAAAGGGGGGTAGGCCCTTGCGAGGTTGCACGAGTCAGGCTCGCGACTTAGTTTGCACGAGGGCTGCTTGCAGCTTCTTCGTGAGGGGGGCAGGCCCCCACGGGGTTGCGTGAGTGAGGCTCACGACTTAGTTTGTACGAGGGCTGCTCGCAGCTTCTTCACGAGGGGGTCAGGCCCCCACGGAGTTGCGCGAGTCAGACTCGCGGCTTAGTTTGCACGAGGGCTGCTCGCGTCTTCTTCGTGAGGGGGCAGGACCTCATGAGGTTGTGCGAGTCGGGCTCACAGCTTAGTTTGCATTGGGGTTACTTGCGGCTTCTTTATGAGTGGGGCAGACCCCCGCGGGGTTGCGCGAGTTAGGCTCGCGACTTAGTTTGCACGAGCAATGCTCGCGGCTTCTTCGTGAGGGGGCAGGCCCCCACGGGGTTGCCCGAGTCAGGCTCGCGGCTTAGTTTGCACGAGGGATGCTCACGATTTCTTCGTGAGGGGGGGGGGGGGGCAGGCCGCCACGAGGTTTCACGAGTCTGGCTCGCGGCTTAGTTTGCACGAGGGCTGCTCTCGGCTTCTTTGTGAGGGGGGCAGGCCCCCACGAGGTTTGAGAGTGTCGCCCTTCCTGTTTGAGTATACAAGATTTGCAGCAACATAATGTAATACTTGAATAAAGATAACTTGCGTGAGACTAGACCCGCGGATCACACACATCATAAAAGTCTTTTGTTAAAAAATATGCTACACAACTAGAAAAACATAAAGCAGGAAATCATTGATAAAATCAGCGCAAGTTTTGCACGTTCCAAGTGCGGGGGAGAGTCTTTCCTTCGGCGCTGCGTAGCCTGTATGTTCCTGATTTCACCATAGCCGTGACGAAGAAGGGGCCTTCCCAAGTCAGAGAAAGCTTGTCGCTATGCGTTCCTTTCCCAGCCGCTTTCAGAGTGTGGAGGACCAAGTCTCCCACGTTGATCGGTCGGGGCTTCACCTTGCTGTTGTAATAGCGGGTTGTTCGTTGTTGGTACGTTGCAGTACAAAGAGCGGCTTCTTCACAGATATCGGAAATCAAATCCAGATTGTCTCGGAGAGCGTCATCGTTCGTCTGAAGGTTGAAGTTGGAGACCCGGGGCTTGGAACGCCGAAATCGACCGGGATGATAGCTTTAGTACCGTAACAGAGATTGTATGACATTTCTCCTGTAGGGGTCCTCTCCGTTGTCCGGTATGCCCATAACATCTTCAAGTCACGCCTTTAGTCCCTTTAGAATGGTTCGGTTGGTCACCTCGACCTGCCCATTGGATTGGTGGTGCGACACAGCCGTATGCCGCAACTCGACCTTTAAGTCCTCACACAGCTTGGTTTTTCCTAGTGGGGAGAGGGAGTAAGCCTCACCCCCATGCTTCCCTCATTATGGGGAGTTCACGGGAGGTGGAGTTGACTAGTCAACCCCATGGTCTCCATCTTGAGAGGAGATCATGGGGGAATTCTCCCTATAAATGGTGGTGCAACCCATCAATTCTAATTCAAATATATTTGAGAAGATATTTCATTAAGGTTTTTTGGCGGAATGCACCCTCGAAAATCATGTGATTAACAAAATGCACCCCAAATATTTAAATTTGGTGGAATACACCCCCAAATATTTGTCTAGTGGCAGAATGCACCTCAAATCTTTTCTTAGGGGTATTTTGATCTTGCATTTATGTTTTGCATTCACTTGACTGAAATTATTATGGCGGAATGCACCCTTGATTGTGATTTCATTGGCGGAATGCACCCCAACAAATTTTTTAGAGATTTTTTGGCCGAAAATCTGATGTTAGACCCGCGAGAATTACTTCATGAATTTTTTTTGGGTGCTATGACGTTCTAGGGGAGGCGAAAAGCTTGGGGGAGCTTGGGGGAGGGGAAGAAGTCGATGATCTGGTGTTGGGGGGGGGGGGGCGAAAAGCTCGATCATGGAGAAGAAACAGCTTGCTCGGGAAGAGGCGGCGCTGTAAGCTGAGTGATCTCAGGAAATTAGGAGAGGGTTGTAGAAATGAGGAGACCTAAAATCTCAAAATCAAAGAAAATGACCAAAACATTATAACTGGGGTGCATTCAGCAAACAAACCCATATTTGAGCATGTATTCCGCCAAATTTAAATATTTGAGATTCATTCTTCCCCTAACAAGATTATTCCGCCAAAAAAGCCTTTCATTAATTTTGATGAAGTAGTCTTCTTCAATATCTTCTCTGCTAGAGTAGTCATTTTTGGTTGAGTTATGGCACTCGCTCCACGCCTCTCAGCCCTACATGGCAATCTCGTGGCTTCTCTGCAGCCATTCCGTTTATCCACCCTCTCGCCGATTTATCCACCGTCTTCGGCATGCTCTATTGCGACGGCGAAAAGGAGTAACGCGGCAATGGGATATTCTTCCTCCGTCATCGCTAGGGCTTCTTCGTCTTCTTCGACGAACCCTTCTACCGACGGATTCGACGAATCCGCCGTGGGTGCTCTTGCGGATGTTCAGATTCTCGCCACCTCCACTGGAAAGCCGGTGTTCCTTAAGGACTTGTGGGATCAGAAAGAGGTGATTATCCATTTGCTATTTTTTATGCATATTTTTTTTTCAATTGGAATTTACTTCCGCGAACGAAACTAGGATGTGTGTTATTTGAGTTGTATATGCCGATAGAATAGAACCACGCTTTGCATTGTTAGTTTGTTTCTTTCCTCTTGTTCTCTATTTTCCCTGAATTCAGTTGCGTCTCCCTATATGAACTATGATATATTGTTCTAGTTTGTAGTTTGTTGATTGTCACCCAGAATCCCAGATAACAATGGGAAGGGTGAAGGATAATGTCGATTAACCTCTGATTTATGCAACTATATTCCATTACATTGAAAAAATGGCGGAGTATGCTGAAGCAAAGCTGCTGAGTGGACATTTGATAAAGTAATGAGTTTATCTCACGAAGCATTGAAACTAACAGGAGATACCTGTTAGAGTTAGAGCAATAGTAATAGCACATCGATTCACATTTGTTATTTGCACTCAAAAGAAATGGATATATGAAAACCACCATCATGGATCAATTCCTTGGGTAGCATGGCGTAGCGGCCGCTATGCAGCTCCTCAGCACAAGGAGGCTGAAGTTGAGTTTGAAAGCACGATACCTCGATTTTGATCTCAAGTTGACGGGGATGGAAGGTTACCGGTAAAAGCAGCCTGCAGGCGATCTCCTTCAAGATATCAATTGGCCATGAAAGCAACATGCCTTCTCTCACGGTCGCAGCTGGGCGGATCATCAAACATAGAAAGAAGTTTTTTTTTCTATTTGGTCCCTGCTCAGCTGGAAAAGAAGTACCGAAACAACTCATCAAGCGGAGCAACTCTGATTACAAATGCTCAATTGCAGGGAAGGAGAAGATCAATATAAGGTAATGGAGTTGGTTCATTAAAGCACTGCCGTCAAGGGAAAAATAAATTTGCAAGAAATACTCCAGGGGTTGTAAAACCCGAATCTCGCGTAATTACATAAAACCCAAGGTTGTCAGGATCGAGATCCTAGGTGGGATCGTTTAAGGGGTTGGATCGGATCAGATCGTAGGATCGGATCGTGGATCGTAAGATCCCACTATATTCTTAAAACAAGACTTAAATGAGGAAATTGAATTTGATATCAATCATATCATACAATTACACAAATATTTTATACAAAGAATCATATAATTAATCATTTTCATTTGTTTACTATAAGAGTAATAAGACTATTATTACGAGAATCTAGAATAGATCATAAGTCTAAGACAAAATAAGAACATGCATAAAGAAACAGTTATGATTGTAAATGTACCTGAGTAGTGTAACTTCAGACTCTACATTAGCAACTCTAAAGTCAAGATGAGTAAGCATTTTTGTCGTAGCTGTCCGTCTGTCCCATCTTCGTCAAACTATCATCAGTAACCAAATTATGAAGATAAACCTATAAATGAGAAAAAAAATCATAGAGATAATCAACCCAAATAACCCTTTTGTAATTTATAACAATGACAAATTAAGTAATTAACAATGCTATCAGCCTATCATATCGTTAAATGTGAAGTGTAAAATAAAAAAAAAAACAAATTATTAACAAACACTTCAAATATAATTCCTCCAGCATATCAAATATGAAATAAAAAAATAATGTCTAAAACAAAATAAATTGAAAAGTAGCTTCATGGTTCATCTAATGGTCAATGAAAACATCAAAAATCAGAACAAATCCTTAATAGGTATGTCGACCATGTCCTCATCATCAAGTGTCACATTTTCCTCATCACCACTGACATTCTCGTCATCATCCCATTCACCCTCACTAATGTATTCGATAGCATCGTGATCACTGCCCCTTATGGTGAGATCTTCAACTCCACCTACAAAAAAAATAGAATTTAATTAAGAAAAGAGAGCACGATGCAAGATCTATTAAAAAAAGAGAGTCTATCAGATCTATTTTAAATTTAATATGAAGCTAATCTTCGCCATTCATTTCCGTAGTAGTTTGTTCAACATTCCTTTCAATGCTATCATCACTATATGTTTCCTGAGCATCTTTTTGTTGAATAATCCTCAACCAGTTGCCCTTGCGGGGTAGAACTGGATCTTCCATCTCTGTGATCCATTCATCATCAGAAGCAATATCCTCAAAATTAAAAAACTTTTCCTTTAACTGCATATCCCTTTTATCTTGTCTTTCCATCAACTTTTTGTTATACATCACAAACACTAGATCATTCATCTTCTTTTGATGTAACCGATTTCTTTTTTTTGCATGAATCTTTGAAATAAAAATTATAATGCGTTAATGACAATAAGAAAACGCCTGAGATTATGTTTTTAAACATACAACAATAATTGAGGCATTGAGCTCACCATCTCAAATGCACTCCAGTTACGTTCACATCTGGAAGGGCTGAATGTTAGGCTTAGAACCCGAATTGCAAATCTTTGCAATTCGGGACAATTGTCACCGTATGAATCCCACCAATCAGCTGTAAATTTGAAAATTTTGCAAATACTTAAACAGAAAAGTACATTACATGCTTATTGATTAATAATTTAAAATATTATAAACATAATTTGTCTCACCTGGAGATCTTTTGTTCCTAGTGGCTTTTGCAGACTCCAACCCAAATAACCCTTTTGCATGTTTAAAATCATCCATTTGAATATCTATTTTCGTTCTCTCCTCCTCATTTGGAATCATCCGTTGGAGACAACTGTAAAATCCCAATTTTACTTCAGCATCTGCCCTAAATGATGAGCTAAAGTGATAATGGGGATTCTCCAGGTGAGACAAAAGATTTCTGGGCAGAAATCTGGACTGATTTCTGGGCAGAATTCTGGACTGATTTCTGCCCAGAAATCAGTCCAAATTTCTGGATTATCCAGAAATCTGGACTGATTTCTGGGCAGAAATCAGTCCAGAATTCTGCCCAGAAATCAGTCCAGAATTCTGCCCAGAAATCGGTCCAGATTTCTGGGCAGAAATCCAGAAATCTGGACTGATTTCTGGGCAGAAATCAGTCGAGATTTCTGCCCAGAAATCTCGATGTTTCTGGGCAGAAATCAGTCCAGATTTCTGCCCATAACAGAGCATATATCGAAGAAGAAGAAGCTGAGCATAAGCATATAACAGCGCATAAGCATATAACAGAGTAACATAAGCATATAACAGAGCATATATCGAAGTCCAGATTTCTGGACTTCTTCAAAGTCCAGAAATCTGGACGTTGAAGAAGTCCAGATTTCTGGACTTCTCCAGTCCAGAAATCTGGACTGAAGCAGTCCAGATTTCTGGACTTCTTCAAAGTCCAGAAATCTGGACTTTGAAGAAGTCTTCTGGACTTCTTCGAAGTCCAGATTCTTCAAAGTCCAGAAATCTGGACTTTGAAGAAGTCTTCTGGACTTCTTCGAAGTCCAGATTCTTCAAAGTCCAGAAATCTGGGAGCGGGCCTGGAGCAGCAGCAGCAGGGAGCGGGAGCACCTCGAGCAGCAGCAGGGAGCGGGCCTGGAGCAGCAACAGCAGGGAGCAGGCCTGGAGCAGCAGCAGCAGGGAGCGGGAGCACCTCGAGCAGCAGCAGGGAGCGCCGAGTTCGGGGAGGGGAAATAGGGTTTCGGTCGGGCAGAAATGATCCGCGGCTTGCTTTTAAGGGTTCCGTCGGATCGTGGAATCGTGTTTAGGATCGCGATCCTACCGATTCCACGATCCGGATCGCGATCCCGCGTGAACGTAACTTGATTTCGATCCGGGTTAAGATCCGGATCGAAATGTAGAATCGGGATCGTAGGATCGTACGATCCTACGATCCGGATCGCGATCCTGACAACATTGATAAAACCAATATCTTCTAAATAAAGATATTTTCTAGAAAAATAAAAAGAATACATTGCAGAAGTGTCACTATAACAATTTTTTTTATGTATCGTTTGATGAAATTTGTTTATGTATACCATTTTAATTTAAAGTGGAAATAACAAAATTTAGACATTTTGGTGTGCTAATAGTTGGTTTTTGTGCTTGAATAGTAAAATGTATGGATTATTTAGAATTGGGCCATTTGAGCCTAATCTAATCCCCATTAGGCTTAGGCGGTGAACTTTAGCCGGTCCAAGGGATTTAAGAGAAAACCGAGTCGAGTCTCTTTTATGATTTATCTCCAAAAATTTCGCACGCCTCGCCGTTCTCACATACCTCGTAGACCGAGTCAAGTCTCTTTTATGATTTATCTCCAAAAATTTCGCACGCCTCGCCGTTCTCACATACCTCGTAGTCATGGGAACCGCTTGCTTCCCCTACTTCCTTCTTTGATTTCTCACTCTCTCAAGAGCTGGATCGACCCCTCCTTCATGGTGTCGGCCCCTCCCCTCTCCTTATTGGCGTTCAACTTTGGAGCCCCAATGCACTAATTGGAGAAGAATTTGGTGGCTCTATTGTAGCCTAGGAAGCACCGGTACGGGTACGGGTACCGGGTACGATACGTACCCGGTACGATGGTACGCCAAGATTTAAAAAACATGAATACGGGTACGACATGATATGTTATAACAAATATTATATATATATATATATATATATATATATATGTATATGTATATATATATATGTATATATATATATATGTATATATATATATATATATATATATATATATATCACAAGTGCAATAAATAGTTCTCAAAATATCGAAACATCAAACATATATCACAACTTGAAAAGAAGTTCACAAATCAATGCAACATAACATGAAGTTTTCAAACACTAAACATTCATAAATATTATAAAATTTAACAACTTATATATTTAATCTTAAGTATACTCATCATTCTTTCTTCTTCTTCTTCTTCATTGTTGGAGATCAACTTCATTGTTGGAGATCAACATCTTCAATTTTCGGTTAGTCTAGAGACAAGTTAGCCACTTTGTTAATAACTTATGTCGTATCAACACGTTCATTACACGTACTTGTAACAGAAACATACTAGTACCAGAAACATACTCGGTACAGATACACAACTTAATTGGATGTACCAACACTTTCTATCATAGAGCCAACTTTTGTTTACTCTAGAAAAACAGACTCCTTTCACAATATGTAAAATGATGTGCTAAGTCCAAATGGGTTCACATAGGTGTATCCGTCGAGAATCGGGTACATATCGGTACCGGATATGTATCTGGTACGGGTACGCTAACTTCGGGGAAGTATCCGTGCTTCGTAGATTGTAACAATCCCTAAACTCCTTCCCTCCCCACTATGAACTCTTCTTCCCATCTCTTTTAATGCGATTATTGAGTAAGATAGTTTTGATTTACGGAAATCTGAGAGGAAGAAAATATAGTTTTGATTTTTGGGACTTAAGAGTTTAAATTTCTATAACTTTCATAGGGCTAACTGTATGAGTTTTATCTTGAGGTTAATGTAGACTCTTTGACTTCTAATTAAGAGTTTTTAATCATGAATGGCTAGATCTACAGATTACCTTCGTGTCTTAAGGTTGGCCACATGCATGATGATTTTTGAACAACTTACTTTATGTGAGGTTGCATGTGAGGGTAGAAAGCCTCCTTATGAAGAAATTGATTGAAATTGGTAGGAGAAGAGGAAGAGAGTTGCTGATTTATCTGTACTTGCATATTAAATTACTGTCTTTTTTTACTTGGGGCTACCATAATTATAATTAGAAGTGTTGTTTTTATGCTTAGGACAGCTGTCTTTCCTATAGGAGGGATATCCTTCATATGGGAAATGCGGTTTTTCATAGGAAATTACTGTAATTTTATGTTTTTATAAAAGGGACTGCTATGATTGTAATTCTCTTTCAAAGAACTACAAAAAATTTAAAGTTAATTGTGAATTTTAGAGTTCTCTTAGAGCCGGGTAATTCAAAGAGAATTCCGCATTTATGTTGGGGCTTTTCAATACCACCATTGATGGCATGTTGTGAAGGTGGTTAAATGAATTTTAGAGCCTAAGAGTTTCATGTGTGGCAGGATATTCAGATTTCATAAATTAAAAAGCTCACCGTAACTTCTTGACCTTAGACAACTTCTATAAAGTCTAGATGAACATTGTTGAAACCAAAAATTGATCCCAATGAGAGTTCGGACCCGAGGGGGTAGCTGACACCTACTTCTCCCGAACTTGACCCCCTGACCAGCCGCTCGGAACTAGAAAAACTGATCCTCCTCTAACCCGGAAGTTGGCCTGTAAGCCAAAACCAACCTAACCGCAAAACCGAACCGAACCAAACCAAACCATACGGTTTGCTTCGGTTTCAGTAGGCCGCTGTTCGGTTACGGTTTTGATTTTAGAAAAATCACCCGGTTCGGTTTGATTTATGGTTTTGTGTGGCAAATCGAACGGAGTCGAACCAAACCGAACCGTTGTGTATAAAAAAATAATTAATTTATTAATTTAATTTCATTAAACCATACGGTTAATCATATAACAGTTAATTACATTTCATATTTTCATTAAACCATATGTTAAAGTGTGAAACCATACGCTTCATGGTTTTGACTTTTGTGGCAAACAATTAATTATATTTCATTAATGATTAAATCCATAAGCAAACCCAACACACTATGTCGTGATTTTTCGCGGATTTCACCGGACGATATAGAACTCATTTTTGTTGACTGCTTCTCCCTCGCGAGTCACGATTTGCCCTACCCCGCTTACTGCGTGCCTCTCTTTCGCTGTTTCGAGTACCGCACATCATTCTTACTTCTTCTCCACCTTCGTCGTTTCGATCTCGGATCCCGTGCGGAGTGTTTCGTTCAGAAATTAGGACAGAGGCGCAAGAAGACTGAGTGATAGCCGCAGCCACAGTCTTCCCACATCCCGTTTCCGTCTTCTAATAGGCATCTTCTCCATCTTCTTCTTCCCTGTTTCGAGTAATCCAGATGAATCTTCGAACAATCAACATTCTTTGATTCCGGTGAGGTGGTTTCCAATTTCTCTGAATCTCTGAGATCTTAACTTCCTATTTCTCTTAATTCAATCAAAGATGACTCATATTGCTGCTGTGCATCCCTTTCCATGTTTGATGCTCTCTGATTTTTCCCTTTCCAGATTCCAGTTCTTGCCCCATTGGCCATTGTTGTTCGGCTCTTTCTAGATTTGAACCTCTTGCTGCGAGTGGCCCAGCTGGTATTTCTCTTATATTTTTTAAGTTTTCGTTTTTTTTTTGTTTTGATTAAACATCTAAGTTATCGTTGATCTCTAGTCTAGATATTTCTTTAATCTAGATCTTTCTTCAAACAAACAATGCTGATAAATATTTCATTTTTCATTCATTTGATTTTGGAGTCCTGAAATAGTTAGGTGATAGGAATTGTGTTCAGACAACACTTTAATGTTGGGTGGTTGAGCTTCATTCATTGCACCATTCCTGATCTCTGTCTATAAATCTTTAGGTTTTATCACATTATTCACACCACCAAAACCGAACCGAACCAAAATTCGGTTCGGTTTGGTTTCAATGTTTGAGCGGTTCTGTTCAGTTCCAAATTTATGATAAAGGCCCAAAAGTAATCCTAGCCCAAAGTTGTGCAATTAACAAATTATGCAAATTAGAGATAAATTCTTACATAGCGTCCTTCAAAAATTTATGACAAAGAAGTGGATTCATAAATCTCAATCAAATTGTTGAAACTGTAGAAATAGAGAAACCTCCAACCTTGTATATACTTCTTGAATAAATAATTACAAGTATGAATACATTTATATATGAAGAGAGAGAGAAGAGAAGATCCCAATCCAAGATGTGGGACAAATACAAGAAACAAATGTGCCTCATAAATGGGCCTTTACAAGGTCTTTTCTAACACTCCCCCGCAAGCTGGAGCGTATAAGTCGTAGGCGCCAAGCTTGGATAAAAATTGGTAGTATAATGGCCTGGAGAGAGTTTTGGTCAGGATATCAGCAACTTGATTTGTAGCAGAAACATGCTCCAGATCTACCTTCTTTGACTGTACTTTTTCCCTAATAAAGTGACAGTCAACTTCAATATGCTTTGTGCGTTCGTGAAATACCGAGTTCTTGACAATATGTATTGTTGCTTGACTATCACAAAATAGGGTCGCCGGTGATGAGAGACGAACACCCAAATCTCCCAGAAGACTCTCAAGCCATGTTAACTCGGACACTACCGCAACCATTGCTCGGTACTCAGCTTCAGCAGAAGAGCGAGCAACCACATTCTGTTTCTTGTTGCGCCAGGTTATGAGATGATCACCGAAGTAGGTACATAAGCTAGATGTAGAGCGCCTATCATCAACAGATTCTGCATAGTCAGCGTCCGAGTATGCAACGAGGGATAGTGATGTGGATGGCTTGTACACAAGCCCTTATCCTGGAGTGTTCTTGAGATACCGAAGAATGCGCTCAACAACTTGAAGATGAGATGTCCTAGGGGCATGCATAAATCGACTCACGACTCCTACGACAAAGGAGATATCTGGTCGAGTAACTGTAAGGTAGATCAGTTTCCCAACCAGACGTCTGTAGTATTCCAGATTTGTAAGCCGCTCATCGGAGTCAGAGCTATGAGCCGAGAGCCTGTGATTAGCGTCCATTGGAGTATCCATAGGTTTGCATCCCGAATAACCAACATCATGGAGTAGGTCCATACAATATTTCCTTTGGGATAATACAAGACCATCAGGCCGTCGTGCAACCTCAAGCCCAAGAAAATACCGTAGGTTACCAAGATCTTTGGTCTGAAAGGCGGGGTTCAACTGTTGCTTTGTATGTTGTATTCCTGTAGTATCGTCTCTAGTGATGAGAATATCATCAACATAGACAAGTAGAATCACAGTTTTGGTCGGCTGGTGTCGAGTGAAGAGAGAGAAGTCAGCCGAGCTCCTAGTAAAGCCAATATCGCGGACGACCTTGCTGAATTTTTCAAACCAGGCGCGCGGGGACTGTTTGAGATCATAAATTAATTTCCGAAGATGACACACCCGAGAGTCCCCCGTGGTATCAAACCCGGGAGGTTGATGCATGTAAACAGTCTCTTGGAGATCACCATTGAGAAAGACGTTCTTAACATCCAGCTGATACAGAGGCCAATAACGGAGAACAGCCAAGGAAAGAAGAACTCGGACCGTGTTCAATTTGCCCACTGGAGAGAAAGTTTCCTCATAATCAAGGTCATGTTGCTGAGTAAAACCCCGAGCCACGAGGCAGGCCTTCAGACGCTCAACAGACCCATCCGCGGTATGTTTGACAACAAAGACCCACTTGCAGCTGACACAGTGGTGGCCTGCAGGAAGGGAAACCAGATCCCAAGTCTGATTAGCCCAAAGAGCTCTCATTTCATCCTCCATGACCGCCCATCAACCTGGGTGTTGAAGCGTCTCATGCACAATGTTAGGAATAGAAATCGAGGAAAGAGAAGTGACAGAGTCGTAGAGAGGTGGAGCAAGCCGGTGGAGAGAATCGTAGTTGGCCAGGGGATGGGCCGTAGAGGCAGGAGCAGAATCCGCCGGTGCCGGAGTGTCACTGATAGCAGGGAGCTGTGGCAGGGAACCATCCTTGGAGTCGCAACGAGTATAGACACGGATAACGGACAGAGGAACTTTGGGAGCAGGAAAAGAGGCGAAGGAAGAGGGTAGAGAGGAAGACGCTGTTGGAACGACAGGGCGGGGCAGAGCAGGAGAGGAAATCGAGGAGAAGGAAGGTAAGTGAAAGGGCTGGTCTTCGCAGAAGGTGACATCCGCAGAGACAATCATCTTGCCATCAGAAGGAGAGTAGCAAACATACCCCTTTTGAGTACGAGAGTAGCCCACAAACATATATTTGGCCGCACGAGAAGCGAGTTTGTATGATGGAGGTTCAAGAAGATGAACATAACAAACACACCCAAAGACCCGTGGGGGAGAGAGGTTGGTTTGGTAGTAGGATATAGGAGGTCGCTAGGAATGGCAAAATCAAGAACAAAAGAAGGAAGACGGTTAATTAGATGACAGACTGTGGAGACTGCGAAATTCCAATATTCGATTGGAACCTGCATTTAAAACATGAGAGAGCGAGCAACATTGAGTAAATGACGATTCTTGCGTTCGGCCACCCCATTTTGTTGAGGGGTATAAGCACACGAGGTTTGATGGATTATGCCAAACTCGGTACAGATGGAGGAGAAGGTGCGCCCGGTATATTCGCGAGCATTATCAGTGCAGAAGATTTTGAGTGAGGCGGCGAACTGCGTACGGACCTCAGTAACAAAGACACGAAAGACAGATGTAAGCTCAGTACGATCATACATTAAATATAGGCATGTAGTACGCGAGTAGTCATCGATAAAAATGACAAAATATCGAAAACCATAAATACTAGGAACCCGATAGGGGCCCCATACATCAGAATGAACTAAGGATAACAGAGTACTACTCCGGGTACATGCAGGGGGAAAAACAAAACGGTGGTGTTTGCCATAGATACACGATTCACAAGAGAACTTCTGTAAGGGAACATCAGGAAGAGCCCGCTTGAGAATCGGAAGAGGAGCATGTCCAATGCGACAATGCCAGTCAACAGAAGAAACAACAGATAGAAGAGTGGGTTGAGTATCCAAGAGGTAAAGCCCATTCACCAGCTGCCCCTACCAATGATACTCCGGCTGCGACGATCTTGCATAAGAAAGGAAGGAGAAAAAATTATTGAACAATCAAGGTCGTTTGTCAGGCGACTAACGAAAAGTAAATTGAAAGAAGACCCCAGAATGTGAAGAACTGAGGAAAGAGAAAGGGCCGGGGTAAGTTGGAGGGCAGCAACACCAGAGACCGGTAGAGTGTCACCATTGACCACAGTGATACACGGGGGGTGAGCCAGCTGGAGATATTTGGAGGGCTTCTGGGAAGTAATATGGTGAGTATCACCGGAATCAACGATCCAGTGAGGGCTGGGAGAGAGACAGATTATACCTTCCACAGAAAAGGTCGCAACCGAGCCGGAGGAGCGGCTGATGACACCCTGTAGCTGATGGAGTTGGGTGCGTAGCTCATCAATATCGTGTCGGGTAGCGGAGGCCGGATCCTGGGCAGGAGCCCCAGGGGAAGCAGGAGCAGCAGAGGAAGTGGCAGCGAGGTGGGGAGGGAACCCATGCTTGCTATAACAGGTGGCCTCAAGATGGCCACCCCGACCACAATATGTGCATTTGAGAGACGAGCGACCACCACGTCCGCGTCCCCGAGAGGGAGGCCGTCCGCCCCGAGTGGAAGAACCACGAGCAGGAGGGGGAGTGGGAAGGAGAGGCTGTTGGAGAAGAGCAGGGGCAAAGCTGGAAGGGGCCTCCGTAGGAGGCGTAACCCGAAGTAGCATAGAGCAGACGTCAGACAGTGACGGAGTCGTCGCGGAAGAGAGGATCTGGGCCCGAACACTATGCAGGTGGGGCGGAACGCGGGACATCATCATCGCGATGGTAACCGCCCCTTTCTGGGCCCGTTGAGTAGCAAGATCCGTTGTAGGAGGTTGATGTTGAATCCATGCCTCTGCTAGGGTCTTGGCCTGAGCAACAAAGAAAATCATGTCGCCGAGAGCACCTGGAGTAAGATTTTGGAGGTTGGAGATGATATCATAGAGGTGCTGAAGACTGTTTTGCCCAGAGTAAAAGGAGTGGAGCTCCTCCCATATCGCCTTGGCCGTATCATGATACATGACCATCCGATAGGGTTCGGTGTCCATAAAGTTGAGAAGCCAAGAGTGGACCCGACCGTCACCACAAAGCCAATCATCAGAGGGAGCAACAGGGGTAGCCCGAGTCAGGTGGTGGAGAAGACCCTTCGTCTACAGGACACGACGAACAGAGTGAACCCATTCGACAAAATTGTGTTTGCCAGTCAGAGAGATGGTAGTAATTCGTAGTTCATCACGAAGGTCAGAAGCCGGAGTAGCCTCATGGGCTGGCGGAGCAGAAGTAGCAGCAGAGGTGTCGGAGGCCATGAGGCGAGTAGACGAGGTCGGGCAGCTTGACAAGGTAGGCCGGGCGGCTTGGAGAAGAAGGAAACCGCTCGGCTAGCAGAAGAAGGAAGGGAAGCCGCGCGACTAGCAGAAGGAAGGGAAGCCGCGCGGCTAGCAGAAGGAAGGGAAGCCGCGCGGCTAGCAGAAGGAAGGGAAGCCGTGTGGCTAGCAGAAGAAGGAAGCCGGGCAGCTTGACAAGGAAGGCCGAGCGACTCGGAGAAGGCGCAACAGCTAGGAGAAGTGGTGCGGCTTGGCAAGAAAGGCCGCGAGCGACTTGACAGGGCGCTGCGATTAGAAGGGAGAGGCAAAGACGGGAAGACCGCACGGTTAAGAGAGAAACCGCAGCGGCAAGGGGAGAAACCCGCAACGGGTAGAAAGAAACCGCGAGAAGCGGGAAAAGACGGGAAGACCGCACGGTCAGAGAAGAAGACCGGGCAGGAGAGAAAAGGTAGAGAAAGTGGACCCCACGTGAGAGAAGGTTATAAAAGAGGGATAGAGGAAGAGAAGAAGGAGGAGGTCAGAACAGAGGGGAAGATGGAGGAAAAGCGGGTAGAGAAGAACAGGTCGCCGGAGACGGCGGCTTGGGCAAGAGAGAGAGAGAAAAAAAACAGGCCGCGCGGTCAGCCGGGTGACCAGGCGGTTTGCAAACAGACAGACGGCTAGAGGGAGACCGGTGGCTCTGATACCATGTAGAAATAGAGAAACCTCCAACCTTGTATATACTTCTTGAATAAATAATTACAAGTATGAATACATTTATATAGGAAGAGAGGGAGAATAGAAGATCCCAATCCAAGTTGTGGGACAAATACAAGAAACAAATGAGCCTCATAAATGGGCCTTTACAAGGCCTTTTCTAACAGAAACAAGGCTAATAATTAAAACGATTATTTTAATACTCATAGTTTGGAGCCTGTACATATTTTCAGGGAATAGCTGTGGTTGCACTTCTAAGGCATTTCGGATGTATTTGCTGGTGAGTTGCTAGGTTGAAGTTTGAAACCGTACTAGTAATTTCTTTTTTAAACTTCATTTTGGCTCAATTTGGAGCTATATTTAATGCTGATGTCAAGAATTAATTATTTTCTTTGCATGCTTTATTTTCAGTTGGGAACTTGCTTCTGAACTGAAGGAATTGATACCAAAGTTTGAATCCGCTGGAGTCAAATTAATCGCCATCGGCGTTGGTACCCCTGACAATGCTCGTATTCTTGCTGAAGGGGTATTTTTGCTTCTATTGCTGAATTTTATGTTTTAATCATGGTTTATTCTAATGTTGCACATAACTTGATTTTACATGTATAAGCTTTTCTTTTAATGAATTTCTCCCAGCACCGAGGATTACTTTTGAGCATTGTTAAAAACAAATAAAAATGTTTATCTGAGCCCCCAAAACTCAAGATAACTTAGTTTTTAGTGTTTTTTGGGGCTCTCCACCGAGCAAGTCCTAATTTGCTGAAACACCAGATCAATGAGAGAATTTTTAAAATTATTTTTTGCATAATTTAAACTTTGAGAAGTCACTGCCTGTATCATTTTATAATTGTTTAATATAATTTTACACATAAATACATAGCTATTTGCATTAAACTAAGGGCGCTTTTATTAACAAATCCTGTTTGGCTTCCAACAAAAAAAAAGGGTTCAGCCATTATTTCATTTTTTCCTTTCTTACCAAAATACTATTAGCAAACCAAACTAGCATAACAATAAGACAGTTCAAAACTGGATCTTCCATGGATCATGGAAGAGCAGGAGAAAGATGAACTCGGTTCATTCTCCTCCTTGGAGGAAGACAACGACGACGAAGATCCGTCGGAGTCAGTCAGTTCATCTTCGTACTTTTTGGAGCACTTGTCACACTTCCACTTCTTCTCACCATGCTTAGGACAGAAGTGCTTCTTGATGCTTGCTAGATCCCCAAGTGCCCGCGATGGATCATGGTGGATGCAGCTGGGCTTCAGGCAAAGATAGAACCTCTTCTTCACTTCTTTTTTCGTTGGCCGTCGGAGCTTCCATGACAAGTTATGCCATCTCCAGTGAAGTTGTAGGTTCTGTTCTCGCCGAAACCCTTTGTTGTCGATCTCTCGCACACGAACCAAACAGGGTTTCGTTTACTCAAGCTCTTCTCTTTGCATTTAGAAAAACAATTATGAAACACAATAAGTGAACATGATTGCAAAAAATGAGTTTCTCAGTATCAAAACGAGCGTAAGCAAATCTTCACATATGGTGCAGAAGAAAATGATTTTCACTTTAGCGCGGAAACGAATCTGCCGAGAGGATAAGTACGAGGGAGATGAGAAGCTACTGCGATCTCCCTCCACTGCGATCTCACGCCACTGCGATCTCGCGCCACTGCAATCGAAACCTACAAATTCATGATTTCCGGATTTATCAATGGGACAAGTAATACAATTTCCGGATTTATCGATTTTTGGCGACTTGCGCCAGTGCGATCTCAAAACCTTTGCAGCCATTGGAGGAGAAAGGAAAGAGTTTTTTTGGGTGGTTTGCTACTAACCAATTGATTTTTAAATAGCAATTTCAAATTTGATGGTTTGCTAGAAACCAAATAAGCTTTCCTAATAACAACACCCTATAATAACTAACGCATCATTGTTTTGCCAAACATTTTAAAATGTTTTTGGTTTTCAACAACTTTGTTGACAGAGATCATCTAAACATACCTTCATTTGTCAGTTTTCTACAACTCCATTTGTAATCTTCCATTTATCATAACTCATTTTCCTATTGCTACCGCTCTCCCAAAGAACCATAAGTTTCAGGTTTTGTCTTTGATTAGCAAATAACAAATTTATTTGTATATAACACATTCTAAATTAATTGATTTGTGAATAATAAATGATGGGGTCCTCCTCCATTTATAGGAATTCCGGGCTGCAAATAGCCGGAATTCCTATGTCCCTCACTAAGTGGGGGTCATGGAGGGAATCACTCTAAAACAACCACCGCGCCAACTGTCGCGTCAACCGTCGCCCTAATCGCCGGGCCACCCGCCCGCGGCCCGCCACCGGGCCGGCCGCTGCTGCCCTTCATGGCCGCACACATGTGGCCATGAAGGCCCGCGACCGGCCTCCCGGCCTCCCGGCCTTCCGCCGCCATGCCTCATGGCTGCATGCACGAGATTGGCCGCCCCCGCGCTTCGCGGCTGTGAAGGCCCATGTCCGGCCTCTCGACCGCTCGCCACCGCGGTCACGACCGCACTCACGCTGCCGCGAGAGCCCGCGTCCGGCCGTCCACTGTCGCGCCGCGCGGCTGCACACATGCAGACGCGTGGGCCCGCGACCGGCCACCGCTGCGCTTTGCGGCCGAGCGCCCGCGACCTTGGGGGCCCCCGACTTGCATCCTGGCCGACCACCGCAAGGGCCCGCGGCCGTCCGCACGCCCACAGCCGCGACGGCCCACGGCCGGCCTCCCGGCCGGCCGCCACTTCCTCCTTTTCAGCCGGCCTCCCGCCGTCAGGGATCTTTTCATCGACCATCCCCTCTAGCCGACCCTCCTCCGTCATCCGATTGGCGCTCCGCTATCTCCTCCGTTCGATCTACATGTAACCACTCGTCATGGGTGGGCACGCATAATCAAAAATAATGATTGATGTGCATATAGTAATTCTCCTAAAAATACATATGACATAAAATATAAGGTTCCGGTCTGCGAATAACACACAATGTGATTATTGTCCGCGGATAATCGTATAACCACAATAACCACTTCGGAATCCTATAAATAGGACCCCAGAGCCCTCCATTCCATCTTCTTCTCCTCCTACTTCACCTCCTACCTCGCGCAAGAGCTCTTTTAGGAATCTCCTTCGCCTTCGAATACTCCTTCAAAGATCTTCGAGCGCCTTGAAGATCCTTTGAAGCCCTTCATCCCCTTCAAGCGCCCCTGCGCACTTTGCGCGCACTCCGTCACGAGCAAAGCACGTTCCGTGCGCACGCTGCAGGCATTCTGCGCGCAGCTTGCTCAACGCTCACAATGCCCTCAACTCAATAGGAAGCCCTCCAGTTAACAACACGTCGACCGCCCCAGATTCCTCTGCGCACTGCAGGAGACAAGCTGCAGACACCGAGATGCGCAGAGTGCACCCCTTCAACTTTCGAGCACTAGCAGAAGACTTCAACGCTTTCAGAGAGCAACGCTCCCCACTACAACAAGAAAAAGACTGCTCCGCGAGCGGTGGTCTATCACCCTCCGAGCACATCTCTCTCTTCCCCCAATAATTGTAACGAGGAGCGGTCTGTCACCCTCACCTTCTTTTCAAAGTATTGTACAACACCGACAAATAATGAAGTTTGGTCGGCACAGCCCAACCACATGTTGAATCTCTTGTCAGTCGTCTTCCTTTCATTTTTTGTTTGCGTATTCTGCCGCTCCCGGGCTAGGACGGGGCAATCTAGATCGGTCTGCAGGAGCCTCAAGTTGACTGCAACAGTTTGACGTCATCTGTGAGAACATATTTTCCCGAAGCTCTAAAGATTCTGAAGACAATATCCATCGCACAACGGTACTCGTGGCTGGCGGCCATGGCAAGAAGAAGTTCCCGCACAGCCGAAGGATCGTTTCTTGAGGGACACGTCGATCCCGCTTCTTCCCATTCCCTCAACGCACCTCGGCTGGACGAGGCAGTACTCGCCCTCATGATTGCACTAGCAGGCCACGTTCACCAGATGGAAGAGCAACAAACCAAAATGCTAGATCTCCCGAGGAACCTCGGGGCTGACCGGGCTCCCGTCGCCCCCCTCCCCGCACCAGACAATCTAACTCTTCCACCTTCAGAGTACGCCCTTGAGAACAACCAAGAAGAGGACTCTGAGGAATTCTTAGAAGCAGTTAGCACCGCGCACCCCGCCCGTCTTGCCAAGGCCATCGAAGCCGGCCTGCACCACTGGTGCCAAAGGGCGGGCGGCCCCAAGAACCTCGCAGTGAGGCTGACCAGAGAAGAGATAAGAGAATTGATAGCAGAATAGTACGATCAGGTCGGTCGGCGAGCCGCGTTCGTACACCGCCCCATTCGGAACGGCTCCCCGTTGGTGCCCGAAGTCTTGGCGCATCCGATACCCATTGGATTCAAGCTCCCAAACATCAAATCCTACGATGAGATGGAAGACCCCCTAGAGCACGTGAATCACTTCTCCACCTTCCTCGGGATCTACAACACCCCTGATCAGTTGCTCTTCCAGGTGTTCCCGACCACACTGAAGGGCCGAACCTGGTTCCACTTTTTTCGGGAAGGGACCATCAGGAACTTCGCCGAGCTAACTCAGCAGTTCCTCCATCAGCTCATCGCCAACCGAAGGATAGTAAAGGACCACTCCCATCTCTCAGGGATTCGTCAAAGTGAAGGGGAAATCTTAAAAAAATTCTTCCGTCGGTTCACTACCGAGGCCCGACAGATCTTCGTAGTGGACCCCAAACTCCTGCGGAGATTCTTCCTTGGAGGACTCCGGCCAAGCAGATTCTACTCCGCCCTGATGAGAGAGACCGTATCTAGCTATCCCATTTTGTGCATAGGGTCGAGGCACATATCGGGGCCGATGAAGCCATAGATGCCCATCAACGACATTTTGAGGGAGGACAAAAGTGGAAGATAGAAGAACCAACCTCGCGGCGACCGGAGGAACGCCGAAGCAACGCACGCCAGCAAGACCGCTGCGGGGACCATCCCCCCGACCTTATCAGGAGTACACACCACTCAACACCTCCCGCACAAATGTATTCTATGCGATACAGGATAATCCAGCCCTGCAAAGGCCGTGAGACCTCCCAACAAACAAGGGAGACTGATTGAAGTACTGCGAGTTCCACAGAGGAACATGACACACCACCGAGTGCGTACGTCTTAAGGATGAGATCGAGTGCCTCATCCAACAAGGCATTCTTAGGTGGTTCTTGCAAGACCTGACTTGCAACCAACCAACACAGGCAAGAAGAGAGCAACCACCTACACACTAGGACGCCCAGGGGGGCAAATAGACAGTAGGGACAGTAGAGACCATCGTCGAATTCCTCTTCGCCACCATCAATTCTATCATTCAACATAGGGTGGAGCGAATGGACCCAAACGTACAACCCGCAGAGGTAATTAGCTTCGGGGAAGAAAATCTAAAAAGACTGCTCGTACCGCACCAGGACCCGCTCGTCATTAGCGCGGAGTTTGGCGATCCCAACTTCCGCGTCAAGTGAATACTTGTGGATAATGACAGCTTATTCAATGTCGTGTTCATACCTGTCCTTCGCGACATGCAAATTTCGAAAGAAAAAACTTCAGCCAACTTTGGGTTCGGTTTACGGCTTCAATGGCGGGCTCGTCCTAGTGGAAGGAACAATCACTCTTCTCGTGACCCGAAGAGAGTTCCCGAAGCAGGTCACCAACAATGTGCAGTTCGTGGATGTGGAGTCAGAGTCCCCCTACATCGCGATCTTCGGTCGCCCACTCCAGGCAGCATTTAGGTCTATCCCCTCCATCCCGCACCTTGTGATGAAGTTCGTCACTCCAGCAGGGATCAGGTCGTCAGGGGGAATCAGGAAGCAGCACGCTCGTGCTATCTACAGTAGATGCGACCCGGACAGGGAGTAGCCCCACATACCAGCATGACCAGAACCAGGGACGCCATCAGGACACAACAAGTGAATGGATTGGGAGGATCCTAGCAGACACAACTTGAGGAAAAGTTAGGAATCGGGTAGGAGAGCCCTACTATATTCCAGCTTCATTTAACTAAGAACAATCACTACTCTAAAATCGCAAGTCTGCACTTTCGCACACGCAATTGCTTATTTCAATTGAATATGCTTTAAACTGCTCCTAACTCTGCCATCGCAGGAACAACTTCGGGGCCAGTCTCCTAGACCGCGCTCTACCCCGGCTCAAAGGTTCGCCCTTCGCTAGCGTAGTAGGTCCAACAGTTCGAAGCGTTCGCCCTTCACCGGATCTTTGGGGCTAGTCCCCTGGATCGCTCACTACCCCGTCTTGAAGGTCCGCCCTTCGCTCACGTAGTAGGTCCAACAGTTCGAACGGTTTGCCCTTCACCGGATCTTTGGGGCCAGTCTCCCCGGCCACACACTGTACCAGCTCGAAGGCCTGCACTTTGCCCACGTAGTAGGCTAACCGTTCGAAGCGACCGCGCAGTAGGTCACGACATTGCCAGGGCCTGCCCGTCTCATGGTCGCCAACAGTTCGAAGCGTCCACCCTTCAGCGTCTCTTCGGGGCCAGCCCCCAGTGACCTCGCACTGCCACGATTCGAAGGTTCTCCCTTCGCCCCCGCAGTAGGTCACGACACCGCCGGGGCCTACCGCCCTCATGGTCGCCTAGGTTCGAAGGTTTTCCCTTCACCTCCACATCCAAAGACAACCCGCGACATGGTGGTCTTGACCTCTCACTACCCTGACTTGAAGCGTCCACCCTTCGCCTGCATAGTAGGTTACGACATCGTCAGGGTCTCGTCCCTGCGCCTCACTGTCGCGGCTCGAAGGTTCGCTTTTCGCCCCCATAGTAGGTCCCTCCATAACCAAGGATAACCCGCAACACGATAACCTTGACCTCTCACTACCATGGCCCTTCGCCCTTGTAGTAGTTTACGACATCGTCAGGGTTTCGTCACAACGCTCCCGGCATCTAAAAAACAAACTTAAAACTGAAACTAAGTCGCATAAAATAACACTGCCTACACCACAAGTACAAAACATTACTCAGGTAATGCTACAAGCTAGAACAATCCACAAATTACTATACAATCAACAAAAGGCGTCCAAGGTGCTATAATAACATACGATGCAGATACAAGTACAAATGTACAAACAACACACAAACGTACAAAATACAACGGACTGGAGCTACTCCTCGCCCTCAACATCGACATCCGGGCACTCGTCTTCAGAGAGATCTCTAATGCCAAGCCCGACAACATCACAACCCCACGTCCGCTCAACCATGCGGAGGGTCGTCATCATCTCCCGCTTGAAGGCCACCTCTCGCTCGTCCTCCATTTGGGGCTCCACCTCCTTACTTCAGACCTCATCACGGATCTCCTCTGTGAGCAGAGAACAATCCCACATATAATCTATGAAGACATTATACTCAACAACTCCTGTAGCCTTTAGCTCCTCAGCGGTCCGCTCCAGTGAAGAAAGTCTCTCCACCTCAGTATTCAGAGTCCTCAACTCAGTATCCTGGCAAACCACCTCTCCCCGCGCGCTCTCTAGCAGACGAACAGTTTTCTCTACGCGGGCCTTCTCCGTCCGAAGCTCTGCCCGCGACTCAACCTCAATCTGCTAGAAGTGAGACAGGTCACGATCACGCTTCCCCCTCAAGTAACACAAGTCAGGCAAGGTACCCATGCCTCAGGCCCACATAATGATCGTTCCATGTGAGCGATACTAGCCGGGACTCTAATCTGCAAAAAGAAGGAAACATTAAATTTCTTTTAAAACAACAAATAAACAAGAGCAAAAATGCTATACTCATCGCATTATACATCACCTCAAGGGAGGAAGAGACCCGCCACACTTTAGCTGGTGGCGGTATAGAACCACCCTCGGGAAGATCCTGGGGGTAGCAGAGCCCAGAACCTCCACATCAGGATCAGTCGGTGCAACATCCACCCTAGAGTTGCAAGGTGCCACCTCGTCAATACACTCCTTCGACCAAGAAGAAAAATGAGGCGCAAATTCCGAACTGTCGCACTTGAATACCAGCTTCTTCTTCCTCTCATGATCCAACGACACTACAACAGAATGCTTAGAATCGGTAGAAAGTCCGCACGACATCAGGCGCGTCTCCTCAACAAACAAAGAAATGTGGAACAAGGGGTTTGCCAACGCGTAAGGGTCAGTGAATCCTAACACCGACGTAAACTCCTGCTCGCGACCACGTCACACGACGACAAGCGTCCAGGAAGCGACTTCCATAACTCTGGCAGGTCCCAGGAGTTCTTCACATTCCCATATAGGGTATTGCCATAATGACGGTTCACCCGGTCCTCGAACTTATTCCAACACTTATTGTGCACCTCGACGCGATCACCACTGTCAGTGTGCATCTCGCACCCTTCCTTGAAGAGATCCAAAGAAAACCTCGAGCCATACTCTCGAAAAAAAGCTACCAAGCCCATGACATCATTCCGGCAGGAGTGTACTGAGAGATTAGCACGCTAAAATGTCTGAAAATCTCGATCGCATCCTCACATGGCGGGAGGTGGAACCTGGACCTCAGAGACGACTCACAGAGCGTCATGCTCCCCCTCAGAGGATTTTGCGCCCACTCCTCAATGTGTGGAATCTTCACCACCAGCCTGGCGGGTATCGCATATCGCTTCCTTCATAGTCAACTTGTTCAGTGGTGAGCGAAGAGCGCAGCCGCATCGGCCTACCTTGTGAACAACGCCTTGGTACCTGAAAGGGAAATATACGTGTAACTATTTGCAAAAAAACAATACTCCAAGTGTGCTGCCACGCTCACACACAAATACGCGACAAAAGCACTCACACCTGCATGTAAACACGCAAGAACACCCAGCACACCACGCACGCGCATGACGCGCGCCCCGCGCTCGGGCCCCGAGAGCGCCTTGCGTGGGCGCGTTCAGGCGCCTCCGTCGTGCACGCTCGGGCTTCCCGGTCGCGCGCGGGCAACCGTTCTAAACCAGCGGCCGCGCCAACCATCCGCGGCCAGCCACCAGGCCGACCACCGCCGCCCCTTGCGCACGCACGCAACGCGCTCAACGCTCACAACGCCCTCAACTCAGCATGAAGCCTTCCAGTCAACAACAAGTCGACCGCCCCAGATTCCTCCGTGCACTGCAAGAGACAAGCCGCAGACGCCGAGACGCGTAGAGTGCACCCCTTCAGTTTCCGAGCACTAGCAACAGACCTCAAATCTTCCAGAGCGCAACCCTTCCCATAGCAGCAAGCAAAAGACTTAGCTCCGCGAGCGATGGTCTGTCACCCTCCGAGCACATATCTCTTTCCTCCAACGATTGTAACGAGGAGTGACATGTCGTCCTCGCTCTCTTCAAAGTATTTTACAACACCAGCAAATAGTGAACTTTGGTTGGCACAACCCAACCACGTGTTTTTTCACCTATTTTCGAGGTTTTTCACGTTAAAAAAGTCTCTCGCCAACCGTCTTCTTTTCATTAACTGTCTGTGTGCTCTACCGCTCCCGGGTTAGGGCGGTGCAATTTAGACCGGTTTGCAGGAGCCTTGAGTTGGCCGCAACAATAAAGATCTTGAGATAACCAACAATACCCTTATTTTTCTCACCATTCTCGAGGCCTGCTTAGATGCATGTGAAGACTAGTTGGTGTGCTCGATGATTGGTGTTGTTTGGGCAGTTTTGCTATTGATTGTGTTAGAAAATAGTATTTTATCTGTGGAAAATTAAAACCCAGTTCGGCAGGGCCGATTTCCAACACCGCGGATCCTGCGGTCTAGCATACGATCCGCACTGTGCGAAACCAGCCTGCAAACAGGCCTTTAGTGGAACTAACTTATCAGTATAGCCCGAGCTGTGTCTAACACCCGACCATCTTTTTTTTATCTATTTTGCTTTCTTATTTATTGGTATAGCCTGATCTGGAGTATCTATTTCTCATCTGAAATTTGCTTTTCTTTAACCCCCAGAACTTTACCTTAGCATGCTACTACTAAAACCATTGTTCTTTAATACTTTCTTCTGATCCCTTATACTTGACATCTGGCATCTGACAATTTTTTTCCTCAATGGCAGCTACCTTTTCCATTAGATTATCTTTATGCAGATCCAGATAGGAAGGTAATGATTTATCAACTTATGTTCCTCCTTGGCCTTCTTTTGTAAGAGCTTTTAAGTGCTGTGAAGCATAACTCTTAAAAGCATCTTTTGGTATAATGTTTGGAGTTCAGTGAGGATGAGCAACCTCAGACGGTTACAAATTTTACTTATGTTAGGCCAAAATTGACAATATATTTTTACTATTAATAAAGGAGGCCCTTACTATACCATCAAATTAATCATAATCTAGGATTATTTAATTTTCTGATTGCATCACCACATATTAATCTGCTGTATGATAAATATAATAATAAAGTAATATAAAATATAGGGCATCCCGGTGCACAAAGCATCTCCGCAGAGTGAGGGTCCTGGGATGGGTCCCACCACAAAGATGAAATGTAAGCAAATTATACCCCGCATTTTTGCAAGTTGCTGCTTCCAGGACTCGAACCCGTGACCTCAAGCTCACACAGCAACACCTCAACCGGTGCGCCAAGGCTCCCCTTCAAAATAATATAAATATAATTAATTAAAATAACACAGTAGAAGAAACAATATAAAGGAAAGAAAAGAATTAAAATATATAAAAATTATAAAATAAAAGAAAATAACTTAGGAAACAATAAACTTGAGAGAAGAATACAGTATCGCACTCGAGAAAATTGTGTTAAATGTACTATACCGGCAGTCACTTCGCACAAGGAACAGTTGTGACGACCGGAGTAGTAGCACCGGATAGTGTACACGGGGATCCCGTGCCTGGTCAACTCCTCTTAACTAATATCAAATCCATACACTAGCTGGAAGATGGGAACTAGATGCCAAGTGAGCCTATTTTCTTGGCGAATTATTCTTGGATGCATAAGGCTATGGCCGAAGATATCAACTCCTTAAGTTGGGAGATCATAAGATCCATTTAATACAATGATATCAAATGGTTGGAACTTTTTTAAGAACTTTCAACAATTAAGTGAGGTTTAGGCCTGATCACACATTAACTCATGCTTGAGAGTTGAAGTTTAATTTTGCTATTACTTGCTAACTTTGATGCATATTATTATGCAGGCTTACAATGTTTTGGGCCTGTATTATGGATTCCGCCGTACCTTTTTTAATCCAGCCAGTGTGAGTACCACTTCTCATTAGCAATATCTGGTAGTTGATATACAAATTTTAGAAGAGACATCATATGAATTTTCGTAAAATTTTAAACTTCTTAAGGATTTTAATGGTGATCACTTCCTGGAAGAGACTGCTCGGCGATCATAGATATTCATTTTGTGTGGATGTTATGGTTCCGCATGCCATCAGGACACGCACACACCGACGAGACACCGCGACGAGTCCGCGCACGGAGGGGGACGATGACGGTTCCATCTGGAGGAGAAGATGTTGAAGACGCGTTGCTGACATGATTATTTTATTTGCATTCGTTATGTTATTTTAATTTATGTGTACACTTTATTTTCACTGCTTTCCGTTATTCGTACCCTGCACCTATAAAGGGATGCGCTGTACACTTTTTTATTATGCTTGGATGTAAGAAATTTAGGGTTGCTCCCTAGGTTTTCTTCTCCTTCTCTCCTTCCTCTTCCTCGCCTTCGCCCCTCCCCCCATCGGATTCCTCTCGGGTTTGTATCAATTTGGTACGACCTGCCGCACCGCCAGCCATCTTGCCGCTGGTGCTCGCATTTAAGTAAGGAATTCCCACGATTTTGGTTTCCGTTGAATTGCCCGAGCCGAATCCCGCACATCATGCGCACCCGATTCCACGCCGAAACCGTTGCAGCGCCCCATCCCGTCCGCTACAACATCGAACCGCTTCCGCCGCCTGTCGCACCTTCCGCCATCCGCGCGCCGCGCTATTGCCGATCCGCTGCTTTTGATCCGCCGCTCTGCACATCAATCAGACATTGCCGACCGTTTTTTCCCTTTCTGCGACGGCCGAGCCCGCCCTTTCTGCGACGGCCGAGCTCGCCCTTTCCGCAGATCTGATGCAGGAAGGCCGTGCGTTGATTTTGCTGACTTCCAACCTAGATCCTCCAACCCTTCCAAATGTCCTTTCCGCCGAATCCCAGCCCCTATCCATCAGTGTCCGCAAGTGACGTCCCCTTCTAGTCGCTCCTCCGTCCTCCGATTCCCGTCTGTGGCCCCCGACACTCGTTGCACGGGTGATAGTCATCCGAATGCGGCCACCGAAGCCCTAACCTGCCGCTTGGAGGCTCTAGAGCAACTCTTTGCCCCCCATGCATGCCACTCTCCTTGCCCTCCACTCCAAAATCGACTCAATCCAAGCGTCGATTGTCGCCTCCGGACCCGGCTCACATGTTAGATTGTGACACCTATTCGCGCCCGGATCGTTAGGATTGTGCCATGTCACCAATCCGAGGGAATCCCTTTTTCCTAATCCAGGCCAAATCCTTTTTAGGAAGTTCATCAAGGGAGATTATTCTCCAGGCTGCCTTTCCCCCTTTGTGCTCGCCAAATATGGAATGACCAGGCTCTCTCTTGTGCTATAAAATGGAGGGGAGGCTATGATTCAATTCATCCAACACCTACAGCAATCCGAAGAGGAGTTCTTATCCACCCACCGTTCTCATCCCGGCGGCATCAGGCGGCGACGGCGACATCAGGCGGCCGAACCCAGGCGAGGTCGGCTTCAGGCGTGCAGTCCAGGCGGCGATTCCGCAAAGGAGGTGAACAGTACCACTATCGCCCGACGACATCACTATCGCAGGCGATAGTCCGGTTTCACCTTTTCGGTTTTCTCTTCATTGCTCGACCTTACGGTCTCTATTGTAATCTGTACCTCCATACCTTATAGTGGATTTTCTCCGGCGCGCTCTCCCCGTGGATGTAGGAGCTTCTCTCCGAACCACGTAAATTTTCTGTGTCGTCTGTGTGTTTGGATATCTCGTTCTGTGGTTTTTTATTTTGCGCGATTGTTTTTGCTCGATTTAATTCCGTTGCGCTACCGCGGTACTCGGTCCGATTGCATAACAATTGGTATCAGAGGCAGGTTCCGCGGGGGTGATCGTCTGGGCGTTCTGGTTCTAGATCTGGGTCAACGGTAGGTGACGACAAGGTCCACTCCCTACCTTCTCAAGATCTGATCCGAGAACATTTTTTTGATCACTCAGTAGCACTGCGAGCAAATCAATGACGGCAAAATTCGAGATTTCCAAGTACGACGACAAGATCGATTTCGGCTTATGGCAGAAGCGGATCAAGGCGGTTCTCGTTCAGCAAGGACTACACAAGGCGCTTCTCGGCAAGAAGTCCGGCGTGAAGAAAGACGAGGAATGAGAGGAACTGGATCTGAAGGCCATCAGCACAATCCAGTTGAGTCTCGCCGACGAGATCATGTACAACGTGGTCGACGCTGACACCACCGTAGACCTATGGAAGAAGTTGGAGGAGCTGTATATGTCGAAATCTCTCACAAACAAGCTTTATGTGAAGAGACAGTTATACAGCTTAAGAATGTCCGAGAGCAACAAGCTGCTAGAACACATGAATGCGTTCAACAAGTTGATCTCCCAGCTGCGGAGCATGGACGTAAAAGTCGAAGAGGAAGACCAGGCGCTTCTACTACTGTCTTCTCTACCGAAGTCCTACGACCATCTGGTCACCACGATCCTCTACGGAAAGGATACGCTCAAAATGGAGGAGGTGATGACGACGCTGCTTTCGAACGAAACGCGGAGCAAACCCGGCCCCAGCACCAGCGAAGGTTTGTTCGTGAAGAACAAAGAACCGGTCAGAGGGAGATCGAGAGACAGAGGGAAGAAATTCAATCGGGCTAGGTCTAAGTCTCGGGACAAGAAGAACCAGTGCCACTACTGCAAGGAAGAAGGGAACTGGAAAAACAACTGTCCGAAGAAAAAGGCGAAAGAAAGGAATCAGGAACAGGCGGTTGTGGCGTCTGACCCCGAGAGCGATGCTGACGTACTCCATGTACACTCCACCCTCGATACCACCGACACGTGGATCATGGATACGGGATGCTCGTATCACATGTGCTCGAACATAGAATGGTTCACTAGCTTCAGGCAATGTGACGGCGGTCGCGTTCTGATGGGAAACGACTCGGAGTGCAAGACGCTCGGGATCGGCAGCATCAGAATTAAGATGTTCGACGGAACAATCAGGACCCTTACTGATGTAAGATACGTGCCCGATCTGAGGAAGAGTCTAATTTCCCTAGGCACTCTAGAGGCGGCTGGGTGCTCATACACCGGCGAGGGAGGATATCTGAAGGTCAAGAAAGGCGCTCTGGTGGTCATGAAAGGAGAGCGCTCTGGTACTCTCTACAAACTGATCGGCACTACCATCGCCGGCGACGCGGCGGTTTCTGAGATGACAGATGAGGACTCCTCTCCGCTGTGGCATGCTAGACTTGGCCACATGAGCGAGAGAGGACTGCTGGAGCTTCACAAGAAGGGCCTACTGAAAGGAATCAAGACATGCAAGTTAGACTTCTGCGAGACCTGCGTTCTCGGGAAGCAGCACAGAGTGAAGTTCGTGACATCAACGCAGCGGAGTAAGCAGACACTGGAATATATACACTCAGACGTTTGGGGGCCTGCCCCAGAGCCGTCTCTTGGTGGGGCCAGATACTTCGTGACTTTCATCGATGATTTTTCGAGAAAGGTCTGGATCCACTTTCTGAAGCACAAGTCCGAAGTATTCGAGAAATTCAAAGTTTGGAAGACGACAGTGGAAAAGCAGACCAGAAAAAGAGTCAAATATCTGAGATCTGATAACGGTGGCGAGTACACCTCAGCGGAGTTACAAGAATACTGCAATCAGGAGGGCATCACTCGACACCTTACCATTCCTGGTACAACGCAGCAGAATGGCGTGGCAGAAAGGATGAACCGAACGTTGCTAGAGAGAGCTCGGTGCATGCGGTTATTTGCAGACCTACCAAGGTCCTTTTGGGCCGAGGCTATTAATACGGCATGCTATCTAGTGAATCGATCCCCATCGTTGTCACTGAATCTGAAATCACCACAGGAAGTTTGGTTAGGCAGGCCGGTTGACTACTCTGACATCCACATCTTTGGTTGTCCTGTGTACACCCTTGTACAGGATTCTGAGAAGACGAAGCTGGATGCTAAGTCCAAACGGTGCATCTATCTGGGACGAAAGACCGGCACGAAGGGGTTCAAACTGTGGAACCCGGACACAAAGAAGGTGGAGGTCAGACGCGATGTGATCTTCGATGAGGCCTCTATGCTCAAGAAATCTGAGACTCAGCCTAAAGAGGTGGAGGAGACTCCAGTCACATCCCTAGAGGTGGAGCTGGAAGGGAGCGACCAAGCTGACGACCACGGTGATTCCTCTGACCCAGAAAATGTTGATGCTGTGCAACCTACGGAAGCAGAGCCGTACTCTATTGCTAGAGAAAGGGCAAGGAGAGAGGTCAGACTGCCTCTCAGGCTACAGGACACGATAGCGTACGCTTTCCAGGTGATCTCCACAGATCCTGGATCTTATAAAGAAGCTGTAGAAAGTAGAGAGAGTTCTCAGTGGAAAGCAGCTATGGAAGAAGAGATGAAGTCCCTTCGTAAAAACCAGACTTGGGACTTGGTTCGTCTGCCCAAAGGGGCGAAGGCAATCAGTTCCAAATGGATATTCAGGAAGAAGGAATCTACATCCGGCAAAGACCAGTGGAGATACAAGGCCAGATTCGTTGCCAAGGGGTTCGCGCAGAAGAAGGGTGTCGATTTTGATGAAATATTCTCACCCGTGGTAAAACACTGCTCCATACGGGTGCTTCTTGCGATGGTGGCAATGTACGATATGGAGCTAGAGCAGATGGACGTGAAAACGGCGTTTCTTCATGGCAACTTGGAAGAGGAGATCTACATCTTGCAGCCTGAAGGGTTTGTACAACCCGGTGACGAGAAGAAGGTGTACAAACTAAGAAGGTCCCTCTACGGTCTGAAGCAGGCTCCAAGAATGTGGAACAAGAGATTTGATACGTTCATGGTTTCACAAGGATTCAGTAGGAGCCAGTACGACAGCTGCACCTACTACAAGTTTCTGGCAAACGACGACGTTCTGATTCTGATGCTATACGTCGACGACATGCTGATTGCGTGCAAGTCAGCTCAGGAGATCCAGTCTTTAAAGCAGAAACTGCAAGCTGAGTTTGAAATGAAGGATCTGGGTCAAGCACAGAAGATCCTTGGCATGGAAATCAAGCGAGATAGGAAGCGGGGCATGCTTTGGCTTTCTCAGACAGGGTACATTCAGAAGGTTCTGGAAAAGTTCAATATGACTGAATCTAAGCCCGTTTCAACCCCTCTCGGGCAACAGTTTAGATTATCGTCACAACAGTGTCCAGACACAGAGGGAGAACGACAAAAGATGCTCGGGGTGCCGTACGCTAGTGCGGCAGGATGCTTGATGTACGCCATGATCTGTACCAGACCAGATATCGCTCAAGCTGTGAGCGTAGTCAGCAGATATATGAGGAATCCGGGGCGACAACACTGGGAAGCAGTCAAGTGGATTCTAAGATATCTGAACGGAACGAAAAACGTCGGTTTGCTGTTTAAGAAGAACGGAGTCTCTAAAGTCCTAGAGGGCTACGTTGATTCCGACTATGCGGGCGACCTCGACCGAAGAAGATCTACCTCCGGGTACATCTTCCTTTGTGGTGAGGGCCCCATCAGTTGGAAAGCCACTATGCAGGACATTGTGGCTTTATCTACGACAGAGGCTGAGTATATTGCTGCAGTGGAAGCTGCGAAGGAAGCTATCTGGCTCAAAGGTCTCGCCAAAGAACTCAGGATTTCTCAGGAAGCGGTGAAGCTGCACTGTGACAGTCAGAGTGCGATTTGTCTGGCCAAAGACCCGGTCTATCATGCCAGGACAAAACACATCGATGTGCGGTACCATAAGTTGAGAGAGTTCGTTGCTGGCGGAGATATTCAGTTACTAAAGGTGCACACTGAGGATAACATTGCAGACATGTTGACCAAGTCGTTGACCGGAGTCAAGTTCAAGCACTGCCTTGACTTGGCTCATATCTGTGCGTGTTGATCGTGGTAACCCCAGGGAGAGGGGGTAGTTTGCCGGAGGGAGGAGATCCAAGTTTCAGGTGGAGTCTATCGCGTGAGGTGTCAAGGTGGAGATTGTTAGATTGTGACACCTATTCGCGCCCGGATCGTTAGGATTGTGCCATGTCACCAATCCGAGGGAATCCCTTTTTCCTAATCCAGGCCAAATCCTTTTTAGGAAGTTCATCAAGGGAGATTATTCTCCAGGCTGCCTTTCCCCCTTTGTGCTCGCCAAATATGGAATGACCAGGCTCTCTCTTGTGCTATAAAATGGAGGGGAGGCTATGATTCAATTCATCCAACACCTACAGCAATCCGAAGAGGAGTTCTTATCCACCCACCGTTCTCATCCCGGCGGCATCAGGCGGCGACGGCGGCAGCAGGTGCGCAAGGGGGCGACTCCAGGCGGACGACTTCAGGCGGAGTTATCGGAGCGGCATCCGGTCGAATCCAGTCGGATCGACATCAGGCCGGTCTCCCGCGGTGGTTTCAGGCAGCGGAGGTGATCACAGGCGGCGCGGCGACATCAGGCGGCCGAACCCAGGCGAGGTCGGCTTCAGGCGTGCAGTCCAGGCGGCGATTCCGCAAAGGAGGTGAACAGTACCACTATCGTCCGACGACATCACTATCGCAGGCGATAGTCCGGTTTCACCTTTTCGGTTTTCTCTTCATTGCTCGACCTTATGGTCTCTATTGTAATCTGTACCTCCATACCTTATAGTGGATCTTCTCCGGCGCGCTCTCCCCGTGGATGTAGGAGCTTCTCTCCGAACCACGTAAATTTTCCGTGTCGTCTGTGTGCTTGGATATCTCGTTCTGTGGTTTTTTATTTTGCGCGATTGTTTTTGCTCGATTTAATTCCGTTGCGCTACCGCGGTACTCGGTCCGATTGCATAACACTCACCACCGCCGCCGACTCTCTCCTCGGCGTCGGGCCGCCTCCTATTCCATCCGGGACCATTCCTCTGCCCATTTTGTGCCGGTCCTCCCTCTCCCTCTGCATTCTTTATTTTGTCGGCATCGACCCAATAGGTTGGATCTCCAAAGCGGAGTAATATTGTGACCTCACCTAAACACTGGGGTGGCTTCGCCCTCCTACGGTCTCCTATCTCCCTCTTAACGATCCAGAGGACCACAGACGTCGGCCTCTCCGCGGGGCTATGGGCCCTCTCTGACTCGTCCGTTGTCCCTCTTCCTTTCCGACGGACCACCAAGAGCCTTCTCCTGCACTCGCTGACGTCATCCAGCCTCCGACAGGATTGCCGCCAGCCCAACTTTTTCTGGTTTAGAAGAAAGACGACAGTTGACTCCGTACTACCCAGTCAAGCTACTTGATCGCCGCGACCACCTTTAGGGGGACTCTGGCTCGCAGGAGGTCCCTGTTGCGGGGACTTACCGATTGGAGTTCGAAGCTACGTGACTACTCCAGGATCACTGCGACCTCCATCCCTCCGACCGCTGCCTTGGAGACAAGACATATTTTCCAGACAACAACATTGTTACGATTGCGCATGCTGACGGGACACGCTTTATTTTCGGGTTGCTTTGCTTTCCGTTATTCACACTCTGCACCTATAAAGGGTTGCACTGTACTCTTTTTCATTATGCTTGAATGTATGGAATTTAGGGTTGCTCCCCAAGTTTTCTTCTCGTTCCCTCCTTCTTTCTCGCCTCCACCGGCCCTCCCCCTTGCTGGATTCCTCTTGGGTTCGTATCCGTGGATCAATAATTTATGTTTTTTGTATTTTTAATTTTTTTAATGTATTTTTGATGATTTAATAATCAGAGAATCATGATCGTTCATGGTAGCCTCTTATTCTATAAATATGGATAGAAGACTTATTTAGAGGGAATCATAAGTTGAAGAAAAGAGTTCCTCCTTTTGGTCATCTAGTGTCGAAACCGGAGCATAGGCGCAAAGCGTGGGAAAATCCCTTCTCCTCCCCTTGGCTGGGTCCCTCCTCCTCCTTCTCTATCTCCGGCCACCACTCATCCCCACCACCACCACCACACAACTACCTTGAAACCACCCATAATTTCACATAACCACCTCCACTAAGCCAATTATCACCCTCATAACTACCCACTACCACCTCATTTGAACCCCAATAAAAAATCCTTAACCCACTTAAACGCCCGTCTCCTTAAACGGCCCCTCTATTATTTCCTTCCTAATTCTTCTCCACCGTGACTGCAGCAACCTTACCATGTCCAGACGGATACTGGTCTTCCCCTTCTTCCTGATCTCAGTCCACCCTCACAGCCTGCAGAACGAGCCTCTCTTATGCCTTCATTACCTGAACTGCTCCCCTGAAATCCATGATGTTGAAACCGGAAATCGGCTTTTGTGAAGTTCGGACTCTAGAAAGGGGTGACTGCACACGTACTTCCCTAGCAAGCCTGCTTGGCTAAGAACTTAGGATTCGAGACTGACCCAAGGCTACAACACGGAGGTCCCACCACACACCCAAAAGATCTTAGAGCGCTTCCTCTCCTTAGCCAATGCTGAGCTTAGGGTACCTCAGAAAGCGCAAGAAGATCAGAGAATGAGAAAACTGGAAAACTCCTTTTCTTGAGGTACTCTCCTGGGTCTATTTATAGATTTCTGAAAATGGTCTGCCAACAGCTCAACTCTGCTATTCTGAACGGATATACGCAACCCAAATCGGTCTGCCAACAGTGCAAATCCGCTGTTTGGGGCGGCTACTGGCAGACCCGCGGGGGTGGAATGGTAAAAGCATCACTGGGCAAGTGGTCCCCGAATTACCACTCGCCTGGGGTGGCGAGTGCCTCATGAGACTGGCACTCGCCGCCTCCACAGGGCCCAGGGCGAGTGCGGACCTGACCGTCCCACTCGCCTGTTATCTACCGAGGGCCAGGGGCGAGTGCGAGCCCGCTTACTTCACTCGCCCCACATCTGTTCTACCCCTAACCCGGGTGAGTTGGGGAGCTCCAAAGCACTCGCCTCCCTGCCGACTCGCCTGAGATTTGAACCGCATGATTTGGCTGGTCTGGCTCCTGTCGATCTCACTCGCCGGATATGAGGTTCTACACATGACTTCCACATGAAGTCCAACCACCTCCACAGCCAGTTCCCCACTTCCCATATACTCATAACCCACTTCCCTCCTAGCATAAATGAACTACCTACCAGTGCTCCATTTTCTGACCGTCCATGCTACCGGTCAGCCCTTGGATACTTGATTTTAGTCCCGTCATATCATCTGGGCTGTCGATTGAATCTCAATTCCAATCCTTAATCCTTTCCATAGTCCACTCCGCTGCAGCCTATCATAAATTCCTGCCCCCTTACACACCCCTGCTGCCAACCTACTGTCTAACCCCAAATCAATCGCAGCCATCCTCACAAACGTCCTAGCCTCCTCGCTGCCAGCTTATCTCCCCCAAAGATCAGCAAACTGCAGCATAACAGATCCATCCAACCACCCATGTCCCGATCAACAACCCAAGCGCAGCCTTTCCTTTGCCTATCCAGCCACCAACAGCTCATTAGCCAGCTACGTAAACTTATGCTATGTGTTCTTTGTGAGTTTATTGTTTGGTTATAGCATCTTTGAGTTGAATTGTGTGTTAATCCGCTGCTTGGGTAATATTAGTTTGTAATCTGTGTCAATATTCTAGCTCGATTTACCAAATTTTGTTCGTTCATGTATTTATTTTCTAGTACTTTTACATGTGTAATACATTATTAGTTCTCCTGTGGCCTTAACTATTGATGTGGAGCAGAGACGAGTACCTGCAGTGGAGGACGAGTTTTGGGCCCGGTCGGGGCCAATTGACGACTTTCCGTATATGGCGTGCCCGGAGCGACGATCGGACCCCGCAGATGCGTCCGGATTCGCGCTGCGAATCAATTTGATATATTACTTTATTATTTTTTTGTCTATTATCGTTGTATTTGATTGACCCCACCTCCGACCAATCATAGTTATCGAAGGTGGGATACCCTAGCTTTTATTTTATTATAAATAAGATGTTAATGGACTGATTAGAGCTATTACAGAATTTCGAGAGTTGATTTCTGGATTCCCGTGATCATCCCACGGTGCTGATTCCGTGGAACCCTAGGTGACGACTCTCAGGTGTGTATCTCCTTCCCCAAGGTTTGCCCTAACCCTAAGCCTCTTTTCCCCCTCCCAAACTCTTTCCCTCAACCATCAATCCCTCCCAAACGCAGCCGCCATCCTGAATTCCTGTTTTACCTTGAATTTCACTGTTTGATGAAATTCCCTATTCTTTTCTCATAGTTTCAAAGAACCAACTATTGGCCATTCTCCTCCCATACAGCCACCGACCTCCACACCTCCTCATTCAAACCACCGGCCACCCACTTTCCCAGCCATCTCCCCCCTGTTTCCATGCTCCCAGCCAGCCGAATCCCCCCCTCCAGAGCAGTCTCCAGCCACCACTCCACTGGACACCGCCTCCTTCCCCACTGTCTACAGTGCCGCCAGCTCTCTTTCTTCCCGTGGAGCCACCCCAACCCCCCCTCGCATCAGATCTGCCCAGATCTGGACTCTTCTGTCCAGATCCAGCCTCCCCACTACTCCCCACTACATTAACAGCCCGGATCCGTGTCGAAACATCAGATCCAACCCCTCCCCGCACGGATCCTTCTCTACCTAGCCGGATCTATCCATTTCCGGCCCGTTTCTGCCTTCCGCAGTCGATGACAGCCACCTACAATATCTCCACGCCTCCGGTTCCACATTAGATCGCCGTCAAAACACATTCGACTCTGAGCTCTTCATTGCCTTGGTCAACCCACTATTTGGTGAGTTCTCGTTGTATTTGACGTATTATTTTCATCATATTTGTATTGAATTAGTTACTATATTAGTTTGGATATCTTGTATTATGGTCTGTTAGATAATTATCGTGATTTTCAGGATTTATTTGTCGCGCGCTTTTCCTTTGACCCTCTACGTGGAGGAAAGACTAAGCTTATCTTGCTTAAATAAATTATTTGTGTCTTGGTTTGAATATTTTGCGTGGGATGATATTATTTATTATTCAATTGTGATTTTATCCGTCGGAATTTGCATAGTATGTAGGGTTAGGTCGCCGCCTATAGATTCGCCCTGCGTCAGCTATACTTGACCGCGATTGTGTCATAATAGTTATAAACTTATAATTCTCATTGTTGCAAGTTTAACCGTTAGATAAATAACAATAATCATTAATCCCTTTAATTTCTTGTTTTCTTGAGTAATATTTTATGCTTGTTTTTTTGGTCGAAATAATACCTTCCATCTCTTCTAAAACAGTGTAGTGAAACTTGTACAGCTCCCGTACCACTTATCAGTACTACAATTTTTTGAGCTATATCATTGTTTTTTTAACTATCAATATAACACTTGAAAATAGGCCAAAGTTTTCTCAAGATTTAGCTCCATTCGAAAAGCTGGGAAGAACTACACTTTATCAGCCACACCACAGGATAGAAGCAGTGTTCTGCAGCAGGTACATAATGGATTTATGCTGCTATTATGCAAAATTTCAAGGCATTGATACCATTACATTCTGAGACTTTTAGGTTTTAGAGCTGCATTTGATGTGTAAAATATGTTTGTATTTAAATAAGTAGGAACAGTGGAGTCCCTGGCTTTCTGGGTACCTAGGATATATGTATGTGATGATAGCCAATGGGAAGAGGGAGTTTGAAGTCTAAAGAGTAAATTATGTCGGGGATAGCTTCTGAATAGGAGATGACATAGGAAAGAGAGAGGTAATAGGTGTTGAATTTTCTCAAAGTGGTCAGCAAGATAGCCTAAAGCCAAATTAATATTCTCAGAACTATCCAGTTCACACATTGATCATGCGGAAACCGAAGAGCAAGCTTACACACCAAATGCAAAAAGAAGAAACAAACAAGTATATATTCATTAACTTCTTTACAGGACGAGGTATACGTGGCGAGACATGATTTCGCCAGTACACAGGGAAACAAAAAGAACAAAACAAGCCGAGCGGACAGAACTGGAGACCGCTCAGCCCGCCAAGGTCGCCGAAGCCTCCCGAACTGTTGCTGCTACAAGCCGAATAGAACACGGAGTCCGCCGAGACCGCGAGGTCGTTATTCGCTGATACCCGCCTGAGTCCGACGGACAGGTTATTGGACTTGGAAATGCTGAAGAAGAGAAGAACTGACAAGCCGCAGAAGCGACCTGCTGAGACCGCAAACTTCACTGATCCTGACCGAAGTCAAAGCCAAACTCCTGGCTCTTCAATGCTAGTCGCGCGACCTGCACACAACAAACAATTATCTCTACTCAACCCGCGCGGACATGAAAAACCAGACCGCAGCAAATGACCAAGCCCCACTTGCTGTTCACTCAGTTACTGTAGATGTGCCGGGGGGGGTATATTTATAGGCGAGGTGAGCAGTGTGGTCACCACCCAAGTGAATAGAGTCACCGCCCCAGCCCGCGCGCTAACATAATCAGTCCGCCAAGTCCGCAAGGACTTGGCCAAACTTGAAACCTCCAGGCGCCAGGTCGACAGTCCACCAATATGCGGACACATTGCCAGCCCGCACAACATAGGCACAACGCCAGCCCGCCCAACGCAAGTATCACGCCAGACCGCTATCCAACACAGCATGCAGACACACCCGCAACTCATGCTGCAACAGTCCGCAATGCACCACAATACACGGACACAACCACTACATGTTGCATCAGTCCGCATGCTATAAGCAGACAACGAGGTAGTCCGCACAGCTTGACAACAACGCCAACGCCCGTCACGAGTCCACGACCAACAGGCAGTCCGCCCGATCAACAGCGGACTCTGCAAACACCATGGACTTGTCACAGAGTGTGACCAAGTCCAACAGCCCAAGCAACAGGCGCGAGCACGACGGACTCAGAAGACCCAGACCGCCAATCAGCAGGACAGTCCGCCACAAGGATGAAACATCCAACACCATGAAGAGCTCGACAAGAGCCAAAGTGCATCTCCAAAGCGTCCACAAGTGCGGACTCTGCGGACGCAATAAAACAAGTCCGCTAACACATCGCGGATATAACTTTCAATCCGCCTGGTTAACACTAGCTTGCAAATCTACAAGGCCGCAGATCAAGCTGAGTACCGCCAACAGTCCGCGAACCGCAGTCCGCTCAGGCCGCTTCGCTAGAAGCCCGTCCTTGGCCATAGACCAACCACACCGCACACCAGCAGCCCACCCAGGCCGCACACCAGGCCGCACCTCAGCCAAGACACCAAGACCAACCAGGCCAGCCAGCCCGCAATCAGCAATTCGCCCAGGTCGCGGACTCAGACCGCTCAGGCCGCGCAAGTCCGCCCGGCCTGCCCATCACCCACTTTCATTTCACAAATTTCAACACTCCCCGTTGAAGTGAGAAGTGGTGATCAAGCCTAACAAGCCTCGTAGCCGTTGAAAAGGCCCCTTCGACAACGGTGTAAGCAATGTCTGACCTTGTAATCGTCAGGTAGATCAAGCTCCCAACTAGAGCTCTGAACACTAAGGGATCAGGAAGTATCCTTACCTCATCTCGTCGAAGCTTCAGACCAAGATCCAGAGGAGTAGAGCAACTCTTCCCTTTGCCCATACCGAATCGATTCACAATGCGATCCGCATATCCTTTCTGGCAAATGAGTATCCCGCTTTCCTTCCTCTCCACTTCGAGACCAAGGAAGTGATGAAGCTCCCCCAAGTCTTTCATCTCGAAGCGAATAACAAGCTCAGCCCCGAGCCTAGCTACTTCCTCCTCCGAATTCCCTGTGATGATCATATCATCCACATACAACAGGACCAAGACTTGAAGCTCCCCTTTCTTATTGATGAACAAGCTAGAATCCGAGTTGGAAGCAAGATAACCGCAGAATTGAAGATACTCTGCTATCTTCCCATACCAAGCTCTAGGAGCTTGCTTCAACCCGTAGAGAGACTTCCTGAGCTTGCAGACATAATCCGGATGAACTTCAGAAACAAAACCAAGTGGTTGATCCATGAAGATGTCCTTATCAATTTCTCCGTAAAGAAAAACATTCTTCACATCAAGCTGACACATTCTCCATCCCTTGCAAGCAACCAGGGCGATCACCACCCGAACCGAAGTCATCTTTGTAACTGGACTAAATGTCTCCTCATAGTCTTCTCCATACCGCTGTGAGAATCCTCGAGCAACCAGGCGAGCTTTGTATCTTTCAATGCTCCCATCAGTCTTCTTCTTCAACTTAAACACCAACTTGCAAGTCACTGGAGTAATGCCATCAACCTTGGGCACAAGGTCCCAGGTTTCATTCTTTTTGAGAGCATCAATCTATTCCTTCATGGCATCGTCCCACTCTTTGACTCCAGTGACCTCATTGAAGTTTGCAGGCTCTCGCTCATCCAGAGGACCTACAAAGAAGCAGGAGACAAAACTCACTGCATTCTCATTGCAGTACCGAGCAGGTGGCTTGATAGTCCTCTTCGACCTTCGCAAGGTCTGCTCCTTGTTCACTACCTCCGTTGCTCCTTCAGGCTCAACTCCAACTTCGGGCAAGCTTTGAGCAATTCTCCCCCTGCTTCCTGAGCCAGAAGCCTCAGCACCATAACTTGAAGCAACAGGAGCTGTTGGTGATACAACAAGCTCCTCTTCCAGAACTTCATCAACCACCTTCTGCTTTTCATCAACCTTACTCTCTGGTAGCTCAACCGAGCCTCCTCCATACGACGTCAGTTCATCAAAGACCACGTCTCTTGATAGAACAAACTTTTTCGTCGCAGGATCCATGCATTTCCATCCCTTCTTCCGCTCATCATAGCCAACAAAGACAAGCTTTCTTGCCTTTGCATCAAGTTTTGTCCTTGAAACATCCGGGACATACACATAGCAAGTTGATCCAAACACCCGAAGGTGTTTCACACTTGGCTTCTCCTTCAACAACATCTCAAAGGGAGACTTCATGTTGATCGGGGTAAGCCGCATCCGATTGATGACATAAGAAGCACAAGACATCTGCTCTGTCCAGAAGGACCTATGAATGCCTTTCGCATGAAGCCAACACTTGCAGGTTTCCGTCAGATGACAGATCTTCCGCTCCGCTACTCCATTTTGTTGTGGAGTGTGAGCACAAGTAAACTCTCTCTGGATCCTGTGCTTCCTACAGAAGTTAGAAAATTCGGAGGAGACAAACTCACCACCATTTTCTGTTCTAAACTTCTTGATCCGCAGGCTAAGCCGGCCTTCCACTAGCTCTTTGAACTCCACAAACACCTGGAAAGCTTCTGACTTCTCTTTCAAGAAATAAACCCAAGTGTATCTTGAATAATCATCAATCAGGACAAGCATGTATCTGCTTCCACCAAGGCTAGCAGTGGCGGTTGGTCCCATCAAGTCACCATGGATACACTCAATGGTCTCTTGCTTCTCGTTTGTGATTTATCAAACGAAAGGCGATGAGCCTTGCCGTACTGACATCCCGCACAAACGTGACCGTCACCAAAGGAAGACAGCTTAGGCAAGCCTCTTACAAGGCTCCTGTTTGTCATAGCTTTCAACTTATCCATTCCTACATGCCCCAGCCTTTCATGCCATATAACATCATTATTGTTTGCTCTCATCCGATCAACATAAGAGTTTGTTGCAAGAACAAACAAGTTCTTTACTCTGCTCCCAACATGAGCAACATCAGCCTTAACCGCTGATACGTTGCGAACGAACTTCACTTATGTTGACCCAAACAGAACGTGGTAACCCGCGTCTACCGCATTGGTCACAGAGAAGAGATTTTTCTTCATGCCCGGTACGTGATACACACTCCTTAATGTGAGTGGCCCCTTATCACTACCCAAAGACACAACCCTCTCCTTCTCTACTGCATAAACAATATTATCAGCAGTTATGATAGCTTCGTTACTTGAGTAAGCTTGCTGTGAAGAGAACTTCGACTTGTCTCCGGTGAGGTGATGACCACACCCGGAGTCCACGATCCACTCATCGTTGAAGTCGACATCGGACAAAGCACGGACACAAGTGCCCGTCATGAAAGCTCCGCCCCATCTAACTTCTTCAGTGCTCAAGCAAGCTTCCTCCTTGCCTGCAGCATGCCCAAGTTGCAGTTTGACCTTGCAGTCACGCTTGAAGTGTCCTCGCTGATGACACCTGTAGCACTTCAAGTTATTCTTCCAATCCTTCTTAGGAGCAGCGCTCCTCTCTGACTGAGTAGAAGTTGAAGGCTCATTTTCAGCAGCAGAGTTCTTCTTCTTCCCTTCCCATCTCTTTTTCTTCCTGCCTGTGAACAACGCTTCACTACCTCCTTCAGAGATAGTCACTCCTGCCATCTGCCTTGCCAAACTCATTCTCCAGGAACTGTAGCCTCGCCACGTTCTTCCTGTTGAACAACTCATCAATGGTTGTCCAGATATCAGCAGCTGACTCACATCCAATGATGTGATCAAACAGCTCCGGTGAAACAACCCTCTTGAGAACAAACTCCGTCTTTGCATTTGTTTTTCTCCAGAGCCTTACCTGCTCAGCAGTACCAAAAACAACAGTAATTTCCTGTCTGTCGTCACCACCGACGACCTCCCATAACTCATCGCGCAGAAGATAACTTTTCATGCACAACTTCCACTTCTTAAAGTTAGTCGGCGTTAAGAGTTCAATACGTAGACCTCTTGCATAGCTTACTTCAATTGCAACAACCTTTGGTTAAGCTTATCAGAAGCACAGAGCAACACCACCAGTTGATCACTGCTCAAGCAACTGAACCTGGCTTTGATACCATGTTGAATTTTCTCAAAGTGCTCAGCAAGATAGCCTAAAGCCTGGTTCATGCACGACTTCCACTTCTTAAAGTTAGTCGGCGTTAAGAGTTCAATACCTAGACCTCTTGCATAGCTTACTTCCATTGCAACAACCTTTGGTTAAACTTATCAGAAGCACAGAGCAACTGAACCTGGTTCATGCACGACTTCCACTTCTTAAAGTTAGTCGGCGTTAAGAGTTCAATACCTATACCTCTTGCATAGCTTACTTCCATTGTAACAACCTTTGGTTAAGCTTATCAGAAGCACAGAGCAACACCACCAGTTGATCACTGCTCAAGCAACTGAACCTGGCTTTGATAACATGTTGAATTTTCTCAAAGTGGTCAGCAAGATAGCTTAAAGCCAAATTAATATTCTCAAAACTATCCAGTTCACACCTTGATCATGCGGAAACCGAATAGTAAGCTTACACACCAAATGCAACAAGAAGAAACAAGCAGGTCATATATTCATTAACTTCTTTACAGAGCGAGGTATATGTGGCGAGACATGATTTCGCCAGTACATAGGGAAACTGAAAGAACAAAACAAGCCGAGCGGACAGAACGGGTTGAGACCGCTCAGCCCGCAAAGGTCGTCGAAGCCGCCCGAACTGTTGCTGCTACAAGCCGAATAGAACACGGAGTCCGCCGAGACCGCGAGGTCGCGCGGACACACCGTTATTCGCTGACTGCTGCTGAACTGGAGAACAGACCGCCTACCCCCCTGAGTCCGGCGGACAGGTTATTGGACTTGAAAATGCTGAAAAAGAGAAAAACTGACAAGCCGCAGAAGCGACCTGATGAGACCGCAGAGACCGCAAACTTCACTGATCCTGACCGAAGTCAAAGCCAAACTCCTGGCTCCTCAATGCTAGTCGCGCGACCTACACACAGCAAACAGTTATCTCTAATCAATCCGCGCGGACAGGAAAAACCAGACCGCAGCAAATGACCAAGCCCCATTTACTGTTCACTCAGTTACTGTAGATGTGCCGGGGGGGTGGTCTATTTATAGGCGAGGTGAGGAGTGTGGTCACCACCCAAGTGAATAGAGTCACTGCCCCAGCCCGCGCGCTAACACAATCAGTCCGCCAAGTCCGCAAGGACTTGGCCAAACTTGAAACCTCCAGGCGCTAGGTCGACAGTCCGCCAATATGCGGACACTTTGCCAGCCCGCGCAACATAGGCACAACGATAGCCCGCCCAACGCAAGCATCGCGCCAGACCGCCATCCAACACAGCATGCAGACACACCCGCAACTCATGCTGCAACAGTCCGCAATGCCCCACAACACGCGGACACAACCACCACATGTTGCATCAGTCCGCATGCTATAAGCAGACAACGAGGCAGTCCTCACAGCTTGACAACAACGCCAACGCCCGTCACGAGTCCACGACCAACAGGCAGTCCGCCCGGTCAACAACAGACTCTGCGAACACCATGAATTTGTCACAGAGTGTGACCAAGTCTCGCAGCCCAAGCAACAGACACGAGCACGACGGACTTAGAAGACCCAGACCGCCAATCAGCAGGACAGTCCGCCACAAGGATGAAACATCCAACACACCATGGAGAGCTCGACAAGAGCCAAAGCCCATCTCCAAAGCGTCCACAAGTGCGGACTCTGCGGACGCAAGAAAACAAGTCCGCTAACACACCACAGATATAACTTTCAATCCGCCTGGTTAACACAAGCTTGCAAATCTACAAGACCGCAGATCAAGCTGAGCACCGCCAACAGTCCGCGAACCGCAGTCCGCTCAGGCCACTTCGCTAGAAGCCCGTCCTTGGCCATAAACCAACCAGACCGCACACCAGCAGCCCACCCAGGCCGCACACCAGGCCGCACCTCAGGCAAGCCACCAAGACCAACCAGGCCAGCCAGCCCGCAATCAGCAATCTGCCCAGGTCGCGGACTCAGACCGCTCAGGCCGCGCAAGTCCTCCTGTCCTGCCCATTACCCACTTTCACTTCACAAATTTCAATGATAGGAAAGGGGATATCACTCACAGGAACGTCTTCTTGCACAATGTCAACATCACATGTATCATCACTAGTAACTCGATGAGTGGAATAATTCAAACTAGGAAAATAGGACTCTTCATGAACTTATGAAAGCTATCATTTATGGTACAAAAAAATGACATGTTGGAGGATGTTAATGCCAATATTCCATGCTAACGGTGGAATAGCTCAGGAAGACACATCGTTGAGCACGAGGATCTAACTTGCCCCATTGTGAGCGATGATTAATGACAAAGCTGACACACCCAAAACACAAAGGAAGATGTGAATATGCACAATATGATGGGTGGAGAGATGGGCTATAGAAATAATGTAGGCAAGGATTTTATACACGAGACAATTAATAAGATTAGCTACGGCTCAGATGACATCATTCTAGTAAGACTTAAGAAGTTGCATAGTAGTGAGCAGACAACGAGCAACCTCAAGGAGGTGCTTGTTCTGTGTGGATGTGTGCATACATGTAGTTTGATGAACAATATCATGATTAACAAGATATGACCCGAATAGCCCTTGATTGTCATATTATCCTCTGTTATCATTGAATGACACGAATAATGTATTTGAACTGATTAGCCACCATTTTATGAAACATCTGAAAACAATCTAAGACTTCACTTTTCCTTTTAAGAAGATAAGTTCACATGGTGTGAGAAAAATAATCAATAAAAATAACGAATGAATGAAAGCCGGTGTGAGATAAAATAAGGGAAGGACACCAAACATCTTAATTCATTACATCAAACAGAAGCAAACAAGAGGAGGATATATGAGAGAAATTGTCAAATATGTTTAGAAAGTTCACATATATCACAAGACAAATGTTTAATAGCAGAAGTAAAAGACAAACAATTTTAAAAGATATGTAAAAGACGAATGTCGAAATCGCCGGTGCCAACGACAAACATCCTAACAGTAGAACTGCAGATCAAAGAGAGAGCCCGAGAAAGCACCTGTTGATCCAAGAAATACAAGCCTCTCTGATTCCTATCACTATTAATGTTCCACCTTGTATCCAGAGCCAAAAAAATATAAGAGTCGGGAAAAAAAGATACAGAGCAATTCAAGAATTTTATGGTGCTATTGGTGGAAAATAAATTACGAGAAAATGAAGGAACCTATAGAACTTATGTAAGAGGAAGTGGGGGAGCACATGATTTTGACCTTACCTGCAATAGAGGATAAGGAACCATTGGCAGAAACAACTTTGTCATGACTAAATGAGTGTGGGAAACAAAACCTGAAGATGATTCAACCATATGATCAGTAGCACCGAGTCAATGATCCAATCAGAGGGTGTGACGAAAGCAGCATGTGCACTGGGAATACTTGATGCAACAAAAGCAGTGGACGAGTCATCTAAATCTGAATCATGCTGAGATCGTAGAAGGAGCTTGAGGGAATCGAGCTCATCAACTAACAAGACAACAAAAGATGGTGTAGGGATAGCAGACACCTCATGGAGTTCAGTGATATATGTAACATCCTTGGACCGGTAACCGGTAACCCAATTAACGAGCACCATTCTTGCCAAGAACACGACTACACCCACTCATTCCCCTACCAGTAGGGGCAAGGTGAGGTATAATATGAAACAATAATCACGAACATGACCCTTCCTGCCACTTTAATCACATAAAGGAGCAAGGTTACCCGGAGTCCCATGATCAAAATTAACCGAGGCAGAACGATCATTTGTCATCATGGCAGACCGATCAGTAGTCATGTTGGAGATCGTCGTCAATTTTCATCACCCTAAAGTCATGTTGCATGCCTCTCAGAGAGAGAGGGAAGAGAGGGAACGATGAAGAACATGAGTACGCACAATATCAAACTTGATGTTCAATCCCACCAAGAACACATGAACTCTATAGTGTTTTCCTTCTTCAACTGAAAATATCGGTGGTGAACGCCGGTGTATAGTGCTCAACATAATCCAATTTTTGCTACATCCTCTAGATCTTAGAGAAGTAAAATAAGACCTTCATGGAACTCTGTCGTTGTTCTAGAATTCGTCGGGTGAGTTAAATTTGAGTAGTGATGTTGATCAGGGAGTATCTCTCACGAGTTTAGATCTCTTATGTAGAATTCACAAGCATATAACTCATACATACTATAGGACAAAGTGAGTGGCGGTTCCAAGAGACGCTATGGAATTATCAAAGTCCCACTTCCTCCTTGACGAATCTGCCTTGGGAGCTCAGTCCCATTAATATAGCCATACACCTTGTTAATATGAATAACATGTTGAGCCCCCGAGACCATTTATGGTAGTTATTCCCATCAAGCAGCATAATGACAATCTTCAATGAGCCAGCGTGGCCACGAGTCCCTCGCTCATTTCTGGCATCTGAACATTGAGCAACAAAATTGAAGAATCACCTATGAAATCACAGCTTAAGTAGGAACAAAATGAACAAAGAAATAAACCATCTATCACATCAACATCTCATACCACCCTAAAACTTCATATGACAGATAGAGTAGCATGTTAAGAAGGCTATAAGATGAGTCTGTCCGTCTAGGGCCCTCAATGTGGGGAAGGGAGCCTGATAGGCTATATTTACCAGACCAATAGGAGTGCTGTAGGTCAAATGCCTAGTGGAAGGACTGCTGGAGGATTACAAAATGATAGCGGGTGGATTGTGGCTGATTGAAGAGGAATCAGAGCCCAAATACTACATCGCTCCCTTAGGGGAGCACCACCGAATTGCAAGGGAAACCAATTGAGCTCTGTTTCTGAGAGGGCAAAGCTTCTGTGGGGATTAGCGGATCGACGTAGGCTTCTCCGACAGGTTTGACGGATTTGGCTGGACAAATGAAGTTCACGTGTTTGGTGCTTTGATCCCAAATTTAGATGAATAGGAGAGTAAATGTTATCCATTAATGTGATTCCCATGTAAAAATTTGCGATAGCGGAAAACGAGAAACCAGGCGCAAGAACACTTAACCTATCCGGGTCCAAATAACCAGATGCAAATAGAAGAACAAGAAACTTGTACTATCAAAAAATCTTTATAAGACGATGTATACATGACGAGACATGATTCCCTGATGTACTCGATTGAAGCAAATTACAAGACAGAGAAAACAAGCCGCGCGGACTCCAAGAGTAACCGCCGACCCTGCTGCTTACCGCCACGGAGTCCGCTCAAACCGACAGATCGCCAAACCGCAACCTAGCCGCGCGGACTGCCCGTTATTCCAATGCTGAACTCTAGCCGCCGATCTGCAAGCTGCCTAACCGCACTGTTGCTAGCCGCCAGATCGCGCGAGCTGCTGCCGAACTGAACCAAGCCGCCAGATGCGGACAACTTATTGAACTGGGAAACTAGTTGCAAAAGAAAGACCGCCTAGTCATAAACCACGACCTGCTGTTAACTATTGGTGCAATCCGCAGAGTCCGCACTATCCCTGACCGCAGTCAGAACCAAGTCTCTGGCTTTCCAGCGCTACCCGCACAACCTGCACAGCAAACCGGTCAACCTCCTCAAACCGCGCAGATACAAAATCCTAACTGCAGTAACTATCCGCGAGTTCACTTACTGCTCAGTTGGATATCAATTGATATGACAGGGGGTCCTATTTATAGGCGCAGAGAGGAGTGTGATCACCGCCCTAGCTGATAGGATAACCGCCCCATTTCGCGGCGAGCACTAAGTGTATCCGCCAAGCCGCGGATACACAACCAGGCCGCCGCAAAAAGGCACGACGACCAGTCCGCCAAGGTTGCAACACCAAGGCCGGATACCAATCCGATCCTCCTTGTCACCAAGGCCCAGCTAAACTTCACCATACAGGCGGACTCTGCGAATACTGCCCCAGTTCGCCCACCTGCGAACAGCTCCAGTCCGCACGCGCAAGTGGACAGTCCTCCAGTCCGCATACCCGAGCACGCAACCAAAGCGCACAAGGCTGACAACCGTCGAACTCGACGGACAGAGGCATCGGTCCGCGCAACCTCCCGGACTGAGCCATCCCGCACAACCCGGCGAACCCCGACACCAGTCCGCTCTAACCGGCGAACTCCGCGGTTTCCGCCAACCGCGCCACCAGAGCTAGACCAAGGCACATGCCATGCCGATCTCCCGAGCTCTGGTCCAGTCCGCAACCCGGACTCCGCGAACTTAAACCAAGTCCGCACCTCGCCAGTTTTGGCGAGCTCCGCAGATAGCAATCCTATCCGCCCGGTTACTTTCTGGGAACCAACTGCCGGCTTAACATAACCCGGCCTGGAAAGCCGCCTCCTCTGCCCGCAGAGACCGCGCGAACAGACCGCCCAGGCTGCCAGAGCACAAGTCGACGGCAACACCATTGCCGACCTGGCAAGCCGTCAGTCCTGTCCGCACAAGCCGCGCAGACAGGTCGCCCAATCCACCACTTTCACTTCATGATTTTCAACACTCCCCCTTGAAGTGAGAAGTGGTGACCAACCCCAGCAGTCCCAGTAGCCGAAAACATGGCCTCTCCGATAGCGACATCGAGAAGATGTCCATGAAATAGTCCTTGCTCCGCATATCTCAAACCATAAGGGATCCCTCCAGCACCTCCTGAAAGGAGTCATGCTTCCCTCCGCCTTCTTCTCCAGCTTCAACACTTACTTGTACGTCACAGAAGTAGCACCAACCTTGGGCACAAGGTTACAAGCCTCGTCACCCTTGAGGGCAGTCATCTCCTCATCCTTGGCGTTTTTCCCCTCCTTGACTCCAGTGGTGCCTTCAAAGCTAGAAGGCTCTCGCTCGATCTGAGGGTCTACGAAGAAACAGGAGACCGAGCTCACCGCATTTCCTTCGCAATATCGAGCTGGTGGGTTGGTGATTCTCTTTGACCTCTGAAGTGCTTGATCACGACTAACCACCTCCGCTGCATCTCCTGAACCAGCTCCGATCCCGGGCAAACTTGGAGTATCACTCCCCTTGCTTCCTGAACAAGAAGCCACCGCCCTGGAACTAGAAGCAACTGGAGCATCGCCCCCCTGCTTCCTGAACTAGAAGCACCTGGAGCATTGCTCCCCCTGCTTCCTGAACCTGACGCCTCTGCCCCAGAGCTAGAATAACCTGAAGCTCCTGGTGACACATGCAGCTCCAACCGAAGATGTTCAGCAACCTCCTTTTGCCCACCGTTTGACCTGCTCTCCTTTAGCTCCACAGATGAGCTACCTCCATATGACATCAGTTCATCGAGGACAACGTCTCTGGACACGATGAATTTTTTCGTCGCAGGATCCATACACCTCCATCCCTTCTTCTGCTCATCATAGCCCACGAAGACAAGCTTCCTCGTCTTCACATCCAGCTCTGTCCTGATAGCATCCGGGACGTGTACATAACAAGTCGAACCGAACACATGAAGGTGTTCCACGCTGGGATTTTCCTTGAACATCAGCTCAACCGGAGACTTCATGTTGATCAGACTCAGAGACATCCGATTGATGATATACACCGCGCAGACCATCCCTTCTGCCCAGAAGGCCTTAGGAATGCCTTTGCCATGAAGTCAACACTTGCAGCTCTCCGTCAGATGACAGATCTTTTGATCTGTCACTCCACTTTGTTGTGGAGTATGCCCACAATAAAGCTCTCTTCGGATTTCGTGCTTCCTGCAAAAGTAGAGAACACGATTGAATCAAATTCACCTTCGTTGCCCGTTCTCAACTTCTTGATCCGCATGCCAAGCCGACTCTCTGCAAGCTTCTTGAACTCCACGAACAAACGGAACGCGTCTGACTTCTCCTTCATAATGTACACACAAGTGTACCTCATATAGTCATCAATCAATGCCAGCATATATCTGCTGCCTCCAAGACTGGCGGTGACGGTCGGTCCCAACACCTCACCATGGACGCACTCCAATAGTTGAGAACACCTGGTCTGCGACTTATCAAACGTGAAGCGATAAGCCTCACCGTATTGACATCTCACGCAAACATGACCGTCGCCGAAGGATGACAACCTAGGCAAACCTTTCACAAGGCTCCTTTCCGGCATAGCTTTCAACTTGTCCATCCCGACATGTCTCAGTCTTTCACGCAAGATAGCTGCATTATCATTGTCCCTCATCCGATCAACATAAGAACTTGTTGAATCCACAACCAAGTTCTCATCCCTTCTCCCTATATGAGCGAAGTTCGCCGATTGAAGGTTCACCTTGCAGTCCTTCTTGAAGTGGCCAGACAGGTTGCATTTATAGCACCTTGGCCCTTCCTTCCTCTTCCCATCACGCTTAGGAGATACACTCCTCTCTTGCTGATATGAATTAGAATGACCATCACCAGCAACTAACTTCTTCTTCTTGTCCCATCTCCTTTTCTTCCCTGAGAAGAGCGCCTCACCATCTCCTCCAGAGACAGTGACTCCAGCCATCTGACTTGCTAAGCTCTCCTGCGAAGCCAGCAGGTTCTCCAGCTCCAACAAAGACGGTTTATTGGCACAGCCTTGAACGGAAGTGATAAAGATCACATATTCCTTTCGCAAACCGCGGATTATGTGCGTATTCAGCTTCGCCTCCGAAATAGGTTCATCCGGGTCCAATGCTGAAATCTCAGCGCACAAGTTCTTTATCTTCAGGAAGAACGTTAAGATGGACAAATTTCCCTGAGTGGCTCCCGCCAACTCATTCTCCAGGAACTGTAGCCGAGCTACATTCTTCCTGTTGAACAACCCATCAAGGGAAGTCCAAATCTCCACAGCAGACCGACATACGATGATGTGGTCGAAAAGTTCCGATGAGATGACCCGCTTGAGAGTAAACTCCGCCTTCGCGTTTGTCTTCCTCCAAGCTCTCACCGCATCAGCACCAGCCACCTCTTGCCTTTCGTCTCCGCAAACGACCTCCCAAAGGTCCTCGCCCAAAAGATAACTTTTCATACATGACTTCCACTTTTTAAAGTTGGTCGATGTAAGAAGCTCAATTCCAAGACCTCTTGCCATACTACCTTTCATTGCACTAACCATGGTGCTGGTTACCTAGACACCCAGAAACAATGAAACAAACTGCCGGATGATTCGCTACTCAGGCCTCTGTTCCCTCTGATACCATGTAAAAATTTGTGATAGCGGAAAACGGAAAACCAGACGCAGAAACACTCAACCTATCCGGGTCCAAATAACCAAATGCAAATAGAAGAACAAGAAATCTGTACTATCAAAAAATCTTTACAAGGCGATGTATACATGACGAGACATGATTCGCCGATGTAATCGATGGAAGAAAATTACAAGGCAGAGAAAACAAGCCGCGCGGACTTCAAGAGTAACCGCCGACCCTGCTGCTAACTGCTACGGAGTCCGCTCAAACTGACAGATCGCGAAACTGCAACCTAGCAGCGCGGACTGCCCGTTATTCCAATGCTGAACTCTAACCGCCGATCTGCAAGCTGTCTAACCGCACGGTTGCTAGCCGCCAGATCGCGCGAGCTACTGCCGAACTGAACCAAGCCGCCAGATGCGGACAACTTATTGAACTGGGAAACTAGTTGCAGAAGAAAGACCGCCTAGTCGGAAACCACGACCTGCTGTTAACCACTGGTGCAATCCGCAGAGTCCGCACTGTCCCTGATCGCAGTCAGAACCAAGTCTCTGGCTTTCCAGCGCTACCCGCACAACCTGCACAGCAAACCGGTCAACCTCCTCAAACCTCCTGGATACAAAATCCTGACCACAACAACTATCCGCGAGTTCACTTACTGTTCAGTTGGATATCAATTGATGTGACAGGGGGTCCTATTTATAGGCACGAAGAGTAGTTTGATCACCGCCCTAGCTGATAGGATAACCGCCCCATCTCGCGGCGAGCACCAAGTGTATCCACCAAGCCGCGGATACACAATCAGACCGCCGCAACAAGGCACGACAGCCAGTCCGCCAAGGTTGCACCACCAAGGCCGGATACCAAGCCGATCAGCCCTGTCACCAAGGCCCAACCATACTTCACCATACATGCAGACTTTGCGAATAATGCCCCAGTTCGCCCACCTGCGAACAGCTCCAGTCCGCACGCGCAAGTGGACTATCCTCCAGTCCGCATACCCGAGCCCGCAGCCAAAGCGCACAAGGCTGACAACTGCCGAACTCGGCGGGCAGAGGCATCAGTCCGTGCAGACCGCACGACCTCCCGGACTGAGCCATCCCGCACAACCCGACGAACCCCGACACCAGTTCACTCTAACCGGCGAACTCTGTGGTTTCCACCAACCGAGCCACCAGAGCTAGACCAAGGCACACGCCATGCCGATCTCCCGAGCTCTGGTCCAATCCACAACCCGGACTCCACGAACTTCAACCAAGTCCGCACCTCGCCAGTTTCGGCGAGTTCCGCGGATAGCAATCCTATCCGCCCGATTACTTTCTGGGAACCAACTGCCAACTGAACACAACCTGGCCGGGCAAGCCGCGTCCTCTATCCGCAGAGACCGCGCGAACAGACCGCCCAGGCTGCCGGAGCATGAGTCGACGGCAACACCATTGCCGACCTGGCAAGCCGCCAGTCCTGTTTCCACAGGCCGCGCGGACAGGTCGCCCGGTCCACCACTTTCACTTCATGATTTTCAACATCCCACTCATACAAATACTTGAGATATAAGATAAAATGGGGAGAAACTAAAAATTACATGTTTGCCACCACGTAACATATAAAATACGTGAAACACGATATATTTTACTATCAATGTATTAGGCCGGACTTTTACCCCATTTAGTTCAAGTGATATCAAAGTCAATTGTAAAACTGCGATAGGGTGGTTCATGCAGTTTTGTGGCTCCTGGTGTATCCGGCCCAACTTTTATCCCCCCTTCATTTCATATTTTATAACCAATAGTATTCGAGTTAATGGTGCCATTGTGATAGAGAGATTCATGCGGTTTAGTCCCACATGAAAAGTATAAAATATGTTGGTATAGTGGTTGTATCAAACTCAATTTATATCTATTTGGAAGATTTTTAATATTCTATAAGTGGTATAGTCAATAATGGGATTACCTTTTAGTACTTTCACCGTTTCTAAGCAAAGATTCAGGAGCATGTGACATCGAGGATCTATCAGTGAGATTAGTTCAGGTGAATGATGTATACACACACACACAATAACAAAACATTCAAGCCTTTATCTCACTATAATGGTCGGCTATATGAATCTTTTGTCGCCATTACGCCATAACTTTAGTCATAATCTCACTAATGCGTAAGTACATCATGTCTTTCCTTGTAGATTCATTCCAACTTCCAAGTCTTAATTGGTCTACCCCTCCCCCGTCTAACATGTCTAATGACTAAACTTTCACAACGTCTAACAGGTGCCTCTAATGGTCTCCTTTCTACGTGTCCAAACAATCTTAGTCGAGCTTCTTGCATCTTCTTTGCAATTGGTGTCACTCCCGTCTTAGCCCTGATACATTCATTTCTAATTGTATCGAGTCTCGTGTGTTCACACATCCACCTAAGCATTCTCATCTCCGCAACTCCCATTTTTTGCTCATGTACACAATTCATTGCCCAACGCTTAGTACCATAGAGCATCACTGGCATAACTGCAGTACAGTAAAACTTTCCTTTAATGGTACTTTACGACCATATAAGATCCCTGATGCGCCTCTCCACTCCAACCAACCTGCTTGGATTCTATGTATCACATCTTTTTCAACACCTCCATCCTTTTGAACTATCGATCCATGATATTTAAAGCGCTCACTGCGGGAAATATCTTGATCACCCAACTTAATAATGAAGTCATCCATCCTTCTTGTATTGCTAAATTTAAGCTCTATACACTCCGTCTTTGCCATGCTCAACCTAAAAGGCTAAAAAGTAAAAACCCTTCTTTTCTGAAGTGTCTCGCCAAGATTCTAGTTTCAAGTTTACACCCTCGCGCGGATTGAGGGATCACATGTATAAGAGGTGTGAAAAAGTATTTTAACGTCGAATGTGAACTGATTAATCATCTTTCATAGGCTTAATGACACAGGCCGAGGATATAGTGATAGTGCAATTTTGGCCTGAAGGACTCTTATGAGTTAATGCTAGTGTTATGTCGCGGGGAATCTAAATTGATGTGATGGACATGTAAATATACAACAAACAATTACTATAAGAGCTAAATTAACAAGATTGACCACAAACATTCACGATTAACATTAGAGCGAGAGGGAAACAAATAATTTCAGGATGAACTAAGAGCACTTCAATTAAACTCAAGCAAAGAAACCGCACAAGTAGTACGATTTATGAGCAAAAGCGCACAAAGCCATATTTATAATTATATATTTTTTTGCCAACTAAACAGCAATAAGTAGACTTGACTATAACTACGAACTACACAAAAATAGGAGTCCGAAGATGCTATTTTATTGATTTCTGCGACTGAACAGCAATATAATTGCACTTCTGCACTGGTTTCAGGATTCCGGGTAGGATTTAGGGTTTGCTGTAATGAGATGTCTCGGATGAGGATTTTTGGTGCAGGAACTGAATTCAGAGGGAGGCTGGGGCGGTTACTACCAGATTGGCTTGAGATTGTGACTCTCGCCTGGAGGGTGGGGTTGGTAGCAGGCAGTGAGCAGGAAATACAAGAGATGTGGATAGTTACTGCTGGAATTAGGTGGTTACTGCAGGATTTCGTGGTGGTTATTGGAGTTGTGGGTAGTTTTATGGGTAATTTTGTGCTGGTGGAAGGTAAACTATATGGATGCAGTGGGTGGTTGAAGGAGCTAGGGCTGCCCGCGGTGAGGTTGGTGGCGGCCAGCACTTTTAGTCGGTGGTAACTGTAAGTGAGTGTTCACTCCAGTCACTAGCCCTGCCTTCGGCATCCCCCTCCTTGTGGTTAAGATAACGACTTCGGGCATGGTCAGCTCTCATAGTGTGACGGGCGGTGTGTACAAGGCCCAGGAACGAATTAACCGCCGTATAACTGACCGGCGATTGCTACCCATTCCGGCTTCATGCAGGCGAGTTGCAGCCTGCAATCCGAACTCAGGACGGGTTTTGGAGTTAGCTCACCCTCGCGGGATCGCGACCCTTTGTCCCGGCCATTGTAGCACGTGTCTTCCAGGGCATAAGGGGCATGATGACTTGACGTCATCCTCACCTTCCTCTGGCTTATCACCGACAGTCTGTTCAGGATTCCAAACTAAATGGTGGCAACTAAACACGAGGGTTGCGCTCGTTGCGGGACTGACATTGTGAAGTGATCGCAAGAATCCAAAAATCTGTCCAAATTTTACAATGCCCTGAATTCCACAACCCCTATTTATAATAGAGACCACTATTGGGGGCACAGATTGTCTAGAACTTCAACTCATATTTAATACAAGAAATAAAAACACATAGAAACAGTTCGCCACCCCTCTAAAAGTGATGACGATCCTAATTCCACTTTTTGCGTATGTAGATCCGCACGGGTTCCAATAAAAATCGTCCTGCCGGCTATCTATGATCCCCTTCACTTATTTTGGATTAAAATTGAGTTCTACTTTGGTCCACATTTTGTAACACTTGTAAACAAAATAGTCAAAGCGATTATTTGGAAGGCCATGACAATTTCTTGCTGTCTCTCTGTTGTTTGTTAGGGTGGGATGTTTGTATTCAAGGGGAAGGAATTATTATATGCTAGGAAAGATGAGGGAACTGGTGATCATGCACCATTGGAAGATGTCCTCAACATTTGCTGCAAAGTTCCTGCTGCTCAACCAACTTTTTAGACAAAGGCACACGCCAGCGCATATGTACCTACATGCATACAAATAAGTTGTATAGATAAAAAGTAAGAAAAGCACTCATCAAACTTCTCATGCAGATAGTTTGTATTATTAACTCTTCCTCTCTTATTATCATGCTGGTGAAAGTATGATCATATTTGAAAATAAAAAATACAGTCCTATTTTACGTGCAGATTTCCACCATATGATGATTTAGGGTCCATTTTGGCATCATGAACATGGTGATTTATTGGTTACGAATTGTCATCTATTTGTGCAGCATTTCAATACATTTGGTTTAGACAATGCATTCATCATAAAAAATATATTTGCATGACAACTATTATGACCCCCCCTCCCCCCGAAAAAAAAAACTAATTTTAAACATAAAAATGAATGTAGTTCCTTAGGAGAGGCCGGCCATTCACAAACGATGGTTCGTAACAACCACGTCCACCGCTGTGCTGTGCAAGCGGCAAGAGTGACGTTGCGGCACACACTGTCACAGCTGGGATACTATCGTGCAGGACATGAGGGACTCACATGCACCATCACTCGTATATTAAAAAACAATCGCCTATTCCATTAACGCACAAATACATACGTACTAGTAGATGTGCACAACCATCTTCTTTCCCCATCTCTCTCTCTCTCTCTCTCTCTCGTATTCATAAACCATCTTCTTTCCCCATCTCTCTCTCTCTCTCGTATTCATAAACTATTAGACGCCTATTTTGGGATATCGTCAGAGGTAGTGGAGAAGACGGAAATGATACAAGTGAATCCTAGAATGGAGATGAATAGGAGAAGAGAGAAAAGGAGGGTTGAGAGAGGAGAAGAGTTAGAGAGAAATAGATAAATAACTCTTAACTATGACTTGATTCGATACGACCGATTCACGCAACTTGACTTATACACCTAAAAACTCGTAATAAAACTAGTGACAATGCGCTCACCCACGCATGACAGTACCCGGCCCCCGACGACGGACTTTCGCATGCCCCCGACGGGCTTCGTCCGCCCTGACAGTTATTAAATTTGTTTTCTACTGTAATGTTTTTTTATTTATTCATTTGTTTTTTTTTTAATTTAAAAAGTTAAAGGAAAAATGAATGAGTTTAACTCAAAACAACAAAAAAAATAAATAATAACGCATGCACTCTGCTGCTGACGGCCTGCCCGCTACCCACCGGCGGCTTCACTGGACCCCGCCGAACCCTCCGGGTGTTGTCCGGCGGCGACCGGGCAGGGCCACCATTGACAGTGGCCCTGTCAGTGAAACCCAGAACTTGGGCTCACAGGCAGGGCCACCGCCGGCGGTGTCCCTGCTCGGTCGTCGCCGACGGTGTCCCTGCTCGGTCGCCGCCGGACAACCCCTGGCAGGTACGCCAGGATCCGACGAACCCGCCAATGGGGGGCGGGCAAGCCGCTGGCAGCACCAGTGGTAATTAAAAAAAATCAAAAACGGGTGCCGCTGATCTTACGGTCAAGGCGCGGGCGAAGACAGGTTTTTTGTGTTTTTTTGCTCCGATTAATCCCACACGGTGGCATTGCTTGGAAATTTTAGTATATATTGTTTTTGCGGTGCGCTTTAATTGAAGTTTATTATTCAGATTTCAGAGAATGCGGGGTATGGGTGTGCTATGACGTGATTGCAGTGGTTCAGTCCCATTTGACTTGAGTTTTTTCAAAATTTGAAGGGTAAAGTGGTAATTTTCCGTCATAGGGTAGGAGTCCTATTTGAATATAGGTTTTGGACACTATATCATCCTAGGTTTCGGAGACCTAGGAAAATATAAAGGGACGGTCCTGATTTCGCCTATGGTATGACATGATCGACCGATTGAGATGTTATGATAGTCCAGATCTGACGGTTCAAATTGATCAGATGGTATGCAGAGTTATACGATATGGCTGAAAGTACTTCTTTATATAGATAACATAACTAACGGCGTGTGATCCATATTACCTAAACTTGTTCATAAAACCAAAACCAAGGAAATCACATGAACTCGCCAGAAATCCACCTCTCAAACATAGTGAAGCATTGCTGAGGCTTGCTATCCGGAGGTGTATGACTCCCACCCTGAAAACAGACTGGGTAAAAGCCGATATGTTTATAAAGAAATTATGTCCCGTTCATGCAGACACCAAGGCACAAGTTTCCTTTCCGTCACACTTGCAAATGTCAAATTGTTTGAGAAAAGCATTGTGTACCTGCAGAACACGCAAACCACTAACATGAGCCATCAGCAAAATGAGACCTCCCGGTTTATATTATACAACTGATGATGGTTCATGTAGTTTGTGGCTCCCATTGATCCATGCGTATTCTAACTTTATCTAACGAGGTCTGGTTTTTGACACTTTGCACTCCCGAAGTTCATTACCTCTGACACTTTGCACCATAGATTGAAATTTTAGAGATATTTTTCGTTCGGGCATCACCGAAAATCTGAATGAAGACGGTTTTGCATCAAGTTTCATCAGAGGCCTGCACCTCCTTCACATCCTTGCCGATGTCTCGTGCGGGATTCACAATCTGAACGAAGACGGCTTTGCCTCGCCATTTCGAGTGCGAGGCGAAGAGCTATTCCATGGCGAGGAGCTGTTCCATGGCGAGAAGCTTGGGGTTGATTGCCTTGAATATGTCTACGTCGTTCACACCAAGGAGCATTGTTCTGTTGGCAAACTGCTCCATGATTCCGGCCACATTGAGTAGCGAATCGTGGTCGATGGTGTTAGGAAATGATACCTCCATCAAGAGCCCAGTAGATCGACAACGAGAATATGCAGCAACAGACATTATGATCTCACGAGAATGCCCTAACCAGACCACCAATCTGAGTAGAAGGAGATATGGATTTATATATGCAGTGCACATCTAACACCCCCCTCAAATTCATGGGGGATCAGACACCGAGAATTTGGAGAGAAGAAGCTCATGCTGAGCAAGAGTCTGAGTCTTGGTGAGCAAATCTGCAAGTTGACGCTCGGTGAGAACATAATGAGGAACAAGAGTATCCTGAGTGTGTTGATCACGAAGGAAGATAACATCAATACCAATATGCTTGGAGAGAGAGTGCTTGGTTGGATTCAGGGTAATCTGGATAGCACCAGTGTTGTGACAATAGAGACTGGTAGGACCGGAAGGAGCAGGACCAAGATCAACAAGCAACCAACGAAGCCAGATAATATTCTCGGCTGCAGTGGCCATTGCACAGAGCTCTGCCTTTGTGCTACAATGAGAAACTCCAGTTTGCTTCTTGGATTTCCATGCGATGACTGAAGAGCCCAAGAAGAGACAAACCGGTGACAGAACAACGATCAACAGGATTACTGGCCCATGTAGCATCAGAATATGTCTATAAATGGAGAGCGTTGTTGCGAGGGCAAAATAGCCTACAAGACATAGTAGCGCGAAGATATCGGAGAAGATGCAATATGTGAGCATAGTAAATTATTGTGGGAGCACTCACAAATTGACTTAACACATGAACAACAAAACCAATGTCAGATCTAGTAATGGTGTGGTAAACCAGGCTCCCAACCAGATGGCGGTACCATGTCAGATCGAAAAGAGGAGAGCACTCATCTGAACACAGCTGAAGGGGAGCTCCATGGGAGTAATAACAGTGCGAATGTCGGACAGTGCAGCACGAGCTAGTAAGTCAGAGGTGTAGCGCTGCTGAGATAACTGATATCCAGTAGGAGTGGTAGAGAACTTGATCCCCAAGAAGTAACGTAGTGTGCCAAAATCAGTCATCTGAAACTGCTGTTGAAGGTGATGCTTGACAAACTCAACATGAGAGGGATCATCACCAGTGATAATCATGACGTCCACATATAACAGGAAAAAGGGTCTGACCCCGTGATGAAGACTAGACAAACAAAACCGGATCATAGTGACTAGGCTGAAAACCAGTTGCAAGAAATACTGAGCTAAAATGATCAAACCAGGCTCGAGGAGCCTATTTAAGACAATAGAGATTTCTACGAGGACGACATACAAGGACAGGAGCAATAGAGAGGCCTGGGGGAGGAAGCATGTACCCATCCTACCGCAAATCACCGTGAAGAAAAATATACTTCACATCCAGCTGAGACAAAGACCACTGACGGGCGACTGGAATGACAATGAGGGTCCTAGTAGTAGTCACGTGGGACATAGGAGCGAAGGTCTATCATAGTCACGACCGTGCTCCTGCTGAAAACCACAAACCACCAATCATGCAGTGTATCTCTCCATAATGTCATCTGAACGAGTCTTCACTTTGAAGATCCACTTGCAGGTGATAGGGATTGTACCAGAAGGTAATGGAATGAGATCCCAAGTAGTTGTGTGCTCCAAGGCACTAAACTCGTCAGACATGATGGCCTGCCACTCAGGAATCAGGACAACCTCCCTATATGTACTAGGCTCTGGAACACCACAAGTAGTTGCTGGAAGAGCTAATAGGTCAAGATCAAGCAACTGAGTGGCAAGGTTGAGCTGATAGGGTGGGTGTCGATCACGAGTGGGATATCGTTGTGCTGGAGGATCATCCACAGGTAGCTCACTGGAAAAGACCAAATGTAGAGGGAGGCAGATGGTGCTTCTGTAGTACAAGGTCGTCGAACATAGTGTCGAGCACAGTGATGAGGAGTAGGGGGACAAATCTGAACAGGAAGGTCAGGAGACTGTGGGGAAGACTCGGGAAGAGTTGGAGCAGGAACCTGGACATGAAGGTCAGGAGAGTGCGAAGATGACTCAGGAAGAAGGACAAGAGATGGTGAACCTGGTGGAGACTGAGTGTGAGGTGACTCAATGAAAGGTGACACATGCGGTGGTATTGAGAGAAAGAAACCGTCATCAATTGTAGTGGAAATGTGAGTAGAGGAAGAAGGAGACGAAGGCGCTGATGAAACAAAGAAAGGGCGGTCCTCAATAAAAGTAACGTCTTGAGAGATACGAACATGATGAGCAGAGATCTTAGTACGCTCACGTGGAGGGAGAAGGTCATAACACCGACAACCAAAAACACGAAGATGAGTGTAATGCAGGGGTCGAGAGTACAGACACTCACCGGGACACTGACCCTGAAGGAAAATGGAGGGTTGCAGGTTGATAAGATAGATAGCAGTGGAAACAGCCTCAGCCCAAAAATATAGAGGAACATGAGAGGAGATAAGAAGGGTGCGGGCAGTCTCAATAATGTGGCGATGCTTCCTTTCAGCAATGACATTCTGAGCGTGTGCACCGGGACAAGCAAGTTAAGGGAGCGTGTCATGAGTAGCTAGCAGATCTCAAAAAGCATGAGAGAGATACTACCCCGGAATTAGAATGAAAAATGCGTATAGTAACAGAAAACTGTGTGCCCAACATAACAGAAAAAGTAACATATATCTGAAAAAATTCAGATCGAGAATGTATAAAGTAGATCCAATAATAACGAGAATAATCATCAATGAAAAGAACATAATACCGATGTCTGCCCTTGGATACAAAGGGTGCGGCTCCCCATAGATCAGAATGAAATAAGTCAAAAGGACGTTGAGACCTGGAATTACTGGACGGATAGGGGAGTTGTAGATGTTTACCGAGTTTACAACCTGAACAAAAGTGAGACCGATCAATAGAAACATGGCTATGAAAACCATGACTAATGAGGGAAGCTATACGCGAACCACTGTGATGACCAAGACGGTGATGCCACTGAGAGAAACCCACTGAAGGAAGACAAAGGGAGGAAGCTGCCGGTGACAATGAAGTCGATGGAAGATGAAGACGATCAAGGACGTACACCCCGCTACGACGATGACCAACTCAAAGGAGTATTCCAGTCAGACGATTCTGTACACCACATTTAAACTCATTAAAAATAACAAGACAATCGTGTGATATGAGTTGGCTGGCGGATATGAGGTTCATTGATAACTTGGGTATGTATGCAACATCAGGAATATGGAAATGGCTAGTATGAAGAAGGTCACAACTGGTGATGTGATGAGTGGTGTCGTCTGCTACCATAATACTAAGTGTAGAGGAGACGGGCTGACAGGACAAGAGGTGGGTGACATTATATGTCATGTGAAAGGGAGCTCCAGAGTCAAGCAACTAGTCGGAGGGAGAGATACCTGCAGGGACGGAGGCAGTCGGCTGAGAGGAGAGAGGTAGTGAAGCCTGCTGGGAAAACTGATTGACAATCGGCTGAGCAAGCACAAAGACAGAGAAAGACTGCAACGAAGTCAAAAAGTTAGTGGAAGAAGCACCGGGAACACGCTGCTGACCAGACTGTCGAGCCCTCTGAAGCTTGCGACACTCAGATGTGACATGACTAAGACACTGATAGTAATGACAACGTACAAGCGGACAACAAGTAGCATAGGACTGAGCTGCAGTAGGTGCCAGAGGAGGATGAGCACCGAAAGCCATTAACAGAATCAACTAAGGAGGTCGAGGCTACGGGATCAGCCGGAGACACCGAATCAGCCAAGGGAGACCCTTGATCAGCGGCAGAAGATACCGCTGGATCGTAAGTAGTAGCGAAAGTGGATGGATGGATGTAGGCGGGCTGCAAAAGGCAGTAGAAGAGACCAACATTGTGAGACGGGCTGCGGGAGGCAGCGGAGGAGACCGACAGAGTTATACATCAAAAGCAGTGGGCTGCTGCATAGAAGAAGGGGACTATTGGAGGGAAAGAGGCAGGCACCGATTTGAGATCAGCGACGGGATCTTAAACCTCTTCAATCAATACCAGCGGGATCATGGGAAGCGGGGGAAAGCGGCGGGATTTTCGAACGATCATAGGAAGGAGGAAGCAGCGGGATTGTCGATCGATCGATCGGAGGAAGGAGAAAGCAGCATCAATCGGCGATTGATCGACCAGAGGAAAGCAGCGGGGATAGCAGCGGGATCGTCGATCGGAGGAAGGATGAAACAACGTCGATCAACAAAAAAGGAGAGAGAGCATATGAAGCGGCGAGGAAGCAGTGTCGATCGATCAGAGGAAGTAGCGTGACCGGTGATCGATCAGAGGAAGCAGGACGAGATCGATTAAAAACAACAACTAGGGTTTTTGGTAGCCTTTGCTAACCGACCTATCCCTCTGATGCGCTCATCGCCCTCCTTTCATATCACTACACTCGTCGCCCGCCTTCTATTCCCTTGCATTCAGTGCCCCTAGACTAAGTGTCTGTCTCTTCCAGCGAGTGTCTTGTGAATGATCCACATGTGTGTTGCAATCCACCTCATAAGTGACGTCCTCCCGACCGCCTTAGCTCTGCTTCACTACCGCTGGACCTGCATGCCTTTCCTACTACTGTCTGTGGTACTCTAGAGCTGACTTCCTACCATGAGGCTCCCCAGATACCTGAGTGGCAGGCCGCCATGTCTGTTGAGTTGACATCACTCATGCACACTTGTACCTAAGAGTTTGTCCTCTTCCATACGGTGTTGTACCTATTACTTGCAAGTGGGTCTTTAAGGTCAAAACTCACTCAGATGGTTATGTGGAAAGATACAAGACTCAACTTGTGGCTCGTGATTTTAAGCAGGAGCAAGGACGAGACTATGACGAGGCCTTCGCTCCGGTCGCTTACATGACTACAGTTCACTCTTATTGTGGTTGCAGTTGTTCGTCGCTGGTCTCTATTTCAGCTCGACGTGAAGAATGCATTTCTTCACGACGACCTTCAGTAGGAGGTGTACATGCTCCCCCTCCCAGTCTCTCCTTTTCTCCAGACCTTTTATGCCACTTACGACGAGCTTTTTATGGGCACAAGTAGGCTCCCCATGCGTGGTTTGCACGTTTCAGCTCAGTCATTACAGCCACCAATTTTCTCCCGAGCTCACATAATCCAACCCTGTTTGTGCATTCCTCCTCTCGTGGTCGGACTTTTCTGTTGCTTTATTTGGATGACATAATTATTACTGATGATGATCCTTCTCATATGACCTTCGTCAAGCATTGCATTCAGCAGTAGTTTCAAATGACTGACCTTGGATAGTTGAACTACTTCTTGGGCCTTGAGGTCACCTCTACAGACCATGATATTCTTGCTCCTCATTTTATTCCTTTTGAGCAGCAACTTGAGATTTGATGACTATGCCACATACGCGGAACTAACATACATATTTATTGTCCAAACTTTCGGTGTGTGTATATATATGCGTATATTGTTGAAAATAGGTTGATTGGATCTCCTTTTCCAAACACCGAGTAGTTCTTTCTTCTCCACATTCTCTCTTTTGGCATTTTGCTAATTTTAAACCAACATAAAGATAAAATAAGATAAAGAACTAACGCTTTTAACAGTACTAAACAAGATAAAGATAAAATAACAGTACCAACGCTTTTAACCTTGTTTTTTAGCCTATACGTTCTTCCGTTTATCATTTTTTTGTTTTAAACCTAAATCGTACCTGCATATACCCGTAGTGAAGTTATGCGAACTATAGATACAGTTCAAATACATCCATAAAAGAAAATAGTAGACACATTTTTCCGGCTAGAGTGACTAACGATACAACCATATTTATTTTTGCACTATATTATTGTTTACTATACAATATAAGTGTTATGTATAGTTATATATTGTACAAATGCAATATGATAAATTTTGTATGAAATACAACCGATCAATTTATGAACAAGGACATATAATTAAAAAACAATCGTATTTACGAGAATCCGGCCGTATGTTAACAAAATCTTATAATTTTCAGGCCCTTCCTGGGCATTTTCACATGACAAATCTTTATTTGACATACTGAAAGATTAATTTGAGAGCAGCCCCAAAAATCTTTCAACAGATTTGGTAAACCCATGGAGATTAGAAAAAAGAAAAAGTGGGAGAATGTTTGTATAACTAAGACCGTATCAGAGTTAAAATGATCGTATTTAAATAAACTAGCAGTATGTGCAAAGTATCTTGATGTATTTTCCTCTTTCTGACACTATTGTACAGTATCCAACTTCTTCACTTGCGCATTACAAGATGACATTTCGTTCTTTGAAAACGTAGCAAAATCTACCTGCTAGACCTATTAATCCTACAAAAAGAGTGTTTGCGAACACGAGGGACTGAGCGAAGCTTGTTGTATTTCGCCGGAGCAAGCTTCCTTTTTCCCCTTCCAATGGCGACGGGGCTTCACCTGTTCGCGATGTTGAGAGAATGACAACACTTTTCCCCTGCTGGTTCAGGTGAGATCTTTGCCGCAACACCACCGCATGGACTTGGAAAAAGAAAACTTCTCCGAACCCGTCGTAGACCTTGCCGTACGGTTCTGGTAGAAGACCTTTGCTGCGTCGGAATGTCCGTCTGTCTTTGTTTCGATCAGGAAGGGAGGGAGACGAAATGAGAGAGAAATGCAAAATATTGAAGGGGAAAGGTGGGCACTGCACAAAAATGAAAAATGAAGAAGAGTTTTAATCTCACACCTATTAATAAGTACGTTAAACACACCCAAAAAAATTCGTCTCAAGTAAAGCCTACAAGAGAGTAGCACTATAGTCTTATTATTTTCACATTTTGTATGTTAAATTTTATTGTGTCATAGCTGTGCTGAAATCCTAGTTCCTCCTCTGTGGGAGAGTTCCATAAGTCTATGCCTCTGTGTTGGCCGTATGACCCCTTGAGTGCTCACTATGTGTTCTTGATCAGACAATGTCTCAAGTAAAGAGTCTCGATAAGTCCGTGCATTCGTGTTGTCCGTCTGATCCCTCGACTGCTCACTCCATGTTCCTGATCAGATGATGCCTTGAGTAGGAAAGTCTCCATAATTTCAAAACCTCTGTGCTCGCTTTGTATTTCTGATCAGACGACGCCTCGAGTAGAAGAGTCTCAATAACTCAATAAGTCAATGCTTATGTGCTTGCCATCTGATCCCTCGATTGCTCTCAGACGACGCCTCGAGTAGGAGAGTCTCAATAAGTCAATGCTTATGTACTTGCCATCTGATTCCTCGAGCGCTCCTTCATGTTCCCGATCAGACAAATGCCTCAAGTAGGAGTGTTCATAAGTCCATACCTTCGTGCATTCTGGCTTAACCTAGTTCTCATTCGGCTCCGGAGTACCTGACTGCAAGAACCGAGAACCGAACTGAATAGTCGATTATGAAATAATTCGACCCAGACTGACACCCACAATAACCAACCAAAACACCTCCGTCATTTTAGCAAACCCCTTCCTAAGATTATGGAATTTAAAAATGAATAACATTTTAATAATTTAATTATCGAATTTAAAATACAAAGAACATTTTATTGGAATAATTTAAGACCAAATCAAACAAATTGACTTTGCTAGCACGATATATAATTAGTTAACTCTCATAGTCATCGGTGGCCTGGGTTCCTTGAAGCTTGCGGGAAGCATTAATCGTCTCCCTCCTCCACTCATATCTTCTGTACGACGACGACTCCACCGTCCCACCTAGGGTTTTGACCTGTTGCTTCTCCGTAATCATAGGTAACTAAAATTTCTTTTCCGTCGATCCTTGCTTCCTTTGAATGGCCCTTGCACTCGCCGGGCGGCGACGAAGGTGGATTTTAGTCCTCGCCGCTGCAGGCCTATCCGGTTACGGCGCCTACAGGGTCTATCACCACCCTTCCGTTGAGGCCAAGCGCAGGAAGCTCGTCAACATATTTTCTGCCCTCGTATCCGTCGCCGACGCCGTCTCCTCCTCTTCCCACGCCGTTAATCTCTTATCCTCCGACCTCAACAACTTCCTCCGATCCGATTCCGACGAGATCCCCCAAAGCCTCGTGCAAATCGCTAAAATCGCTCGTTCTGCTGAGTTCTCAGCTTCGATTTCTAGAGTTTCCGAGGCCCTGACGGTCGGAATCATTCGGGGGTTCAGCTCTGCTTCTGATTTGTCAGAGGCAGAGGCCAACACCAGTTCAAGTTTCTCTGATAGGCTTATCGATAAGCTGCTCTCTACCAAGGGATCCGGTTTTACATCGGCGGTGGTCGGAAGTTTCGCTAGGAACACAGTGTTGGCCTTCTATACCAGGGAAGAAGAAATCGTTTCCCGCGCTGGAACTGTGCCCGGGTGGGTTGATTTGATGTGCAGCGAGAAGTGCAGGGAGCTGATTGCGGACAGCATCCAGCTCTTTGTTAGAGCTGCTGTCACCGTTTATCTCGAGAAGACGATTGAGTTCAACACTTACGATGAGTTGTTCTCCGGCCTCACTAACCCTAGACATGAGGCTCAGGTCAAGGATATCTTGGTTTCTCTCTGCAATGGTGCGGTGGAAACATTTGTTAAGACTACTCATGTGGTGCTGAGCAGTTCAAGTTCTACCATAAACAGTGGGAGAGTTGCCAGTCAAATTTCTTCTTCTCAAAATGTTCTGGGATCATCTGATATCGAGATCAAGGATAGTGGTGGATGGGTTGACCAGATTTCATCAGTCTTAGCTGTTCCAAGGAATAGAAAATTTGTCGTTGATGTGACTGGTCGAGTGACATTTGAGTCAGTGAGATCGTTTCTTAAATTCTTGATGTGGAAACTGCAAGATGCTGTTAGGAAGAGTGTAGATGTTGTCAATGAAAAAGTTGTTCAAAGGGGTCTGGAGGTGATGAGATACTTGAGTGCCAAAACTATGTTCACTTTCAGTTTGTGTATTGCACTTTGCATACGAATTGTAGCTGAACCAAGAGTTCTGTTGGCTACTTAATTTGTAAGTGACCGCATCGCTAAGAAGTTATTGCAGTTCATCTGTTAGCCATCACTTCTTTCAAGTGTTAGTTTAATGAAGTTCTATATGGAAAGGTTCCAGGTTATGTTCATTTTGTTCTTTTCCATCTTCTTTTATTTAATTTCTGAACTTGAAGTTTATTGTTTCTGTTGTAATTGTAATATGTCTACACACCATGCTATATAGTAGTCTTTGAATGAAGGGAGGACTGGTCCCAAGAACATTACACGGGCAAGCGGTGTGAGACTAATCCCTTCCACGGGCACGCTACGGTATCCATGCCGTGGGAATCGCGAAAGGAAACACCGCTCCGCTCCCACGTGCACCATGCATGTTGTATCATTGGATTATCTCAACACATGACATCATTCCACAAGCAAAAAATGGAGTAACGAGCAACAAAGTTTTTCAAAATTAATGACAAACGGATAAGAGATAATTTAAGACAAACAAGCTCTAAAATTCTCCCACCAAATAATATGTGCATAAAACTATAAGTAACTTGTCATGCTCAAGAGAATGGAAGAGGCATACCCAAGGGCTTACATGTGGCAATAGATCTCAAGTCACGTGCGGGAAAAGGCTAGGGCAACATGTGATGAAGATGCGGATTTTGGGTAGGTTCATAGGGGCAGTTAGGGCTCGAGGAAGGGAACCACGTTCCGAAACATAAATAAGAGACAATATAAACTATCCATTGGTGGTGAATGTGGTTTCTGGATGGAGGAGTAGTAGTCGCCGACGTGAAAGGCTGTTGGAGGAGGAGACGCCAGGATCAAAGAAGGCTTTTGGTGATAGTAACGAGGGCGGGAGGTTGTCATCCAGTGGTTGGAGGAGTCGTCAAACAGAGCTTGGACTGGAGCGTAAAGAACGCCGACATGAGGGAACAACGAAGGATGGGTCACAGGTCTTGGTGGCGGCGGCGAGACCGGGACGAGAATCGTCGGACACCTGGAGTGGGATCGGGCATAGGAAAGGTAGAGGGGGTGCCAGTTATTTATATGTATTTCCTATTTTTCAAACTTTTTCCAGGGTGCGTGACTGCGTGTAAAGAGGGGGTGCCAGTTGTTTATATTAGGTAGGTTTTATAAGGGTTTTAATAGAGATGTTAAATGACAGTAAAGGAGGGAGGTAACCTAGGGTTAAGGGGAATGATTTTTGACATTTAGACTTTTAGATTTCCTTCACTCCTTAAACAAAGTATAAAACTGAAATATTAAGTAAAAAAATTAATTTCAATTTTTCTATAATATGATAAATATTTCATTTTAATGTTTAATTTCATTGCTTGCCCAAATTATCACTAGTGTTAATTTGACAGATCATTTTATTTATTGTCTTATTGGACGGTCACTCTAATAAGTCATACAAACGTGAGCGAGCATGATGCGCGATAATAGATACATGAGCGAGAATAACTTGCAAATGTGCTCGCGATTATAAAAAAGATATGTGCGGGAAAACATGCTCTACAGAATAAAATATAAAGATGTGTAACATAAAAATAACATAAGGATGTGATGCGGAGCAGAGACGAGGACGCGTTTTGAGTTTATTTTGATGTATTTTAAGGGCTAACCCACCGACCAATCATAGCCGTTGATGGGGATGCCCTAGTTTGTGTTTTCTTATAAATAGGATGCTAGGGGGGCTGGTTTGAGGCCATTGCAAAATTTGGAGAGCTCATTTTCGGATTCCTGCGATCCTTCCCCGGTGCCGACGCCGTGGAGCGCTACATGACGACTCCTAGGTGTTTTTCTTCATCCCCAAGGTAATACCCATCCATAGTCTTCTCCTTCCCCCTCCGAAACCTTATCCGCATCCCCTACAACCCCAAATCCCAATCCAAACCGCTGATTACTGTTCACGATTACCGTTCACGGGTACTGTTAGCCGGTACTGTTCACGGGTACTGTTCATCGGTAATGGTCATCCGCCGTTACTGTTCACCCGCACTGCTCATCCGCCGGCACTGTTCATCCGCCGGCCCTATACCAATCCCGCAGCCTCCTTCCCTCCGTGGATCCACTTCCCACCGTCCCGAAAACCCTAGATCTATTTTGATCTAGTGCTACCACCATCCGATCCGTTATTTCCACCGCACAAACCTTCCATTTTTGTCCGGATCCGCTCCTAAATATCAGATCGACTCACCCCCGGTCCGGATCTACTCATTCGTGTTCGGATCCGCCATTTTACCTTCCGTTACCATCACTTTCCACCGAGGGCAGCCACCGTCACCGTCGTCTCGCCACCGGTTCCACCTCCGATCGCCCGTTTGCATCCGGTCCCTCAAATTCTCCACCACCTCGGATCAGCCCACTGCATCGTGAGTATCTCGTGGTATTGTGTTTTGTATTTGACATTTGCATTTGGTTGTTTATCTATATTTGTGTTGTGACCATCGTTTGGTAGTTGTTGTACTTTTACGTTAATAATTGTTTGTGGAATTAATCGACGCCGCTTGCTTAGGCCCTCCGCACGGAGGAAGCCGTTGCCAAATCGCTAAAATTATTTAATTGCTTCTTTATTTTGATTAACTGCGTGGTGTTGTTAATTATCATTGCTTCAATTAATTGTCGTTGCTATCCGACTGTTTCATTGCATGTAGCATTGCATTCGCATATCCCCTCACACGTGCACGTAGAGTCCTAGCTTCCGAGCACCACTAGCCTACCCCTACATCATTTTGATATCAGAGCCCAAGGTTAGGCCATTTGCATGCTTTATAGTGGTAGGTCATATAGAGTCTTTAGGTTCATCCATGTCTTGTCATCGTCGTCGTTCGTCTCCTCCATCTGAGTATTCTAAGTCCGCCTATACCCGATCTCATAAAGCAACTTTAGAGAAATCCTCACGTTATCATGATGATTATTATCGCCTGCGACACACCACTCCCCGAGATCGTGTCGACCCACCGACACAACCTCACTATGCTAGAGATGATCAGTATGATGATTGTCGTCGTTTTATCCTTGCACGCGAGCGGATCGTGTTGAGCCTTCAACTCGACCTGATTATCTTAGGGATGACTATTTTGAGGATCCTCACTTTGAGAGAGATCTTGAGAGTCAGTTTCGTACAGTTTCCCCTTCCTTTGACGACTCATCGAGTCCCGAGTCTTTTAGCTATTGGCTCGTGGATATTGAGTATTATCATGATCATTTTGAGTTATTCGGCGAGCGTCGCGTTAAGTTTGCAAAACTTAAACTTTTAGATCAGGCAAGGACATATTGGGCTAGCGTTGAGAGGACCCGCGAGCGAGACCGTCTTCGTCGCATCACTAGTTGGGTGACCATGAAACGTATATTGTGTCAGAGGTATCTGACTTCATTGTATCAGAGTCGCTTGCTCGACCAATTATTTTCCCTTCAGCAAGGATCCATGTCTGTCGCTGAGTACATGGATTGCTTTGATGAGTTAGTTGTGAGGAGCGATATCCGAGAGGACCCAGCCATGACCACTTGCAGATTTAGATCTGGGCTTCGATCTGACATTCGTACTAAGGTGGTTTATCATCGCTCGAAGTCCCTCGAGCAGACGTGTCAGCTTGCCCTTCATTACGAACAGTCTTTGAGATCCGCCAGAGCTGATCGGTTGGACCCTCACCTTGACCTCCGCAGTACGAGCCCTTCTCATACTGAGGTCACTACGATGCCTACCACTGTCCTGTCACCCACGGCGGGAGTGATACCTGATGCGGATTACTCTCACCCCAGCGAGATGATTAGTCCCGTGAGTGACCTATCTCTTATTTCTGACCCGTCTCTTGTGATCCCGACGAAGGGTGAGCCTGAGCGACCTATTGAGTCTGTAGTGCTGTGTCCCTCACCCACACCTCCACTTTGGCATGTCCGGGGTTGATTAACACTCATACCCTAGACTCATGTCTTGACACCGCACCCGCAGACCCATTCTTGAGCGTAGGTCTATGTAGCTTTTCCCTTGGCATTACCCTGAGCCATGTTACAACCGAGAGCTCAGAGCCTGGTGTTGACCTCGTAGTGGCTATGTCACCCATGCACGGGGGCACTACCCCTTTCGATGGTACTTATCGGGAGGACCTTGACCTTAGTGACGAGCTCTATGACGAGCCCCCTGTTGAGCCTCCTGATGATCCGCCACATTTTGGTGGGGTTGAGACTCGGGTGAGTCACTCAGGTATGACGCCTCTTTCATTATCATCTATGACCTTGCCCCAGAGAAGCGATCTTGAGTGGAGCATGACATATGCAGGGCCTTCCTTGAGTCCACTTGAGTATACTCATATTGTGAGTACCTACCTTATGACACCTCACACTCTGGATGAGTTTTGGGACACGCAACCCGCTGAACCATCCGATGTGTTCCTCCTTGTCTGGGACGCTCACCATATTTTAGAGTCACGACTTCTAGTTTGTGTGCACAGTTTTCACCCAAGTAGTCGTCTTATCCGTGATGACTTTTCGTACACACCTCCTGGTGAGCCCCCCTGATGTGTCACGTTTCCTTAGAGACATTTGACTCTTTACGATCCCGTATTTGAGTATAGTTGTCTCTCACGGTCATCTGAGCGCTCATCACACACAGGACGAGTTTGTCTACACTCCACCGAAAGAACCTCCTGATAGGCCACCACATTTGAGAGACATCTCAGGAATTATTAGATTTTCCTATAAGGAGTGTACCGTGTCTGGCATGTTGTCTTTGCATCATTTGCATTACCTGCATGAGTCTGCTGAGTCATTTGCACAATATTTGCATGATTTGCATGAGTCGGTCTGTCGACGAATATTAACAAGCAATGAAAATTACAAAGCCCATTCAGTTAAGCGAAGGCGAGAGCAAATATTTAATGTAAGCGAGAAGGTCGTGGTGCGAGTCCGTCCTGAGAGGCTCCCTTCGGGGCCTGCCAAGAAGTCAAGCGCGAGGTGATTGGGTCCGTACTCCATTATTAGTCGTATTGGGACCAACGCCTACCGACTTGACATCCCGGCCAGTATGAGAATGCACCATGTGTTTAATGTTGAAGATCTGACTCCATACTATAAACCTCATTAGTATGTGGACCCGATCAGTGGAGATGCCCAGCCACCCCCACCCCACTGTCATTACCATATCACCCTCATACGTCCTCACCCATTGTTGACCTCTACCCACCTGGGGACTCGTCTTCTTTGGTTTCACCGCAGGCACCGCCGATCACACCGGGATCCACCACTCGTGAGTTGAGCGTTAAGAGCTTCATGGAGACCAGACTCCACCAGTGCATTCCCACTACAGACGTTGGTGACTCTTGGGTACTTGCAGCAGAGCTTGATCGATTCGCCCCTGGACTTCGACTTCAGCACGTCCGTCTCCATTCTACGGAGATGACATCTTTTCAGTCAGGGGGAGTTGATTGGTGCGGACACTTTCTAGCGACGTCACTTGGGCGACCTCTGGTGGACTTCTTCGAGTTGTACCCAGCATGCAGCGAGAGAATTTTGATCCCTATTTATCGGAGATGAATTCTTTCAAGCCGGGGAGATTGATGCGGAGCAGAGACGAGAACACGTTTTGGGCCCGTTCGGGGCTGATTTGACAACTTTCCATATATGGCGTGCCCGGATCGACGATCGGGCTCCGCGGTTGCGTCCGGAGCGTCGCCGCGAGTCAAAACGCTGTATTACTTTATATTTTTTGAGTTTATTTTGATGTATTTTAAGGGCCACCGGCCAATCATAGTCGTTGATGGGGATGCCCTAGTTTTTGTTTTCTTATAAATAGGATGCTAGGGGGTTGGTTTGAGGCCATTGCAGAATTTGGAGAGTTCATTTTCGGATTCCTGCGATCCTTCCCCGGTGCCGACGTCGTGGACCCCTAGGTGACGTCTCTTAGGTGGTTTTCTTCATCCCCAAGGTAATATCCATCCATAGTCTTCTCCTTCCCCCTCCGAAACCCTCATCCGCATCCCCTACAACCCCCAAATCCCAATCCAAATCGCTGATTACGGTTCACGATTACTGTCCACTGACACTGTTCACGGGTACTGTTCATCGGCAATGTTCATCCGCCGTTACTGTTCACCCGCACTGTTCATCCGACGACACTGTTCATCCGCCGACCCTATACCAATCCCGCAGCCTCCTTCCCTCCGTGGATCCACTTCCCACCGTCCCGAAAACCCTAGATCTATTTTGATCTAGTGCTACCACCCTCCGATCCGTTATTTCCACAGCACAAACCTTCCATTTTTGCCCGGATCCGCTCCTAAATATCGGATCTACTCACCCCCGGTCCGGATCTACTCATTCGTGTCCGGATCCGCCGTTTTACCTTCCGTTACCACCAATTTCCACCGAGGGCAGCCACCGTCACCGTCGTCTCGCCACCGGTTCCACCTCCGATCGCCCGTTTGCATCCGGTCCCTCAAATTCTCCACCACCTCGGATCAACCCACTGCATCGTGAGTATCTCGTGGTATTGTGTTTTGTATTTGACATTTGCACTTGGTTGTTTATCTATATTTGTGCTGTGACCATCGTTTGGTAGTTGTTGTACTTTTACGTTAATAATTATTTGTGGAATTAATCGCCGCCGATTGCTTAGGCCCTCCGCGCGGAGGAAGCCGTTGCCAAATCGCTAAAATTATTTAATTGCTTTTTTATTTTGATTAACTGCGTGGTGTTGTTAATTATTATTGCTTCAATTAATTGTCGTTGCTATCCGACTGTTTCATTGCATGTAGCATTGCATTCGCATATCCCCTCACACGTGCACGTAGAGTCCTAGCTTCCGAGCACCACTAGCCTACCCCTACATTAGGATGCATCCCAAGTTGCATCATCAGTGTAGCTCGAATTCCATTCTTAATCATGGTTGAATGTTTGGATTAGCTAAAAGTTGAGTAGATGCAGATTTCATTACGTGGTGCATTGTATCATGCCTTCATAAATCTACTTAGTTATAGTTATCATTTGAGACCTTCCATCATGTATATTCATCTCTCATGGTATATTGTTTTAAGTTCATGCGTTCTGGAGAATTATTTTAATCCATCTACGAATGTTTATTCTTTTCGTAGGCACCAAGTGTCTTATACCATACCCGCCGTAATAGCATGACCATAATAAACCATGCTTTTAGTTGCATAGGGTTGCTTAGAGGAATTCACTAATCCGTCCTCAATGCAATGTGTACTCATTAAAATTCATACTGGATCACTAATGCTTAAATTTTAGAAGCTATTCTTATTATAAAGGCATCGCTCTCTCCATATAGGATTATGCAGTCATCAACCCCCATTATTCTCATAAGCAAATCACTCTTCAGCCAACTAGTTCATGACTTTAGTCACTGAGTCACCAAGTTCACTGCCACTAACTAATCTTAAAATTTGTTACCCCCACCCTACACAAGCACCAAGCAACCAGTAGCAATCTCCTTTCCTACTCCATCTGAATGAGGGACTATACCTGTTTTATAGCGACGCTTCACAATTATATCTTAGATACAAGGAGCTTTTCTAGAGGGAGATAAAAGAAGCAAATGATTCCACTGCCTAGAATTTATTTAGTGCAAGTTGGTCAAAGCTCAAGTTAGAGAAGCAGAGTGATGTTACGAGTATTTGCGCCAAGTTGTCATTTATGCGCTTTTAATTGATGTCAGTCATTTAAGAGTCGTTAGTTGAGTGTCGAGTCAACTAATGCGAGTCATTAATTTGTTACTTGAGAGTTGAGCTAATTAGTGTAACCCATTAATATGTGGCTGAGAGTTATGTATCCTATGCCTCTTTAAGTACCATTTAATGATGAATGAGAATAAGCAATATTTGAGTTCTATTCCCTTGAGATATTTTAGTAGCTCTCTCCTCACAAGCACGCCTCGTCCAAGCATGCCCTGTTCAAGTAGCTGCGGCAAGACTCCGTAGTATCCTCACCGCCACCACTCCATCTCCAGCTAGTTATGGACCTAGCCATAACACCAGACTAATCCCTAGTGTTTTGAATATCAGAGGTAATGCAGTGCGGATTAGAATATATCAACACAATTATAAAAAAGTTAAAATTTAACTAGCATATTTTAAATTTATGATTCTCAGATGAGTTTTTTGGACAACTTTTATTGGCGAGAGGTGCAAGCACCCCCGAGTTTTTCAACATCTCGTACTAAACTCAAATTTTCAAATGAGAAATTAAAGAAAAACAGCGAGAGTGAAGATCTTTGTCTGGGACTGGCTTCTCCTTCTCTTATCTCTTTCTTATGTCTATTACTGTACTTGTACACTAGGACTCTAGGAGAGCAAACGAACTCACTGAGCTCAGGAACTCACAACTGAAAAACATAACTTGACTTGAAGTGGACTCGGTGCTAGGGATAAGACAAGTAGTTGAGCGAACTGTACTAATATACTTTGTACACTTTGTATATTTCATATATAATACCAAAGCTCGGACCTGTGAAAGAGCGTGCGTAGCGAAGCACAATAATAAATCAGACGGTAAAAACAATAATGGCCAAAAAGTAAAACCATAATATTTACGAAAACAAAGAAACCAAGAATAGATAATACAAGCACATAATAAAAAATATGTAATTTTGATGTCATTTGTTATTTTTTAAATGTAGGACTAATATTTATTTATGTACTAGTAGTTCGCTAGAGAAATTTGCTGTTGAACATAACTCATGTATGAATGTACGAAGAGAGTGCCTAAATGTTTGAGTGACAACTGACAATAATATGTAATGAAAATAAATATGTTATTTGTATTTTTCATAAAATCTGAGTGAACATGACATTGAATATAATGTGTTTCAAAAATGAAGCTGTAAACAAATTTACTTAGGATAAGGTGAAAGTCGTGAGGTGAATATGGGATAATGGGATTCTAATGAACGTATGCATGTGTAGTAATGATGAGGATACCTAGAATGGTTCAAAGCTCATACAGGGAGCTGACGAATAAATTAACAATAAGTGATAAAAATAATAAAGGAAACTACATATATATGCACAAGTGAAAGCAATGACTTAGATAGTTAAACAAGTGTTAGATGATTGAAAACCAAGAGTGCATTCACAAAATACTCGATGAATGCCTTTCAAATACAATGATAATTAGGCAGATTAATACGAATTAAAATCCTAATAATATGAATTCCCGCAAGAAATCAACACAAAGTAAATTTGAATTCCATTTTTGAACTTACACGGGTAATCAAGGCCCCAATAGAAGTGTATGGCGGTTGAATCAGGCTCTGGATGATTTCATTGCAACATTTTTGCCACTGAAGTTGATTTATGACATTGATTTTGTCCTCACGGGGGAGGGATCTGAAGCAGGGGATTGAAATTCTCCTTGCGAGGGATGTAGGAGGCAACAAATTGTTGTTCTAGTGGTTCCGGAATGGAAATAGTGAGTTGCCTTGATTGTCCGACATGGGGAGGACTAGAAGCAGGAGTAGCAGATTTCAATGACAGCTTTGTCGTTGATAAAGTCATCGGAAGCAAGGGTTGGGCTGCACTCTTGCACGACTAACTGGAGTGTGGCTGGGTGACGGTGTTGGAAGGGGATTTTGTTAAACCGAACGCCGATAAGGCCAAAAATCAATGCATGAGCTATCTTCTCGTCCAAGGGGAAGCCGTTAATCCTCGATGAGATTGGCATTCAATACAACCTTCGTTCTCATCCTGGGAAGACGAGTGCACTCCTGGTAGCTCGCACCTGCCCCCGACTTCGGGCGAGTGCGAGTACCCAGCCTCACCGGGTACTTGCCACCCCCGGGCGAGCACGCCTCAAGCGGAGTGCGCTCATCCCTAGAGGGGTGACCCATTTTTCCAAGAAGTCCAATTTTGGTCTGCAATTAGCCATTTCAAACATCGGGATTCCGCTGTTGGTAGACCAATTTAGGTTGCAACTAGTAATTCAAAAAGCGGGATTTCTCTATCGGCAAATCATTTTTAGAAAACTATAAATAGACCCCCAAGGGCACCTTTGGAGGGACTTTTGCTTCTTCTCTTATTTGGCTGGTTCTGGTTGGCGAGAGCTCCAACACTCTATTCACCCAGGTTTTCGGGTTGACAGCCTGGTGCTCTCTAGTGCCTTCCACGGTGCCCAACTCATCATTGGTTTGTGAGGGGAAGCTCTCTGTGATCTTCTGGGTTTGTGGCGATACCTTCTCACTGTAGTTCGCGGGGTCTGTTTCTAGTTGTCCACCTTTGTGAGGTTCTTTGCTCCGAGTGCCTGGCCTAGCGTTCTAACTTAGGATAAGTAAGCGCAAACTACCCCAATCGGGCCGAATGTGAAAGCACTCGTTGGCATATTCACCTCACTTTTAATTGATGTCAGCCATTTAAGAGTCGTTAGTTGAGTGTTGAGTCAACTAATGCGAGTCATTAATATGTTACTTGACAGTTGAGTCAATTAGTGTAACCCATTAATATGTGGTTGAGAGATGTATTGTATGCCTCATTAAGTACCATTTAAGGATGAATGAGAATAAAAAATAGTTGAGTTCTATTCCCTTGAGATATTTCAGTAGCTCTTTCCTCTCAAGCACGCTCCATCCTAGCATGCCATGTTCAAGTAGTTGTGGTAAGACAATGTAATATCCTCACCGTCACCTCTCCATATCCAGCTAGTTATGGACCTAGCCGTAACTAACTAGCATATTTAAAATTTATGATTCTCAGACTAGGTTTTTGAACAAAATTTTGATAGGCGAGAGGTGTAAGCACTGTGAGGTTTTCAGCATCTCTTGCTAAACTCGATTTTTCAAATGAGAAATGAACAAACTGGCTTCTCCTCTCTTATCTCTTTCTTCTGTCTATCACTGTACTTGCACACTAGGAGTCTAGGAGAGCAAACGAAATCACTGAGCTAAGGAACTCACAATTGAAGAACATAACTTTATTTGGAGCGGACTCGGTGTTAGGGATAAGTCAAGTAGCGAACTGCACTTATATACTTGGACACTTTGTATATTTCATATATAATACCAAAGCTCGGACCTATGAAAGAGCGAGCGTAGCAATGCACAATAATAAATTAGACGGCAAAAAAAGTAATGGTCAAAAAGTAGAAATCATAATCTTTAGGAAATGAGAAAGAAACCGACAATAGATAATACAAGAACATAATATAAAAAAAATGTACATTTTGATGTCATTTGCTATTTTTAAAATGTAGGACAATAATATTTATTTATGTACTAGTAGTTCGCTTGAGAAATTTGTTGTGGAACATAACTCATGTATGAATGTATGATGAAAGTGTCTAAATTTTTGAGTGACAGCTGACAATAATATGTAATGGAAATAAATATGTTCTTTCTATTTGTATTTTTTTATAAAATCCGAGTGAACATGACATTGAATATATTGGAAAAGCCCATGTAAAAGGCCCATTTAAATGACCTTCTTTCTTGTTTTATTTCTCCTCCTTCTTTAGTCCCACATCTTGTATATGATTTATTCCTCTCTCCTCTCTCCTATATATTTGTATTCTCTCCTTGTAATTAGATACTTGAATAATACATACAAGCTTTGAGCTCTCTCAACATGGTATCAAAGCGAGGTTCCCTCTAGCTGCGGTCTTCCCTTCTCTTCAAACCGCCCAGCTCGCCCAGCCCGCCTTCCCTGCGGCCTGCCTTTTTTTGTCCGCTCCGACCTCCTGCGGACTGCCTTTCTGTCCGCTCCGATCTCCTGCGGCCTGCCCATCTGCATCCGCCTCTCTTCTCCCTCTCTCCGTGGTTCCACCCTCCTCAGGCTTTCAAAGTCATCTTCTGCTCTGACTCGTGGGGCCCAACTCTTCTATCCGCTGCGGACTTTCTTTCCTGTCCGCTGCACGCTCTTCCTCTGTCCGCTCGAGCCTCTTTGCTCGCGGACTGCTCCTCTCCGCTCGAGCCTCTTTGCTCGCGAACTACTCCCTATCCGCAGTCTCTTGCGAACTGCTCCAGTCCGCTGTGATCTGCTCCAGACCGCTGCGTTCTCTGCCTTCTCCTTCCACCCGCTGCGGACTTTCTTTCCTGTCCGCTGCACGCTCTTCCTCTGCCCGCTCGAGCCTCTTTGCTTTCGGACTGCTCCTTTCCGCTCGAGCCTCTTTGCTACGCGGATTGGCTCTCCCCTATCCGCAGTCTCTTGCGGACTGCTCCATCCTGCCGCCGTCTGCTCCTGACCGCGCCGCGACCTCTTCTTGTTCGCCGCAACCTCATCCAGTTCGCCCGTTCGCCAGTTCGCCGCGACCCCATCCAATTCGCCGCGACCCCATCCAGTTCGCCGCGACCTCATCCAGTTCGCCGCGGCCTCCTCTCGCCCGCTGCGAACTCGCGCGGTTTGTACTAGCCGCGCCCTGCTGTCTGCTGTGCCTCAGTCCGCTGGTTCTGCCCGCCTCTTCTCCAAGTCTCCATGTCCTCCAGCGAACTGAGGCACAGCAGACAGCAGGGCGCGACTAGTAAAAACTCTAACGGAGGCCTGGATTCAACACCAGCCCGCGACTACTGATCTCGCTGCTCAACGCGCCCAGAAGGAGGCTGTTTGTATTGCTATGATTATGGCTCGCGTCCCGCCGCACCTTCACAGTATCCGGGCCCAGGTTCTGGCCTCACCCACTACCCCTTCCTTCTCCGATGTCTGCTCGATGTTACTTCGCGTACCACCTCCACCGGAGGCACCTGCACCACCCTCGCCGGCCCTTCTTCAGCAGGCCCTTCCTCCTTTACTTCCCCCACCCTCTTTTACTCGGGGTGGACGTACGGGCTCCCGTGGGCGGGGCCGTGGTGGCCGCGGTCGGCCCAAGTGCACCTACTGCTGCCGGGATGGCCATACTGAAGCGGTCTGTCACAAGAAACATGGCTACCCTCATCGCCCGCCTACTGCTGCTGTTACCGATAGCTCTCCTCCGACTGGTACGGATCTTGAGGCTCTTCACCTTCAACTGCAACAACTCCAGGGGCTCCTCAACCCTCCATCTGCTTCCATTGCCTCCACCTCCCCTGCAGGTATTGTCTCGACCTACACTGTCGGTACTGCCTGCCTTTCCTCCGGCTCTCGCTGGATCCTGGACTCGGGAGCCACCCATCACATCACTTCCATGCAACCGCCTCGGTTCTCTGATGCTCCTCATCCGCAGTCTATTACTGTGGCCAATAGTGCGATTGTTCCGGTCTCCGGATGTGCTGATCTCCTCCTCCATCCCTCTCTCTCTCTTCGTTCCGTTCTTTATGTGCCAGCCTCACCATTTAATTTACTATCTGTTGGTCGTATTACTACTGATATGAATTGTTATATCACCTTCACCTCTTCTGGTTTTTTGATACAGGATCGGCAGACGCAGATTACCATTGGTAGGGGTCGACTGCAGAGCGGGCTCTACCTCCTCGATGACTCTCCCACATCCCTTTCCTCTGTTTCCTCTACTGATTGACATTGTCGGCTTGGGCATGCCCCTCTACCTATCCTCCAGAAGCCGCTTCCTGACATCCCTCTTCCTGTTTTTAAATGTGATTCCTGTATTCTTGGCAAACAGCCTCGAGCTTCTTATCCCGCACATTGTACTCGGAGCTCTGCTCCTTTTGATCTAATACATTCTGATATTTGGGGCCCGTACAAAGTTTCTAGCATCTCTGGTTATCGTTATTTTATAACCTTTATTGACGATTAATCTCGCACCATCTGGTTGTATCTCTTACATGATCGCTCTGAGCTTACTCGTGTTTTTCAGGGTTTTGTGTTAGAAACTCGTACGCAATTCTCTACCACCATTAAAACTTTTCGCTCTGATAATGCCCGGGAATACACTAGCCATGAGTTTGCCACTCTCTGTGCAAACTTCGGTATTGTTCATCAGACTTCTTGTCCCTACACCCCGCAGCAAAACGGGGTCGCCGAACGCAAGAACCGCCACTTGCTTGATGTTGCTCGCTCCCTCATGTTTCACATGCACGTTCCCAAAGTCTTCTGGAACTTTGCGGTTTCCACCGCGTGTTTTCTTATCAACCGTCTCCCATCACCGGTTCTCCAGAACGCTACCCCCTTCAGCCTTCTTTTTCCCTCCACATCCGCCTTCCCTCTCACACCCCGGGTTTTTGGTTGTACTTGCTTTGTCCATAACCTGGGCCCCACTCTTGACAAACTGGATTCCCGTGCGGCCAAACATATTTTCGTCGGCTACTCACGCACCCAAAAGGGTTATGTTTGCTACTCCCCGGTCACCCGGAAGGTCTCTGTATCTACTGACGTTACTTTCCGGGAGGAGGATCACACTTCTTCCCTCCTCCTTTGCCACCACTTCTACCACCACCTCTCCACCACCCTCCCTCCCACGGCCGGTGATCCCCGTCCACTCCCCTCCAACCATCCCTCCGCCTCCTCCCACCCTTGACCCTCCTCGACCGCCCGTTATTCGGGTTTATACTCGTCGCCCTCTTCCTCTCGTTGCTCCTATGCAGTCGGCTTCGACCTCGGCTTCTCCGTGTTCTGCTGCTCCGGTACCGGCCTCTACAGCTCATCCGATGGCGAAGTATGTTTCTCTCCATCGCCTCTCTCCCCCTCTTCAGACCTTGGCTACTTCCCTATCCTCGGTCTCTATTCCTACTTCTGTACAGGACGCTCTTCAACGTCCTGGGTGGCGTGCTGCCATGGAAGAAGAGATGGCTGCTCTGTGGGCGAACCGGACTTGGACCTTGGTGCCCCTTCCTCCCGGCCAGAAACCTGTTGGGTGCAAATGGGTCTTCGTCATCAAACATGCTCCTGATGGGACCATTGATCGCCTCAAAGCTCGTTTGGTTGCTCGTGGCTTCACCCAGCAGCAGGGGCTCGACTATGATGGGACGTTCTCTCCGGTCGCTAAGCTCAACACGGTCCGCATTCTCATTTCTGTTGCTGTCCATCGTCAATGACCCTTATTTCAACTCGACGTCAAGAACGCTTTCCTGAATGGCGACCTTCAGGAAACTGTTTACATGCGACAACCTCCCGGGTTTGAGACCACGGGGGAGTCCCGGGTCTGTCACCTTCTCAAATCACTATATGGTATCAAGCAATCCCCTCGGGCATGGTTCGACAAGTTCAGCAAAGCTCTCCGGGCCATTGGCTTCACTCGAAGCTCGGCTGACTTCTCATTGTTTACTCGTCACCGGGCAACGGGTACGGTTCTCCTATTGGTATATGTCGACGACATCATTATTACTGGAAATGACTTGGACAACATAAAGGCCGTTAAGCTACATCTGAGCTCCGTCTTCCAAACTAAAGATCTGGGACATCTTCGGTACTTCCTCGGTCTGGAAGTGGCCAGACGGTCAGATGGTCTGGTTCTCTCTCAGCAAAAATATTGTCTGGATCTTCTTCATGATGCGGGCTACTCTGGCTGCAAACCTATTGACACTCCCATGGATGCAAATCACAAACTATGTGCTCAGGGCTCAGATTCTGATTCTCTTTTACAAAATCCAGAATATTACCGTCGTCTAGTTGGGAAACTTATCTACCTAACAGTTACAAGACCTGATATATCCTTCGTTGTGGGACTCGTCAGTCGCTATATGCACTCTCCTCGAAGCTCTCATCTCCAGGCTGTGGAACGCATTCTCAGATATCTTAAGACAGCTCCTGACCAAAGACTTGTATACAAAACCTCATCTTCCATTCCTACACTAGTGGCATACTCTGATGCCGACTACGCTGGCTCCCTCGACGATCGACGATCTACTAGCGGGTTTTGCACCTATTTTGGAGGACATCTGATTACTTGGCGAAGCAAGAAACAAGCAGTGGTTGCTCGATCCTCAGCAGAGGCAAAATATCGGGCATGACTGCTGTTGTCTCTGAACTCACATGGATTGAGAGGCTCCTTACCGACCTTGGAGTTAAACTATCTTCACCAGCTCTCCTCCTATGTGACAGTCAAGCTGCCATACATATTGCTAAGAACCCGGTCTTTCACGAAAGAACGAAGCATATTGAGGTAGATTGCCATTTCATCCGAGAGAAAGTCCACATGAAGAAGATCGAGGTCAAACATGTTCCGGGGACTGAACAGGTCGCTGACATCCTCACCAAAGCTCTACTTAGTACCCTGTTCTATCAGTGCCTATCCAAGCTTGGCGCATACGACGTGTACGCTCCAGCTTGCGGGGGAGTATTGGAAAAGCCCATGTAAAAGGCCCATTTAAATGACCTTCTTTCTTGTTTTCTTTCTCCTCCTTCTTTAGTCCCACATCTTGTATAGGATTTATTCGTCTCTCCTCTCTCCTATACATTTGTATTCTCTCCTTGTAATTAGATACTTGAATAATACATACAAGCTTTGGGCTCTCTCAACAGAATACAATGTGATTCAGAAATGAAGTTGTAAACAAATTTGCGCAGGATAAGATGAAAGTCGTGAGGTGATTATGCGATAATGGGTTTCTAATGAACGGATGTACATGTAGTAATGATGAGGAGACCTAGAATGATGCAAAGCTCATACAAGGAGCTGATGAATAAATTAACAATAAGTGATAAAAATAATAAAGGAAACTACATATATCCACAATTGAAAACAATGAATTAGATAATTAAACAAGAGCTAGATGAATGAAAACCAAGAGTGCTTTCACGAAATACTCGATGAATGTCTTTCAAATACAATGGTAATTAGGCAGATTAATACGAATTAATATCCCTAATAAAATTAATTCCCACAAGCAATCAACACAAAGTAAATTTGAATTCCAATTTTGAACTTACACGGGTAATCAAGGCCCCAATCGAAGTGTATGGCAGCTGAATCTGGCTCTGAATGATATCATTGCAACAATTTTGCCACTGAAGTTGATTTACAACATTGATTTGAACCTCACGGGGGAGAGAGCTGAAGCAGGGGACTGGAATCTTCTTGCGAGGGTTGTAGGAGGCAGGAAATTGTTGTTCCAGTGGTTCCAGAGAGGAAATGTTGCCTTGATTGTCGGGTATGGTGAGGACTAGAAGCAAGGGTAGCGGACTTCAACGACAGTTTTGTCGTCATAAAGTCATCGAAAGCAAGGGTTGGGCTGCACACTGGCGCAACTAGCCGGAGTGTGGCTGGGGCAACGTTGGAAGGGGATTCTGTCAAACCGAATGCCAATAAGGCCAAAAATCAATGCATGAGCTATCTTCTCGTCCAAGGGGAAGCCATTAATCCCCGATGAGATTGGAATTCAGTACAACCTTCGTTCTCATCCAGGGAAGGCTAACAGTGACAAGATAGCAAAAACCACCAACTGTTCCCCAACATTTTTGAGTGGTTACCAAGGTGTGTGTGCAGGAGCAAACGAGTTCTACCCGTTACAATAGAGTATCGAGATGTCTTGTGGAACAATGGATGAATTTAACCGTCGATTAATAGGGGGGACATGAGATGATCAATTAAATGGAAAGGTGGCTATAGATTAAGCTTTAATACTTAATGTCCTACAAAATCGGCACCGCGAATGATTATAAAAGTCTGAAACTTCTCAAAATTATGCAATACTGAAAATAAACTTTGAACCAGTATATATAGGTAGTGACATACAACAGACGGCTATAATTGACCATCATGACATACATAAAGACAAATAATATACGAAAAAAATAAAGTAAATACATAAAAAATATTTCATCGACGTTTTGAATGCGACAATGACCGCTGGAAACTACAACGACCGTTATTCTGGCGGAATAACGTCGGCAGTGCACCAGTCGAAGCTGTCGAAGTAATATAAAACAACAGATTCCTACCAATTATCAAATCACGTGGAGCGCATGTGAAGATACTGGGACGTCCTAAAGCTTGAGCTTTCTAAGCGAATAATTGATTGATGTGATTAAATCCTACTCCTATTTCATTAACTAATTAATTCTACAAGCATAAATCAACAAAGGATAAGAGAAAATACATTCCAGACAACTACACAAATTAGGTCAAAATCACATAAATGATAAATCACAAGTATTCTGTTATGGACCTTCCCCCTTGATCGAGTAACCGACGACGGAGCTATGGTGGTGAGGCGGGAGGCTAGGTGCGGAGCGACGTCGATCGGGAAGTGCGTGGTATCGCGGGTTGCGATGACTAGGGTTATTCCCAAACCGTAACCGGGAGTTTAGAGAGAGAGATAGGGAAAGAGGGGATTAAGAGAGAGAGAGAGTTTTGAGTTCTAATTTCTTGCATACCATCAAAGTCCAACCGGACACTATTTAAGTTCACAAACACGCCCTCATTTGGGCTTACGACAATGGGCACAACGTTAAAAATAACGCACAACATGACATAACATAATTTGAAGATACAAAGATAGCTGGCGTCGTCACGTCACATTACATCGCCGCCCTCGTCCGAAGACAGCCTGTCCTCCAGCTGGATCAAAGGGTATTGCAGTATCGTCTTCTCCCGTCGTGTCATCATTGGGAGGATCATCTACTTCGAGCCAAAATAAACGTTTGTATCCATGACCAGACGTGAAATGTTCATCACAATTATAGCACAAGCTTTTTCACAACGCTCGACCATCTCAGTTTGGGACAAACGGCAGTGAACAATAGGCCGCGACGTATCGTTTCGGAATGGAGCCTTGTCAGGCAAGCTGGCTGGAGAGTAAGTGCCCTGATAGTCCCTACGTCCCAAAGGCGGACGCTCTAGTAGTAGTCGCCGTTCACAGGCCCTGGCAAGGCTCATCACTGTATTGAGATCACGTGGCAGAAGAAATTCCACATCCCAACGTAATCGCTCGTGAATGCCGGCGGTGAATAGGAGAACTTGCTGCTCTGGTAAGACTGACGTTTGCCTTAGACAATAGTATTTGGAATTGTTCTAGATAAGCGTTGATGGAGCCATCCTGTTTGAGGTTCGCCAGATCGTTGAGTGGCTTTCCCTGTAGACCAGGGCCGAACCTCAGGGTACAAGCTGCACTGAATTCCGCCCACAAAGGGTTGAGGTGTTCCCGCCGAAGTTGAGTGAACCACAGTTGCGCTGGACCAACTAAGTGGAAGGAGGCAATGTCGACACGTTCTTCATCTGGTGTGCGCTGGTTGACGAAGAAAATATCACAACGGGTAAGCCAAAGAAGAGGATCTTTGCGGCCCTCATAGATTGAGAAATCCATTCGGAAGTGCGACCGTAGTCGGGGTATTCTGCGTCTGTAGGAGTGGCGGAGTCCATACGACTTGCTGAAGGAAGATCGGCCGTGTGCAAGGGCTGATGAGAAGGCATCCCCTGTAGGCCATCCAAACGTGCGTTGAGGGTGTCCATTTTGGCGTTCTGAGTTGTGAACATGGTTTGGAAGAGTGCCATGATCTCGGCTAGCGTGTCGTACGAGTGGTGGGATGCCGCGGGGTTGGAAGGACTCTCTGGTGCGTAGGAGAGTTGGCTTGCGGAATCGGCGGCCGTGCGGAGCGGTCGGAGTTGTCGCAGGTTCGGGCGAGCCGAGGAAACGCCGAAGGGCTCTGATACCAGACTGTTTTGGACCTTCCCCCTTGATCGAGTAACCAGCGGCGGAGCTATGGAGGTGATGCGGGAGGTTGGGTGCGGAGCGACGTCGATCGGGAAGTGCGGGGTATCGCGGGTTGCGGCGGCTAGAGTTATTCCCAAATCGGAACCAGGAGTTTAGATAGAGAGAGATGGGGAAAGAGGGGATTAAGAGAGAGAGAGAGAGAGAGTTTTGACTTCTAATTTCTTGCATACCATCAAGTCCAATCAGACAATATTTAAGTCACAAACATGCCCCCATTTGGGCTTACAACAACGGGCACAAAACGTTAAAAATAACGCACAACATGACATAACATAATTTGAAGATACAAAGATAGTTGGCGTCGTCACGCCACATAACATATCCACCACCATACATGATTAAAATCCCATTATACATTACATATTAGCAATACATTCAGAAAAAAATGGAAAACTAAAGTGAGAAGGAAGAAGCAAGGGTAGCACCGCGAATACAGGGGAACGAAGACACTATTCCTCGGAATGAGAAGATAACGGGTTGTCACTCTGGCTCTTCTGGAAAACCTTGACTGTCGTGCGGGGTGGGGGATGGAGCTGTCACCTCCTCGATAGCTGCCTTCTCGAGTCTCGACAACAACTGTCTCAACCGCTGCCCTCTGAGGAGCTACTCGCTCAATGGCGACTTGGTCGGTGACAACTTATTTGGGTGTAGCAGAGGAGAGTTTTCACTTAGATCCTTGCGCCTCTCTGTCTTCGGCACTGTGTGCAGCTGTGGGGGAAGGAACTTGTTCATGTTCAGGCGCAATATCCTCAACATCCTGAAGAGAATTCAGTGAGGTGACATCAAAAAATTATCAGGCATGGATCTCATTGCGAGTCTACACCTGTCACCGTGGAGGAGATCCCCGCAAAAGAATCCTTCGCATTATCTCCTACCGGAGGGTCCAAGGAGGACCTGGATGGTATCTCTCCTGCTTAGCTGTATTGACCTCTCTTTTATTTTCTAATGCAAATGCAATCTTTCAAGGAGGGTCCGAGGAGGACCTGGATGGTATCTCTCCTGCTTAGCTGTATTGACCTTTCTTTTATTTTCTAATGCAAATGCAATCTTTCAAGGAGGGTCCGAGGAGGTCTCATCAATGCTGGATTCAATATTCGAGGTGGGAGAATTTGCTTGGCTTTGAGGGCTCGACAACCCCTGATTCATGAGCTTTGTTTGATATCTCCTACCGTAGGAGAAGGCGCTTGCGATTTAAAGCATCAGCCAACCCCCAGCGGTGGACATATGGAACTTCACCGGAGCCGGAGGGGAGGAATGGTGAGACCTCTTCAACGCGGCATCAAGTGACACATGGCAGGTTCGCTATACATATAGATATAGATACATATATAAATAAGGCTTCTCGTCAGAGAATAAAATTAAGGCTCTATTTGTTTGGGCGTTTCAGTGCTCCGTTTTGGGCAAACGCCGTCGGAAGGCGGGTAAACAAATAAATCTCCGGCGGCGTTTGCTTCGTTTCCACCCGCCTGTCTTGAGAAACGCCCCAAAAAGCTCCGTTTGGAGCGACCACCTCCCCCCTCCGTTTCGAACACTCCGTTCCACCCGCTGGATCGACCCGCCACCGCCGAAACAAATGAAGCCTAAAAATTAAGGTTTGGCTATTGGAGCCATCTTCATTGCCGAGGGATTATTTTCTCTCTCATGGCGTTGCATCTGTAATGCCTGCTTGATCTTGTTTTGCAGAAACGCTTTTAATGCATGCGAGCTACAATTCTTGAAAAGATAAAGTAATTCCTTGATATATAATTTGATTCCTCAAAATTACAGGGTATTAAATCTTCTGGAAATTCTTTTCTCTGGTTTTTTAATGGTTTCGGCTTCGGTTTTGCTTCTCTCTAGAATCGGCCTCTTTATAAAACGGCAATTGTGTACAGAAATGCTAATGGATCCACGAGGCGGCTGCCATTACATTGACCTGAGTTTGACCGTTTCGGATGGCTTCCCTCGCCCAGGTATTTC
>CM077154.1:145952885-146113422 GCA_039583875.1 Platanthera guangdongensis
TTTCATAAGCAATCTCCTAGAACGCTCTCTCTCTGCATAAACTAGTCTGCGCGCCTCCCTGACCTCCAAATAGCCGTCGTTGCCGATAAGAATACCCGCAGCCTCCAAGTGCCTAGAGAAAGCAAGCTCTTCCTCAACTCGGGCACATACCGAACGTCGGTGAGGATCCTAACCACTCCATCGAACATCCTAATCCTGATGCTCCCGACTTCAGATATCTTGCACTCTGACCTGTTCCCCATCCGAACACGACCACCTCCACAGTGCCTAATACTGGAGAACCATTCAATGTTCGGCACATGTGGAACGAACATCCTGTATCCATGATCCAGGAATCTGTGGTCTCACCGCTGGGTGAAATATGAAGAACGTCAGCGTCGTTCTCATCCTCGGATGCTACCGCAGCCTGATGTGGCTCATGCGTCTGTTCTCTAAACTTCCTCTTTCGGGCACTCATTCTTCCAGTGCCCCTCCTCCTTGCAGTAGTGGCATTTTGTATTCCTGCCCCCGGACTTAAACCTAAGTCGGTCTTCCTCCTTCCCTTTTCCTCTCGATCTACCCCGGGTGGGGTCCTTGCTCTTCACGAATAGGCCCTCGTCGGCTCTAGGGCTCGACTTGCTTCTCGTTCGTTTGAGAGCAGTGTTGTCATCACTTCTTCCATCTTCAGGGTGTCCTTATCCATACAGGATCGTGTGACCAGATGATCGAAGGACTTCGACAATGAAGACAACAGGAGAAGAGCCTGGTCTTCCTCCTCGACCTTAATGTCCATACTACGCAACTGAGAGATAAGTTTATTGAACCATTCATGTGATCAGAAGCGGAGTGCTGTCCGACATCCTCAAGCTGTAAATTGTGTTTCTTTACGTACAGCTTATTCGTGAGAGATTTTGACATATAAAGCTCCTCAAACTTCTTCCACAATCCGCTGTAGTCTCAGCATCGACTACATTATACATAACCTCATCGGCCAAACACAACTGGATTGTGCTGATGGCCTTCAGATCTAGCTCATCCCACTCGTCGTCCTTCTTCCCGGACTTCTCCTTTCCGAGGAGAGCCTTATGAAGACCTTGCTGGACGAGAACCCGCTTTGGCCCGTTTCTGCCACAGACCAAAGTCAATTTTGCCGTCATACTTGGGGACTTCAAATTTCGTTGTCATTATTGCTCACCGAGGTCCGAAGGGTCGAACCTCGCTTTGATACCAATTGTTGTGAAATTGGGACCGGGATCCGCACTACGGTGGTTCGCCGCGGATCTAGCAACGAAGCTAATCTGAGCAATACTATGATAAACGAAATTTAAGTCAAAGCCAAGCAAAATCACAGACGATAAAATATATACGTGGTTCGGAGTTGAGACTCCTACTCCACGGGGAGAGCGCGCCAGAAGATCCAATAAAACTGATGAGGTTACACAGATACAACCAGAGACCAAACAAATATGGTCGAACAACAAAGGAAAACCAAAGAACCCAAAACTTGAAGAACCGATATCGCCGGGCGATATCGATGTCGCCGGGCGACAACTCCTGTTCTTCTTCCCGATGGATCCGCCGTTCCTGCACCTGTTGTCGCCGCCTGGAGCTGTCTGCCGCCGCTGGACAGAGCCGTCTCCACCTGAATCCTCCTGCTACTGTCGCCGCTGGACAAAGCCGCCTCCGCCTGAGTTGAGCCCGATGCGCCGCCTCCGCTGCAGCACGCCTCCGCTGCAGCACGCCTGCTGCCGCCGCCGCCGCGCCTTGTCTGAACTGGAGCTGTCGCCGCTGCCGCCGCCTGAACACCTCTCGATGCCGCCTGGAGATCGCCGCTGCAACACGCCTGTCGCCGCCTCTGATCCTCCTGCACTGCGAGGTCCGCTCGCCGCCGCCGCCGGAAACCGCCTCCACAGAACCTGCTCTCACACTCCTCACTGGTGGCCGAAAATAAGCTGGATTCCTCTCTGATTCTTGCTTCAATGAAACGGCAAGAGCGAGCTCCTATTTATAGGATCAAATCAAATATCAAATTAGGAAGATGATCTCCTATTTAGGAGATTGCCTCATTGTTCCTCATAAAGATATTCCAAATATAGGACTCCTCCAAAATTAGGAATTATGGAGGCACACGGATTGATGAGGTGTCATAATCTTATAATTAAATATCCTCTTATTAATGATCTTCCTAAATAATATTCCTAAATATGTTTAGCCTGGATTAGGAATTGTGGTCTCCCACGGATCGATGACGTGTCGCGATCTCGACGATCCGGTCACGTGGATCGCGGAGGTGTCATAATCTCAACAGCAATGGTGGTGCCCTCTAGGTCTCCGGCGAAGAAGAATCCTCTTGTTCGAAGCCCCCGATCCTCGGTTCTTCACTTTGTTTTAAGTATCTTTGGATCTGCGAATAATAATAATCTACGAATAGTCATTTTCGATCTGCAGATAACAATCCCCAAAATTTTTCCGTCATCCACGGTGGGAGGAGAGTGGAGAGAGGAGAGAGAGGGTGGGGTTATTTATTTAGAGAGAAAAGAGAGAGAGAGGAGAGAGAGTTTCCTAATCCACATCAAGGATCCTCTCCATTTTTGGCAAAATTGACTGGATACACATTTCAGGTTCAGATGCATTTCTTACTAATTTGACTAATGGGTTCACTAATCCAATTCTTTTATAGTTTTTTTAATCAAAAAATTTTTCACCACTAGATATATTAATTGATTATGATCTTGTTCATGAAAAAAATGTATACTCCTAATTAGGCCTGTTAGTCAAGACCAACCGAACCACAAAACCGGTTTCAGTAGGCAGCGGTTCGGTTACAGTTTTGATTTTAGAAAAACCATACAGTTCGGTTCGGTTTATCGTTTTGTGTGGCAAACCGAACCGAGTCGAACTAAACCGAACCGTTGTGTATAAAACATTTAATTTATTAATTAAATTTCATTAAAACATACACTTAATCATACGTTAAAATGTTAAACCACACGCTTCATGGTTTTGACTTTTGCGGCAAACGGTTAATTATATTTTATTAATGATTAAACCCATGAGCGAACCCAACACACACGAGTGTGATTTTTCGCGGATTTCACCTGGCCATATGTACTCATTTTTGTTGGCTGCTTCTCCCTCCCGAGTCGCGATTTGCCCTACCTCGCTAACTGCGTGCCTCTCTTCCATCGTTCCGAGTATTGCGCAGTATTCTTACTTCTTCTCCACCTTCGTCGTTTCGATCTCGGATCTCGTGTGCAATGTTTCGTTAAGAAATTAGGGCAGAGGCGCAAGGAGACTGAGTGATAGCCGCAACCGCAGTCTTCCCGCATCCCGCTTCCGTCTTCTGATAGGCATCTTCTCCAACTTCTTCCATGTTTCGAGGAATTTAAATGCATCTTCGAACAATGAACATTCTCTAATTCTGGTGAGGTGGTTTCCAATTTCTCTGAATCTCTGAGATCCTAACTTCCTATTTCTCTTAATTCGATCAAAGATGAGTCACATTGTTGTTCATCCCTTTTCATGTTTGGTGCTCTCGGATTTTCCTTTCCAGATTTCAGTTCTTGCCCATTATTCATTGTTGTTCGGCCCTTTGCAGATTCAAATCTCTTGCTGCCAGCGGCCAGCAGGTATTTCTCTTATATTTTTTAAGTTTTTTTTGTTTTTTTTGTTTTGATTAAGCATATAAATTGTCGTTGATCTATAATGTAGATATTTTTCTAATCTAAATCTTTATTCAAACAAACAATGCTGATGAATATTTCATTTTTCATTCATTTGATTTTGGTTCCTTAAATGGTTAGGTGATAGGAATTGCGTTCAGACATCACTTTCATGTTTGGTGATTTATCCTCATTCATTAAACCATTGTTGATCTAGTGACAGGCACTGGCCTACGACCAGATGGCTACGGACCACAGTACCCGGTCGGCGACGGCGGGCTTCGCAACAGAACCCAACCGCCTGCTTTTTATAATTAATTTAAAAATAAAATTGTTATTTATAATAATTAATTAAAAATAAAAAATAAAAATAAAACCTTTTATTGCAGGCGGGTGAACAGTGGCATGAGCACTGTTCACCAGCCTACTTTTTTTAAATGTTTAATTATAATAAAATAATTTTTTAAAAAATAAAACAATTTTAAAATTGATAATTAAAATATAATAGGCGGGTGAACAGTGGCGTGAGCACTGTTCACCTGCCTGTTATAGTCCCACACCGCCTGTAAATTTGCACTTTTCTGATTTAAATATTCTTTTCCGCACTGATTGTTTGAAATCAGGCGGGCTGCCGGGCTGGCCGACTTGCGGGCTGGCGGACTGGCGGACTGCGCTTAAAATCTGTGAATTGTGTGGGTGGGCTTGCGGGCCGTGCTTAAATCATCCGCACTAATTGTGTGGGCTTTAGCGGTGGGCCTGATAAGCTCTTTTTGAAGTAACCTACATAACTTTAGGAACTCTTTAGTAGGTTTAGGACCCCTACGAAAAAGTGGAGAGAGGGGGTTTGTTTGATCAGACGGCTGCTGCAAAATGGATTTAGATCGGAGGACTGAAATCACTCCAATGAATTTAAAATTCATGCCTTTGATATTTCTATTATAGTGGTATATATATATACGCACGCACGCACGCGCACACGCACGCACGCACGCGCACACGCACGCACGCACGCGCACACGCACGCACGCACGCGCGCACGCACGCACGCACGCGCGCACGCACGCACGCGCGCACGCACGCACGCACGCACGCACACGCACGCGCGCACGCACACGCACGCGCGCACACACACGCACGCACGCACACACACGCACGCGCGCACACACCCGCACGCACGCACACACCCGCACGCACGCACACACCCGCACGCACACACACACCCGCAGGCACACACACACCCGCACGCACACAGGCACGCACACACGCAGGCACGCACACACGCAGGCACACACACACGCAGGCACAGACACAGGCACAGACACAGACACAGACACAGGCACAGGCACAGGCACAGACACAGACACAGACACAGACACAGACACAGACACAGACACAGACACAGACACAGACACAGACACAGACACAGACACAGACACAGACACACACACACACACACACACACACACACACACACACACACACACACACACACACACACACACACACACACACACACACACACACACACACACACCACACACACACACACACACACACACACACACACACACACACACACACACACACACACACACACACACACACACACACACCACACACACACCACACACACACACACACACACACACACACACACACACACACACACACACGAGTGACAGGCACGGGCCTCCGGCTCTCGTGCCCCGTGCGATAGTACCCTGCATGGCGGCGGGCTTCGCATGTCCCCTGGCGGGCTTCACGACATTATCCTGACTACAATAGTGCACGGGGGCCCTCTTGCCCTGCGCGACATTATCCTGACTATGATATTGTTCTTGCGCGACGACACTCCTGCTATTCATAATGACTAGATATTTGCTCATTTGTATATTTTCTCATTTATTTATTTTTTGCCTATTTTTGTCCATAGTAAGTGAATATATATGAGTCATTCATAGATAACAGACCTTAAGAAGATCCCAAGCCCTCAAGAAACTCTAGATTCAATGATCATACTGTCATTAAAAATTTATAAAAAGTTATTCGAAATTATAAGAAGATAACATTAATTAGTATTAAGAATTTAATTTAGCTGATTAATGATTAACACAAATTTAATTATAATTTTGACTATCAGGATCATGTGAAGGAAAAGAAACTCGGGGTACTTATATTATATATATATTCCTATTTCAAATCTCTTATATTTATTATTTTACCTATTTTATATGTTATATTTACTTAAATAATCTAATTCCTTTATTTTATAAAATTCACTCTGTCTTCTTCCTCCTTCGAGAGTTTACGGTTAGAGCTGTTACCGTCGGTGGGATTGCAGCAGGGGGCAAGGATACCTTCGGCAAGGCCGACGGAGGTCGGCAACCCTATGCACGGTGGTCCAGCGGCCAACCGCCGCCTGTTTGCCGGATGAAAATTGGGTCAGTGAGGAAATCATGCTCGCCACCGCAAGGATCCACTTCCAGGCACATGCACAACCTATTGATGGGCCGAATAAGAGTATAATATTCAAGAACCTTAGATCTAAGCCCAGGGAAGAGAGCGAAATCATCTTGTAATGTGTTGTGGTTGGAAGAGGATGTACGAAAATGGCTGAATCCAAGTTTGGCTCATAGCGGGGCATTGGCAAGAGCGTGGGAGGATGTGCTTTTTTGTATAATGTTGGGAGTTTTTTCTGGGACAGGGAATGATGAGAGAGAGTGGAATGAGAATTTTGGGGAAACTTTTATTTGCAGTACATGATCTTTCAATCAGACGGTTCAAATTATTTCCATGAATTTTTAATTCATCGCTATTGGCATGTCTTTTATTTCTTTTTGCATGAATTTTAAATTCATTAGAGTGATTTGGGTCATCCGATCTGAATCCATTTTGCAGCAGCCGTCTGATCAAACGAACCCCCTCTCTCCACTTTTTCGTAGGGGTCCTAAACCTACTAAAGGGATCCTAAAGTTATGCAGGTTACTTCAAAAAGAGCTTACCAATCCCACCCGCTAAAGCCCACACAATTAGTGCGGATGATTTAAGCGCAGCCGCAAGCCCGCCCACACAATTCACAGATTTTAAGCGCAGTCCGCCAACCCGCAAGCCGGCCAGCCCGACAGCCCGCCTGATTTCAAACAATCAGTGCGGAAAAGAATATTTAAACCAGAAAAGTGCAAATTTACTGGTGGTGTGGGACTATAACAGGCGGGTGAACAGTGCTCACGCCACTATTTACCCGCCTGTTATATTTTAATTATTAATTTAAAATATTGTTTTATTTTTTTAAAAAATGTTTTATTATAATTAACCATCTAAAAAGCAGGTGGGTGAACAGTGCTCACGCCACTATTCACCCGCCTGCAATGAAAGGTTTTTTTTATTTTTTAATTAATTATTATAAATAACAATTTTATTTTTTAATTAATTATAAAAAGCAGACGGATAAAAGTTTTTATTTCAAGGATAGCTAAATCACCTAGAGGGGTGGTGAATAGGTTTCTTAGTTCTTAGTGACTATTTTTTTAATCTCTTTTAGTTAGCTGCTTTATTGGTAGATTAAGTTTTGCTTTCAAGACAAACTACCTGCACAAAAAACAACATAACAGAGTACACACAGATTTTATAGTGGTTCCCCAATGTTTGGGTACATTCACTCTCCTCTCACCTTGCCACCTTCCTGTTGGTCAAGACACTTCTCCAAAACAATGCTCCAAAGAGGTTACACATCAGATCCCTTAGGATCTCTCAGTCTCTTCCAATACTTACAGCTCAGGCACTAGGCCCTATAACTCAATGCTTCAAAGATCACCTACCTCAGGCCCAAAGGCCCTACAACTCAGGCTGGGAGAACATCCCTACCTGATATCCAAAAGGATCCTACAACAACGGCTAAAGAGCCCTATAACTCAGATCCACTTCTGGATCCTACCTCAGAGCAAGTTTGCTCCTACCTCTCAGATCCACAAAGGATCCTACAAGATGGAAGTGAGTTGTTGAGGTTCTTGATTGGACGCAAGAGGAATTCCTCTGTGCCATTCTACCTTGACTGAGTTAGACTCAGCCCAACTTTGACACCATGAATGTTTTCCCAAGTCTACTTTTTTGTACTAAGAACACCTTAGCCCCAACTACTTCATAGCAACAAGTATATCCACTTGAGCTGAAAGTGACTTGCAGAACACTATTCTGCCTCTTTTTGAACTGAACCAAAAGCTCAGCCCTCTCCTCTTCAGAGCAACAATGATGTAGATGCTTTGGCTTATGCTGGAAGAAACTTACATATTAGCTTCTCTGCACCTTTCTAAACTGAGCAAACTGCTCAGCCCTATCTCCTTCTTCACAGCTCCCCAAGAGAATGTTCTTTAGGATCTGTTAGCTAGATTCGTGAAGCTCCTGCAGCAAGGGTCGGCCCTAGCTGCTATCTCTTTCTCAGTGAATCACCCTGAGCTTGCTAGCTGGTGCTGATCAAAATGGCACCAACAATATTACTGTTGAAGATGTTGATATCAATAGCTAACTTGACATGCCTCTAGACTTGGTTGTCTTGTGCTCTCTATTCTCCAACCACACCTACAAAAATGGCGATTGGGAAGAACTACTATAATAACTGCTCTTTCTGTAAAGAGCTTCTCCTTTTATGTAATGTAACTCAATGACTCTTTTAGCAGTGGGTCCCACTGCATTAATACTGGTTGCATCCTTGCTTTAATGCCTAACTGTCGTACAGTAGGCCTGCGACACCTTTTGTCATGTACTATGGCTTTGCCGCTTACAATTTGAATATGGTTGACTTTTTGACTTGCTGACATCAGTACTTGAAGACTTAGTCAAAATTCAAGCATCAGCAGTATAGACGTTGAGTGAATGAGCTTCACTCAACGTCAAAGTACTTAGATAGTTCTGTCTATCTAGGCGTTGACAACGATGAGTGAGTAATGCTCACTCAATGCTTTTCCATAACCCTTTCTGCATCCTTTTTTGCATACATGACATTGAGAGCATTGAGTGAACACACCTCACTCAACATCTTGTGCCTTAACCACATTCAGTAATTTAGGCATTAAGAGCGTTGAGTGAACATGCCTCGCTCAACGCTTTCTGCCTTAGCCATTTCTGCTTCTTCAACATCTTAAGCATTGAGAGCATTGAGTGAGCATGCCTCACTCAATGCTTTTTTGCTTTAACTAATTCTATATCATGGCGTTGAGAGCGTTGAGTGAGTACGCCTCACTCAACGCTTTCTGCCTTAGACAGATCTTCTGTTTCAGAATTCAGTTTGAGTTCGACGAACTTAGAACTCAGTTCGACGAACTCTGAACTCAACTCGACGAATAAGTAATAGCTTAGTTCGACGAATTTAGAGCTCAGTTCGACGAACTTTGAGCTTAGCTCGACGAATAAGTAATAGCTCAGTGTGATAAATTTAAAGTTCAGTTCGAAGAACGCTGAGCTCAGTTATTCAACAATTGTGAAGCTAAGACATTGAGTGAGTGAGCTACACTCAACGCCTGTGGACTTAGCCACTTTTCAGCTCATTTTTCTTTAGACTTTGACTGTATTAGACTTTCTCACAGCCTTTTGCTGCATGGCATTGAGTGAGTTGACTTCACTCAATGTCTGTGGACTTAGCCACATTCTAAGCTTGCCACTTCATGGTTTTGACTGAATAGGCTTTACTCAGCGCTATAAGTCATCTGGAGTTAAGTCAATGACCTTCACTCAACGCCTATGGACTTAGACAGATTCCTGTCTTTCCATATCTTAGGTAAGAGTTTACCTGAATTAGCCACTTAGGCTATCTGTCCCATCATTGCTACTAGGACAATTTGCAATCAATAACTTTGAGCATAAGTTAGATCACCACATGTTTATGCATTGTTTGCTAGGCCTTCTTCAAATCCAGGACATTGGGATCAATGGACCAACAGCGGGCGAAGCCCGCCGTCGTCGGCAGTGTACTGTGACGCATAGCCATCGGGCCGGAGGCCCGTCCCTGTCCCTTATGTGTGTATATATATATATGTATGTATGTATATATATAATACGTATTCTTGAACATCGGGCGTGGTGTGATTTTGTGAGCGGAAGGAATGTCATTACGCCAGGCAATGCGATGGCCGGAATAGACAGAATAGTGCCCTTCAGCATAAGGGCACCCTATAGACTATCATGATTGATCCTTGGGCCTAGGGGTGGAGGATAGTAAAAGGATGAAAGGTGATGAAGCATAGTAATAGTAATGGTTTTTACGTCATTTTCTTGGACAGTCAATTGCGCATGCCCAGGAAAAACGAGCCAGGAAAGGCCTTCATTTTGTTTTTCTAGTAGCAAGTGGGTCAGAAAACAAATCCAAATGAAAAAAGATTTTATTTTAAAATAGAAAATTCTAATAACTGAGTTGTCATGTGTTGCTGCCAAGTGCCAACTGAATTCTTCTATTAGGTCGGACTAGAGGTGGGCATAAAAACCTGTTGGGTGTGGCCCGCCGGGTTTTGTTGGTGTGGCCCGCCATCCAGGTGTTGGATGGGGTGCCTCCCGGGCGCACCCGGGTTGGCTCCTGGCATGGCTACAGAGAGACTCCATAGTACGGTTCAGTGCAAGGGAGTTGGGTTGGCTTAGGGCATGAGTACATGGGAGTTCCGGGCACGGTTTAAGTGCGAGGGAGCCATGCGAACAGTTTGACCGGTCCTGCTAAAATAATATAAAGGAATTAGTAGTGCCCTTCCTAACACTCCGAGGTTTTGGGAGAGTTGGTAGGCGTCATTCATAACAGTGGTACCAGAGGCGGGGGGAGGTCATGGGTTCAATCCCCCTGGATGGCGTTCCAGGGGGAGTTTGTTGGGTGTGGCCTGCCATCCATGTGTTGGATGGGGTGCCTCCCGGGCACACGCGGGTTGGCTCCTGACATGGGTGCAGGGTACGGTTCAGTACAAGGGAGTTAGGTTGTATGTGGGCATGAGTACATGAGAGTTCCGGGCACAGTTTAGGTGTGAGGGAGCCATGCGAACAACTTGACCGATCCTGCTAAAATAATATAAAAGAATTGGTAGCGCCCTTCCTAACACTCCGGGATTTTGGAAGAGTTGGTAGGCGCCATTCCTAACAAAATCGGGCCTGCCGGGCCGGCCTAGGCTCGACCTGAAAAAAGCCTGAAAGGTCCAAGCCCGGGCAGGCCCGATCCAGGCCTAGGCTGGGCTAAGCCCGTGCAAAACTCGGGCTTTAGCCTGGCCTGAAACCAGGTCAGGCAAAGCCTGAGCCAGACTTGAAAAAGTTTAGCCCAACTGTAACCTTAACAGCTCTATAAAAAGAGCCTTAACTAACAACTCTTTTTAAAGAGTCGTTAAGGCCTTCCTGGCAGCTGCCAGAAAATGACTTAATGTCATTTCCTGGCAACTGTTGCTAGGAAGTTGCCAGGAAATGACATTAAGTCATTTCATGGCAGCGGGAAAGTGGCAGCCTAGGCAGTATTAGGCTGCCTAGGCTGCTTTTCATTGATTTTTCAAAAAAATTAATTTTTTTTGTTTTAAATTCTATATACCCCCCATCCGATCACTCTCTCTCTCTCATTCCCCCTCTCTCATACTCTCTCTCATTCTCTCTCTCATACTCTCTCTCTTACTTCCCAAATTTCTAACACAATTAAATACACAATTTCTCATCCTCTTCGATAACGTCTTCCTCTTTGATGGCGTCTTCCTCTTTGATGTCAGTGTCCTCGACATCTGCCACGCATGAAATTGTGGAGCACAAGCACACGGCTCCAATCTGGGAGCACTTTGAAAAAGTGCGTGTGAGCGTAGAATTCAAAGTAAAGTGCAAACACTGCTCAAAACTTCTGACCGTTAGCTGGAATTTGACGCTCGCGTGACATATCAAATTGTGTCTGGCTAAACAAGCCCCGAAGACAAGTCAAGAACAAATTACGGCAGACGAGAAAATTTGGACGTACAATCAAATGCATCAACGAGAGCTGCAAATGGAGAACGTCATCAAACGGGAATTATCGTTCGGACATTACGACAAAGAGTACGAGACATTACATACATGCATGACTTCAACCAAAATATCAACATGTAAGTAGATCTACACTTAAGCGTGATGCATATAAATCTTATTTACAATCAAAACAATATTTAATTAATTATTTTGAAACTTTCGACGGTAGAGTTAGTCTAACGAGTGATGTCTGGAGTAGTAATATAAAATCAGGATTATCGTATATGTGTATTACGTGTCATTGGATCGATTCCGATTCGTGGGAGCTAAATAAACGTATTATATGTTTTGAATATTTTGAATATCCACATACAAGTCAAGTTATTTATCACGTAATTACTAATGTATTCGTGAATTTAAAATTAAAGATAAAATTATTAATATTTCTTTCGATAATGTTATTAATAATATGATAACAATCGAGTATTTAAAACTAGATTTGAAACCAATATTAAATGGATTTTTTTATACTCGTTGCGTATATCATGTTTTAAATCTAGTTGTGCATGATAGTTTAACATATATGGAACTTTATATTAATAAAATTCATATTATCGACGTTTATTATCCGACGAGTACACTGCTTATCGAAAATTTTGTATTAATTGCAGAAAAATGTAGTGTTTATAAAAAATATGAAAGTTGGCGTCTATTAATTAAAATAATGGAAGAAATTTTTTTAAAATATTATAGAGAAATGTCTGCTATGTTTTCATGCGCTGCGGCTTTAAATCCTTTAATAGGTGTAAATGACGTAGAAAATCTTATAGCAGAAATAAATACTAATTTGAATTTAAATCAAACATCTATGTATTATGATAATGTAAGTGTTTCGAAATTTAATAATGATTTTACAGAATTTTATAATTATTACGATCAACTATATGAATCACGACCTAGAGAAGAAAGCACACAACTTAAAACAAAAGATAGTTTTAAAAATAAAATTTTAGAATTAGCAGCGCGCAAAAAACAAAGAACTTCAAGTAATTTAAATGAATTATAATTATACACGAAAACACAATTTCAAGATTTTATGATTTCAAATGAAATAGAAATTTTTGATATTTACAATGATAGAAAAATAAAGTCAATACGTATCCTATTATGTCCTTCATGACCCGAGAATTACAAACAATTCAAGCAAGTACAATAGCTTTAGAGTCTGCGTTCTCTTTAAGTGGCAGGATTCTGAACGAGCGAAGGAGCAGCCTGAGCGACGAGTCTTTGGAAATTTGCATATGCTATAAGGACCACCTGGATGCTATGAGGAGGAGACAACACGTCGCATCGATCGAAGATAGCTCGTCTGAGGTTGAAGACGAGCCAAGCGACCTAAATTTGTCCTGTGAAATTCAAACATGAACGACACCTTCGGGTTTCGAGTGATTGAGACATCAAGTATTGTATTTTTCTTAAGTGCAAATTTTTTTATATTTTTGGATTTGTATTTTAAAATTTTATTATAAATTTTTTGGTGCTTATTATAAATTTGTAATTGTTTTTTTAAAATTAATAGAACTTCTCCATGTTTTATAAGTCCAACTATTTTATATTTTAAAAATTTTTGGAGCTCATGAAATACAATACACTGAATAATGTTAATTGTATTTAATAAATAAATATTTTATTAAAATAATTATATATTTTATTTTGTCGGGCCAGACCCAGGCCAGGCCTGGGCCTGACCCGTCCTACAGGTCATAGACAGGCCACCTCCTGAGGACGAGGGCTGAGCCCGGCCCGGGCCTGACTGGCCCGGACCCAGCCTGGTTCTGCCAGGCCTTATGCTCTAGGTCGTCTTAGCCCGTGGAGCAGTCAAGCGTGCACACAATCACATAATAAATAAAATCAAACAGAAAGCGATTTTAACGCGGAAATACCTCTCAACTAGGTAAAAAACTACGTGACTGGAATGGTGCTGGTCAAATTTCACTATTGGAGGCAGTTTACAGATTATCAAGGAAATCGAAGGCGACAAACCGCTTCTTGTTACAACTTGGAGGTGAGAGAGATTGCATGTGCTTTCGGATGACGATAGGTTGCCTTTTACGAAGCTCGTTTTCTATCACTTTCTGGCGACGACGGATGCTCTTGAACACCGCTCGTATGTTGAGCACGACAACACAACTGAAAGGCGTGCAAAGATGCGTTGATAGAGACTTGAGGAATGTTGCACATGTAGGAGATTTTTTGGAGTGGCTGGCTGGTGATCGTCTTCATCCTCGAAGCGTTGTGGACTTAGACAAATTTTCGGGTGGCTCGACGGGAGGAGGATGATCGTAAGAGGATTTCAGCAGAGCTCCGACCAGAGAAAGGAGAAAGTTAGGAGGAGGAAAAGTTAGAAATGAGAGGGGTCCTGAGGCCCTTTTATATGCTCCAGGAGGTGATTGCGCGACTATCCACACATTGTGACCACCCAAATTACTGAATGCAGACGACATTTTACATAGTTTTGATTGTATATTATTTACATGATACCTCGTTATATGCAACCCGCAATTTCATTCACAATATTCCTACTAACCGTAGTGGTTTCATGGATGGTTACCCACGTAACAGACGACGGTGATCATGACAGGATGATCAGACGGTGGCTGTTAAGGGAGGTTGACTAGAATAACCATGCCGGGGAAGACCGACCGAACGGCCGGCCGGGGCGAGAGTCACCGGCGCCTGCTTCACCATGGCTGGTCGGACGACGACCTTGCCGAGGCGTGGGCGGGGCTGCCAGGCGACGACCTCGCCAAGGTCGGTCGTGTAACACCCCCTATCCGTCGCATAGTATATAGCAGTAGGTCCGGCCGGGGCCCGACGCCATATACCACAGACAGACCGGGTGGTTACGTATGGAAACCATCCAACCAATCTCAACGTCCTACACAGAGCATTCTAGCGGAAGCAGTTTATATAGGTTGTAAACAAGAACCCAGCATTAGAGCACGAATGTCCACTAGTACATAATTAGGAATGTATACAAAATACCCAAAATCGGCCTTAAGGCCTTACAGAATGTTTCACTTGGATAATACATGATTTACAAACCTCGGCACGCAGGCCGGTCATACATGAATAAAACAGAAAACATTTCCACTTGGGCCTTCGTGGGCCAGCTTCGCAAAAAGGGCTTTAGCCCGCTATTGACCGCTTGGTCCATCTGCACCTGCAAGCAACAAACCACCGCACGGTGGCAAACAAGGCAACGGTCAGCAATGCTGACCAAATTATAACGATGCCGCCCCAAACTCGGGGCGTCGATGCTCCTTCCCTGCATTTCATTAGCACAAGCGAGTAATGCATAAACCATAGCCATTTCATCACAGACGTTGGCTCGTACGGCCACACGTCCCGTGCACTCAGGGCACATTCTCGGTGAACCGGTCGATGTCACGTCAATTAAAGCCATTAACATTCCGGACTCACCACCGCCACTTAGACGGCCATTCCTATGAGCAATTCGTCTTCCTGGCATTGGTCACGTCAATTTAAGCCATTGACCGCCGAAGACTCCCATCTATGCCAACGGCGAGTGCCACGTAACCTTAGGTCGCTCTAACCGGACGACATAAAGCGGGTACGGCTCCATCTAACCCGTGCTCACTTCGCAACGACAATTTAAGCCATTTGCGCGGGTCAAACTTTCACCGAGTCCCATTCTACCGCAAGTCACATAACCCAGTTATGTTCGAGTTGGCACTCAGGCCTCCAAGTTGGCAAGATCTCGTATCCGCCCAGTTTTCCGGGTGCACCTTTGGGTTAGTCCCCAAGGCTCCCTGCTGCAATCTACCGCGTAGAAAACCCGAAAAACAAACCATAGCACGGAGTTTTCTCCGGCATTATGCAATGCAACATCACCGATCCAGACTAACATGTCCGGGTAGGCTTCAACCAAAAATGCCTATGTCCGTTCTCGCATACGGACTCTAAACAACGGGGACTTTACATATCTACCCGAAGGAACGCCTCCAACTCTCCGCAAACTCGCGAGAGCGGGCTTCCTATGCTAAGAAAAGGAGCGATTCATGCTCAAGATGAGGATCGTTACCCTTGAGTTCCTCTTTGGCGCCATCGAAAAGTAATCGGATAGAAATCACCGCACTTGCGTTGCCTCCGTGGATCCGGAGTCGGCTTGCGATTCGGAGCTCCGAAGCTCCTCCAATGGCGGATCTAGCTCTTCTTCCTCCAATGGCTTTTCCCCTTTCTCCAAGGATTTGGAGAGATGAAAAGGTAAGAAAGAATTGATTTTTCTAAGTCAAACCCGGGTATATCCTCTCAGGAACCATCCACAGCCGTTGGATCTCAACCTAAGAAAACGAACGGCTTTGATTCGGGGCTGAAATGCCCAATCTGGACCGAACACGGCCTGGCACACGCCCGTGTCCAGGGCCGTGTGCCGCATTCGCCGTCAAAATCGAATCTCCTGGACCCTCACACGGGTATCGAACACGCCCGTGTTCGAGCTGACACGCCCGTGTTCCAGCTGACACGGCCGTGTAGCCGGCCGTGTACCCCATGATTTTTCCCCCGTTTTCAACCCGAGCACTGCACGGGTCCTAGGACACGCCCGTGTCCTTGCCCGTGTCACATTGACACGCCTGGACCCAGGCCGTGTACACGGGACATTTCGTCGAGGGGAGAACGACGACTGGATGACACGGCCTTGGACACGCCCGTGTCCTAGGCCGTGTGCCTTGTCTCGACGATCGTCGAGTGAATCTCGACGACTTTCCCGGGACGATCGTCGACACGGGTCGACACGCCAGACGACACGCCCGTGTCGCGGGCCGTGTGCCCATTCTCGACGAATCGTCGAGAATAACTCGACGATTTCACGGCTAAGTGTCGACACGGGTCGACACGCCCTGCGACACGCCCGTGTCGCAGGCCGTGTGCCCACTCTCGACGAATCGTCGAGTATAACTCGACGACTTCGCGGCTAAGTGCCGACACGCGTTGACACGCCCTGGGACACGCCCGTGTCCCAGGCCGTGTGCCTTCAGCCAGAAACCAAAACTGGCCCAAAACGTCCCCCTTTGCTCCTTTGAGTTTCGGGGCGTTACAACTCTACCCCTCTTAAAAGAATTTCGCCCACGAAATTACATAAAGGAAAAACATGTACAAAACAAAATTTGTACCTGAGCGGAACAACTCCGGATATTCGTCAAGCATCGTCTGCTCTCGCTCCCAAGAGAGCTCCTCACGACCGCAATTGTCCCACCGGACTTTGACCATCCTGATCTCTTTATTGCGTAGCCTCTTGACCTCCGAGTGCTCAATCCGCACGGGCTTGACCTTTGTCGTTAGCCCACTTTCCACCGGCACTTGATCGACCGCGATCACTTGCGTAGGCTCTTGCACCGCCTTCCGAAGCACCGAAATATGGAATACATCGTGTAAACCACTTAGCTCCACTGAAAGCTTCAATCTATAGGCCGCTTCTCCAACTCGCTCCAGAACCTCGAACGGTCCAAGGTATCTTGGGCTTAGCTTTTTCAACCGCCGCACCCGCGAGACACCCTTGAATGGCTTGATCTTTAAGTATACATAATCGCCCACAGCGAACTCCACGTTCCTGTGCTTGGCATTATAGTACTTTGCTTGCCGGTCCTGAGCAATAAGCAACCTCTCCCGAATGGTTCTCACCAAAGAAGTAGCACCCTCTACTTCCGATCGCTTATACAACTTTGACTCACCCGTTTCTATCTAAGACAACGGCGTGCGACATCTTCTACCATATAGGGCCTCGAAGGGCGCCATCTGAATACTTGCTTGGTAGCTGTTGTTGTATGCGAACTCCACCAAATAAAGGTGGTCTTCCCATTGCTTTCCAAAATCCAAGACACACATGCGAAGCATATCTTCCATGGTCCTATTCACCCTCTCGGTCTGCCCATCCGTTTGTGGGTGGAAGGCTGTGCTAAACTTCAGCTTTGTTCCCAACATTTGCTGCACCAGCCTCCAATCATTGGACGTGAACCGCCCATCTCGGTCACTCACGATGCTGCGGGGCACACCATGAAGCCGCACTATATTATCCACATAAAGCTTTGCCAGCTTCTCCACCGGATCATCCTTCCTATGCGGAATAAAATGCGACACCTTCGTTAATCGATCAACAACCACCCAAATGGCGTCGTTCCCCTTTTGCGACCTTGGCAAACCGTGCACAAAGTCCATAGAGATGTCGTCGAATTTCCACTCCGGAATAGGCAAGGACTTAAGAAATCCTCCCGGCTTTTGGCACTCCGCCTTTACCAAGGCGCAGGTTTGGCACTTCGCTACGTATAGCGCCACATCCTTTTTCAAACCCGGCCACCAAAATAGTTTCTTTATATCACGGTACATCTTCGTGCTCCCCGGGTGAATTGAGTACTTGGTATGGTGCGCCTCGTACAACAACTCCACCCGTAAATTGCCCACACTTGGGACGCACAAACGACCGTCTTTCCAAAGCAATCCGTCCTCCACGACGAATTGGGAATTTGACCCATCCAGAGCCTCTATCATGAACTGCTTCATATGAGCATCCATATCCAAAGCCTGCCGAATGCGATCAGCCAGGTCATATTGGACTTCAGTCCAATTCAGAACTGCTTCAGCACTTGATTGTCTGTCCACACAAACAATCTCCAACGCCTCCAACTCCTGCACCAACCGCTCATCATGCACTGATAGCCAATTTGCTTGAGCTGGGGCTCGGCGACTCAACGCGTCCGCAACCGCATTCCCTTTGCCAGGCACGTAGTGGATCTTGAATGTATAGTCCCCCAGGAACTCCATCCACCTACGCTGCCGCATATTCAGATCCTTCTGATCTATCAGGTACTTTAGGCTCTTGTGATCGGTGTAGATATCAATCTTCACACCGTACAAATAGTGTCTCCACAGCTTCAAGGCAAAAATCACGACCGCTAACTCCAAGTCATGGACCGGATAATTCCTCTCGTGCACTTTTAGCTGTCTCGAGCCATAAGCTATCACGCTTCCGTGCTGCAGTAGCACGCAACCCAAACCGCTGCCCGAAGCATCGCTATATATCTCATAGCCTTCGGTTCCACATGGCGAACTCAGCACAGGCGCCGTGGTCAACCGACACTTCAGTTCCTCAAAAGCTCGCGCGCACTCCGGCGTCCAAACGAACTTATGCTCCTTCCTCGTCAAAGTAGTGAGAGGTAGCGCTATCCGCGAGAAGTTCTCTACGAAGCGCCTATAATAACCGGCAAGCCCCAAAAAGCTCCGGACTTCTGCTACCGTAGCAAGCTCAGGCCACTCCCGTATCGCAACAATCTTCGCCGGATCCACCGCAATACCCTCTCCACTCACTATATGCCCGAGGAACGCCACTGAGGATAGCCAAAACTCGCACTTCGAGAACTTAGCATACAACTGGTTTCTCCTTAGCGTCTCCAACACCAAATGAAGATGCTTGAAGTGATCTTCCTCACTTTGAGAGTACACCAAAATATCGTCGATGAAGACGATCACGAAATGGTCCAAGTACTCCCTGAACGTCCTGTTCATCAAATCCATGAATACTGACGGCGCATTAGTCAGCCCAAACGGCATGACCGTAAACTCATAATGCCCGTATCTCATACTAAACGCTGTCTTCGGGATATCACTCTCCCTTATCCGCAGCTGATAGTACCCAGACTTGAGATCTAACTTCGAGTACACCGTCGACCCGACTAACTGATCAAAGAGATCATCAATCCTAGGGATCGGGTACTTGTTCTTCTCAGTCAGCTTGTTTAGCTCCTGATAATCAATACACAACCTCAAGCTTCCGTCCTTCTTCTTAACAAAGAGGACCGGTGCGCTCCAAGGCGAAGAACTCGGGCGCACATACCCTTGCTCCAACAACTCTTGCAGTTGAACTTTCAGCTCCGCCATTTCCTTAGGCGCTAGCCGATACAGAGATCGTGACACAGGCTTTGCACTTGGCACTAGCTCGATCGTAAAATCTATCTCCCGTTGAGGCGGGGCTCCAGGAAGATCTGCGGGGAACACATCAGGGTATTCCGATACCACTGAAATACAATCCAAAGCGGGCTTCGGCTTTGCAACCTCCACTAGTGTAAAGAACAGTTCTGCTCCGGCACGAACCGCCTTCACCACCTGAAGAGCAGACATCAACGTCTTGCTCGACCCCTTTAAGCCCGTAAAAGTCGTCTCACGACTTGCTCCCAGCTTGACTTCCTTGCTACCGCAATCTATATGGGCCTGCTGCTCCGAGAGCCAGTCCATGCCAAATATGACGTCGAACTCCACTAACGGAAGTAAAGACGCCCGCAGGTCGAACTCCTGCTCCCCAATACGAATCTTAACATCGCAGATCCTAACCGCTCGCATCGAACACCCATTGGGCAACAACACATCCAACTTATCCTTCGCCATCGAAGAAGGGACTCCGATGCGTGATATAAATCCTTCGGACAAGAAGGAGTGTGAAGCTCCCGTATCGAAGAGTGCTCGTGCCGGATTTTCACAAATCAATACGAATCCTAAACAAGTAGTGGTAAGGTAACATGTGCATAACAAGCATATAAAGGAAATTGACTTGCTATAAATTAAACCGTACCTGTCACCACGTCAGCTTGTTTAATGGCCTCCTGTTGGCCAAGATTGTAGACCCTTGGTTGGGCCGGAGCATAATGGGATGCGGTCGACTCCACCGCCTTACCCTTTTCTTCATAAGTGGCTCCCGGCCTCCTCTCGGACTTAGGACGTCCGCTCCAACAATCACGGGCAAAGTGCCCCGTCTTTCCGCATGTAAAGCACGCACCCGGGGTCCGACCCGTAGTCGCCCCAGAAGCGCCAGAAGGAGCTGGACCCGAAGTCCTATGCTTCTTGAAAGCCCTCCGATAGCCGGACTTTGAAGTAGTCGGCACTCTGAACTCAGATTTCTTTTCACCCAAGCTTTTCTTCGCTTGCACGCTCTTCATGTCCTTCTCCAAGGACCGGGCAGTATTGACCAAGGTTAAGAAACCCTGCGTCATTGGCCCCGACAGTAATAGTCTCAGCTCATCCCTCAAGCCTTCATAAAAACGATTGGTCTTGCGCTCCTCATCCATGATGGTGGAGCTAGCATAACGACTCAACCGCGTAAACTCGTGGAGATATTCATCCACGCTCCTCTCACCCTGCACCAACTTCAGGAACTCATTCTCCATTGAAATCCTCTGAGTAGAAGGGAGGTATCTTGCTAAGAACAATCCCGAGAACTCTTCCATCGGAACGTCTATCAGTTGTCTACCTCTCAAATGATGCAACTCCAATCCTTCCCACCACATCCTCGCTTCACCGTCCAGCAGGAACGTCGCGATGGTGGTCATTTGCCACTCCTCCGTCTCCGTCGTCGTCATGACTCTCTTCACCCTAGAGAGCCAGTCTTCAGCCTGAGATGGGGTTCCCAACCCCGAGAATAACGGAGGGTTAAAGCTCATTACATGCTTCAACTGCCTCTCAGTTGCCCTCCTTGGCACTATCGGTTCTGCAACCACTTGCTCCACCCTCCTCGGCTCAGCCTCTCGCAGAGGTTCTTGCTCCATCACGGGAGCGGGCTGCTGCGCTTGCCTTCCAGGCTGCGCATTAATCACGGCCAACACCGCTTCAGCCACCAAACGTATATTTTCAGCCGACAGAGGTGTTGCAGGAGCAACATCCGGTGCGCTACTAGCCTCAGAAACTCGGCGTTCTGATGGCCCAACACCACTTCTGGTCACCTATAGTGGTACAAAACACCGTTAAGCGACCACATAACATTGCAAACAGCAATTATAGGAACACGCAGGTTCCTCAAACACGAGTATTTTCATTCCTAAGTGACATTCATGGGTTCTTTTACCATTATAACGATGACGCACACAATGTGCTCACCACCCCTTAAAAAGAATTCGCCCACGAATTCAGTTTAAGCCCGACCAAAACCAGTAGTTTGATACCAAATTGTAACACCCCCTATCCGTCGCATAGTATATAAGCAGTAGGTCCGGTCGGGGCCCGACGCCATATACCACAGACAGACCGGGTGGTTACGTATGGAAACCATCCAACCAATCTCAACGTCCTACACAGAGCATTCTAGCGGAAGCAGTTTATATAGGTTGTAAACAAGAACCCAGCATTAGAGCACGAATGTCCACTAGTACATAATTAGGAATGTATACAAAATACCCAAAATCGGCCTTAAGGCCTTACAGAATGTTTCACTTGGATAATACATGATTTACAAACCTCGGCACGCAGGCCGGTCATACATGAATAAAACAGAAAACATTTCCACTTGGGCCTTCGTGGGCCAGCTTCGCAAAAAGGGCTTTAGCCCGCTATTGACCGCTTGGTCCAGCTGCACCTGCAAGCAACAAACCACCGCACGGTGGCAAACAAGACAACGGTCAGCAATGCTGACCAAATTATAACGATCCCGCCCCCAACTCGGGGCGGCGATGCTCCTTCCCTGCATTTCATTAGCACAAACGAGTAATGAATAAACCATAGCCATTTCATCACAGACGTTGGCTCGTACGGCCACACGTCCCGTGCACTCAGGGCACATTCTCGGTGAACTGGTCGATGTCACGTCAATTAAAGCCATTAACATTCCGGACTCACCACCGCCACTTAGACGGCCATTCCTATGAGCAATTCGTCTTCCTGGCATTGGTCACGTCAATTTAAGCCATTGACTGCCGAAGACTCCCATCTATGCCAACGGCGAGTGCCACGTAACCTTAGGTCGCTCTAACCGGACGACATAAAGCGGGTACGGCTCCATCTAACCCGTGCTCACTTCGCAACGACAATTTAAGCCATTTGCGCGGGTCAAACTTTCACCGAGTCCCATTCTACCGCAAGTCACATAACCCAGTTATGTTCGAGTTGGCACTCAGGCCTCCAAGTTGGCAAGATCTCGTATCCGCCCAGTTTTCCGGGTGCACCTTTGGGTTAGTCCCCAAGGCTCCCTGCTGCAATCTACCGCGTAGAAAACCCGAAAAACAAACCATAGCACGGAGTTTTCTCCGGCCTTATGCAATGCAACATCACTGATCCAGACTAACATGTCCGGGTAGGCTTCAACCAAAAATGCCTATGTCCGTTCTCGCATACGGACTCTAAACAACGGGGACTTTACATATCTACCCGAAGGAACGCCTCCAACTCTCCGCAAACTCGCGAGAGCGGGCTTCCTATGCTAAGAAAAGGAGCGATTCATGCTCAAGATGAGGATCGTTACCCTTGAGTTCCTCTTTGGCGCCATCGAAAAGTAATCGGATAGAAATCACCGCACTTGCGTTGCCTCCGTGGATCCGGAGTCGGCTTGCGATTCGGAGCTCCGAAGCTCCTCCAATGGCGGATCTAGCTCTTCTTCCTCCAATGGCTTTTCCCCTTTCTCCAAGGATTTGGAGAGATGAAAAGGTAAGAAAGAATGGATTTTTCTAAGTCAAACCCGGGTATATCCTCTCAGGAACCATCCCCAGCCGTTGGATCTCAACCTAAGAAAACGAACGGCTTTGATTCGGGGCTGAAATGCCCAATCTGGACCGAACACGGCCTGGCACACGCCCGTGTCCAGGGCCGTGTGCCGCATTCGCCGTCAAAATCGAATCTCCTGGACCCTCACACGGGTATCGAACACGCCCGTGTTCGAGCTGACACGCCCGTGTTCCAGCTGACACGGCCGTGTAGCCGGCCGTGTACCCCATGATTTTTCCCCCGTTTTCAACCCGAGCACTGCACGGGTCCTAGGACACGCCCGTGTCCTTGCCCGTGTCACATTGACACGCCTGGACCCCAGGCCGTGTACACGGGACATTTCGTCGAGGGGAGAACGACGACTGGATGACACGGCCTTGGACACGCCCGTGTCCTAGGCCGTGTGCCTTGTCTCGACGATCGTCGAGTGAATCTCGACGACTTTCCCGGGACGATCGTCGACACGGGTCGACACGCCCGGCGACACGCCCGTGTCGCGGGCCGTGTGCCCATTCTCGACGAATCGTCGAGAATAACTCGACGATTTCACGGCTAAGTGTCGACACGGGTCGACACGCCCTGCGACACGCCCGTGTCGCAGGCCGTGTGCCCACTCTCGACGAATCGTCGAGTATAACTCGACGACTTCGCGGCTAAGTGTCGACACGCGCTTGACACGCCCTGGGACACGCCCGTGTCCCAGGCCGTGTGCCTTCAGCCAGAAACCAAAACTGGCCCAAAACGTCCCCCTTTGCTCCTTTGAGTTTCGGGGCGTTACAGGTCGGGTATGGGGCCACTCGGCGCCAGCCTCGTTGAGGCCGGCCTGGTGCGGGACTCCATGCTCCGGCCTCGCCGAGGCCAGCCGGGAGCGGGGTGCCCGACGCCGGCGATGGCAGCGCCAATGGCCGGTTCCGCGCTGTCGCACTTGTGGTGTACATAGTGGGGTTCATGCGTCGTAGTTAGCCCAATGATCCCATTAAGTTTGTGAGGATCATGGATGGTGGGCTATTGACACTCCATTTTCCTATATTTTATCTTGACCTCATTACCATGGGTAATTTCGAAAAGTCATAAAAGTCGTTGCCATAACACCCAAATTTGTTGTTCGACAGAAGGCAACGACATTTCAGCGAGACAACCAATGCCACCAACCATTAGGTAAGGGGCGGTAAAGTACGAGTGATGCATTTTATCATAATATGTGGACATCCAACATTTCACGAAAAAATTACAGGTGTGTTACTCCCATGTATTTCTAGGTGGGAGATACGACCGAGATCTGCAGTCAAATATGTCTTAACAGCCGAGATACGGCCGTATCGATGCGTGGTGCATACAGTTATATCTCAAACAGATACGACCGCATCTCAGTCGTTGAATGCTCAATCCTACGGTAAATACACACTCCAACTTATAGATACATGAGAGAAACTCACCTATAATTTTCTCACAGTTCACATAAATGTCTGCACATATCACAAAAAGTTTTGAGACGCAAGTGTTTACTGTAAGGTATAAGCGGGCATCCATACAAATTGGATGACGAACTTTATCATAAAATGCACCTCTTCCACATCAAATGATGGCGTCATCAACCGAGAATTTAATATCTCACGTGCTTCTTTTAAAATAAGAGCAATGTTATAAGCACACCAATTATCGCTATTGGCAGCCCATTTATATTGGCACACCAATTTTTTTTATTTTCACACCAATTCTTTATTGCCACCCCGTTTGTTAGAATTGTTAATGACACACCAAAAAGTCAAATTTTTCTATTAGATTTTTGACAGTCCAAAATTACATCCAATAGTCCAAAAATACATCCATTAGTCCAAAAATACATCCAATAGTCCAAAAATACATCCAACATTAAAAAATTTGAGATCCCAAAAAATCGAGTTAACATGTCCGGTTAGCAAATCTCCACCAAAATGTTCTAGACCTGCATACATATTAAACCATTCCAAGTTAGCGAGATATAAAATAGAGCTTAACTAAGATTATTAGTAACATTATATACCTTTGATTTAAAATCAGTTTTAGCGATAAATACTTAACGACGTAGATCCAAGACTTCCGTACCTACAAGACACAATATTATGAAAAATTAAATTATAATAAAGCCAGTTTATTTGCTATGAATTAAAATGTATAATCTTGCGTACCTTAAGGATCGGCCAAATTAACTATTTCATCATCTTCACCTTTATAACTAGAATCCCATTGGTTTGCAACTGCAGTGTGATATCTCGTCCACATGCTGATCACAGGCGGCATTGGACAATCCTTTTGTACTAATAACTGAATGAAGTGTTTGTTGTTGACAAAACCAATGTAAATAGTGTTCCTAGTCATTGGAGGGGCCGAATGTAGTGGCAAAAATGTGAATGATTGAAACTTTAAAAAATGTACAACTGCCACATTGTAACATGATGAAATGACTAGTCCCATGTCCGACATCGTCATCCATTTGTCGAGTGGTGCGGGAGTAGACGTGCAATCCAAAGATGTCAACAACTCGGTCAACCTCACATTCCCATATATGTCGTTGTACAAGAACTGATTACTATTTATTTCTTCGGCTAGATCTTGTCGCACTTTAATCCAATTATCACTCATATCCAAGGATTGGCTTACCACTCGGTAACCATAATTCCCATCTCCTAGTACATTAATAACATCAAGTAAATGACTAGTAATGTAAGTTGGCATGTCGGCCGCAATGCATTCAAGAAACCTTTTTTTAGCAGGATATCTCCTTGGAATAAATTTCCTAGCCTTAGCCTTTGAGTTTTCTTTGGTCCCCAATACATGTTCAAATAGTGATAGCTCTCTTTTTGTTGACTTGTAATCGTCCTTAAATTTTTTTTTTTTACTTCCTTGCGGCCTCCCTTTACTACGCAACGACATTAACGACTCTTGTCTGAGTAGTGGTTGACTCTAATATTTCCCGAAGTTTCCTTTTCATTTCATTTCTATGAAAATCATTAGTAGTGTTGTATTTTTTAAGGAAGCCATCCAAATCAACTTGTATCACCTCCGTCGGATCCGTTTCCTCCTTTATATTTGTGTTATCAACTTTAGATGATTCCAAAGTTAATTACCGCCAATGCTTGTGAATCATCCATAAGGGATATGCGGAAGATTGATGAATGTATGACATTAATTCATGAGCACAAGGAAGGCCCATGGTGAAGCGCATCTTATGGGAACACTCTCCCTAGTCCAAAACATTGCCACTCGTGACAAGTGATTCCTCTTTCTTCATTAATCCTAAGGCAAAAACAGAAACATACCCAAGCAAGTTTGTATATAATGATCCTCTGAACCCTGTGTTTACCTGAATTGAATTTTGCCCAAAAAAGTGCCTAATTTGTGTATGTTGCAGAACAAACATTTGATGAAAGGTTTTCCATACCGAAGATAAACTACAAATAGATACTTCCAAAAAATGCTTGAGCTGGCTATGACCACTCTCTACGCGGTTAGTTGTAGAGTTGTCAAAATACAACAACTTGTCTACCCATGCAGAGACAAAATACGCCTTGTAAGGATCAACCCATGTAGTGACGACATATTTCAGAACATCCGGATAGTTTTCAGCATATTTCGCGCACATATCATTTAAACGCATATTGAAATCATGGACAGAAGGTGAGTAAACAAGAGCTTGTCATTCACTTAAAAAAGCTTCACATTCCTTGCCTTTCTTGAAATACTTCTTGCAATGAGCCAGTATATTCCTATTTATGTGAACTTGACATAATATAATTTTTGCCTGAGGAAATACCACCTTTATTGCGTTCATTAAAGCTATCTCTCTATCCACTATCAAAACATTTGGCAAGGTGGTTGCATCCAACATACTTTTAAAACACTCCAACGCCCACTTATAACTATTTTCTGTTTCATTAGATATGAAGGCAAAAGCGGCAAAAAATGATAAGTTGGTAGAAGTTTGTCCAACAATGGAAAGCAACGGTAGCCTGTAGCGATTAGTCTTATACGTGCAATCCATTACAAAAACATCCGGAAACATATTACACAATCTGATAGATGTAGGGTGAGCAAAAAATAAACTTTCCAAACTGCAAGTAGAAGGATTCACATGATTGTAGCTACTGTATTCTGCATCTCTAATACATTTGTAAAGAAATTGGATGGGGGTTCCACCATCTAGTTCTCTCTTTTGCAACTTAACCTTTTGATTGTAAATAGTTCTCATGATTGAAGCATTGTTGCTACTTCTTTTTTTCAACGATGAGAGTATTTTCCTAGGCTTCACACCGGAGCCGTACATCTCTTCCACTATCCGTTCTTCTTCTTTAGTTAATCTAGCCGCATAGCTATGTGCCTCTAAATGAACAAATTGATGATTATGTTTTCCATTTTTAACATCAATTTTCCACTCATCACCACATGCATTCCTTTGACCAAGTAACAAAAATTGACACCCACATCTCTTCGAACTAGTCTTTCTTAGGTTTTTCTTAATATACCCCTTCCTTTGTTGATTATCACGAGCAAATCCAGATCTAACACAACCCATAAAAACCCTAGGCTTAGGTCTCCCATCTATTTTGTCTGCTCTTTGGATGGTGACAACGAAACCCAAGCCTTTGGCAACATCACGAACCCACTCAAGTAGACTCTCTTTCGTAGGAAAAACCATATCAGTTACAAAATTCATTCCTACATCGATTTCTATGGAAATCAACGATGACTCTTTAACTACATGAGGTACAATTTCCATCCTACAAAAATCACAAGTTCACAAAAAAAACACTCAAAATCTCATGCATCCATTATCATTCAAAAGGAAACCATAACTATGAAAAAAAAAAAATCTTACACGTTCACAAAATCCCTATATCGATTTTTCAAAAACAACACCGTCAATCATTCAAGATCTACATATATTCAACATCATTAACTAAGTTTTTCAAGGTATTTGCATGAGAATTTAAGATTTGGAGGAGATGGATGAAAAATTATACCTTAGGATTTGGGGGTAGAGCCAAATAATCCCAAAATAACTTTCAAATCCTTACAATAACAGCTTTAGATGGATAAAATCCTCAATACACCGCTGAGTTCGCTGCACAAATGGGACAAAAAAATGAATGGAGGGTTAGGGTTTGCCCTAGTGAGGAAGGAGGCCAGAAAAAATGGGGGATTCGGGACTTACATGAGAGGAGGGAAGAATCCCGGTGTCGCCGGCGAAAAAACCGCCCTCCGGCGGCCTGCTACATGGCCGACGTTTCCGTCGTTTCCGTCGCTGGGATGGAGGTCCGCCGTTTCCGTCGCTGGGAGTCAGAGTCGGGGTCGGGGTCGGGGTCGGAGTCGGGGTCGGGTCGGAGTCGGAGTCGGGGCCGCCGTTTCCGTCGTTTCCGTCGCTGCGAAGGAGATCGTCGTTTCCGTCGCTGGGAGGCGGAGTCGGGGTCGGGGTCTGCAAAAGCGGGAGGAAGAGATAGGTGTGCGTTTAATGAGTGGGGGAATAATTTTATGTTTTATTTTGCTTTCAATTTGGTGTGGGAATAACTGTTTTAGGTGTGCAGCTAACATTGTAATAAAACTCACATGCCACAAACGAAGCGTTCCTCGAAATATATCGTTGCCCTTCTAGAAGCATCTAGAACACGTCGGCGGCAAGAATTTACGACAACATATTTTTCAAAAAAATTATTTACTTAAAGTATACTATACACGTTGAATCAAATCAGACTCCATGAGTCCATGTAACAAAATAATAATAATACTCAAGTAAATTACAGCTTAGAATTTTTTCATGATTTCTATCTACCCTAGCTGCAAAACATGAAATAAATATTCTTTCACACACACAAAAAAATCCGAGCTAAGATTAGAGTCCACCTGGTTTTCAAAATCGGATCCGGTTCGGCGGTTCGGCGGTTCGGTGGGTTCGGCGGTTCGGCGGTTCGCCGATTTTGCGGATCCACCAATGCTTCTCGGATTCGAGTGGGCATGATTGGATTGGTTCAACAGGACTGGTTTAAACCTGTGCATAGCTCTTCTCCTCTTTACTTCCCGCTAGGACTATCGGGACTGTGCAGGGGTTTCCGTCCAAGAGGCAACCCATATTTTGCTCTCTGCATCTCCTGCTTGTGGTTGTTGCTACAAAGTGAAAGTGCATTATGAATTGGGAAGCTAGGGAAGTGTAAAACTTCGTTGAGAAGACACATGAAGGAGAAGTAGGTTGTTAGGGATTCGATCGAAAAGAGCTACAACTAAATTGTTCCAGGAGATCGAGAAGAGCTTTCAGTTGAACGTGGGAGAGTTATTTCTTCTTGTTGATCAGGCTCTTATAGTACTGTTGCGGATCAACTCGATGTCCCGATCGGGAAAGAATTCTTGAACCGTCTTAACTCTCGGGACGGTCGAGCGTGCACATAGCCAAATGAATATGTTGATTGTACACAAACAATTTTAACGTGGAAAACCTCTCAACTGGGTAAAAAAACACTTGACCAAATCTGTGCCGGTCAAAATCCACTATTTCCTGTGGTTATAGCTAGTTTGTGAAGTCGAGAGTGACAGATCACCTCTCGTTACAATTGCGAGATGAGAGAGCACTTTGCACGCTGCAGACGACAGACCGTCGCGTTAAGAGTTGTTACGGATTGCGCTTTACGCCGGTGATCTTCGGATATCGACTTGCTGATTCTGGGTGAGAGACGTCACACTTGGTCATGCAGTTGCTGTGGCTGCTTGGAACTTGCGTGATTCGGCTTCGCCGGGTGGTTGCGACTTGACCCGCTTGTGGCTCGGGTGTGGCTCGAAGGTAGCTCGGAGGTGGCTTGTAGGAGGAATAGGCAGAACTTCGACCTGAGGAAGAAGAAGACTTCGAAGAGAAAGGTAAGAAAAAGATGAGAAATGATGAGACCTGTGACTCCTTTTATAGACTACAGGAGGTGGTTATGATGGTTACCCAACTATCCGCACACCGTAACCAGCTTCATAAATGTTTTTATTATAGTTTTTGACGGCCAGGGTGAGGTGGTCGCTCCCGTTAGCCGCGTGCCGGTGGCCGAGGGAGGGGGCGGCCGGCCGCCCCTTTTGCCACCAGCGGCCAAGGTGAGGGGGCGGCGGGGTGGCCGCCCCTTTGGCCATCGTCGGCCAAGGCGGGGGGCTGCCCGGTTGGCCGCCCCTCTTGGTCGCACGGGTGGCCGTGCGAGGTCGGCGGCCGCCCCCTTGGCCGCCGACGGCCAAGGCGGGGGGAGGGCCCGATTGACGGCCCCTCTCGGCCGTATGGGCGGTCGAGCGAGGGGGCGGCCGCCCCCTTCTGTAACGGCCCAGCCCAGCAACCCAGAGGCCCACGACATATAAGCCCAGCGACATGAGCCCATAGCACGACACTGTTACAGGGCTGCAGCCCAGACACCCCAACCCATTTCCGGCCTATTTTTCAGCTCAGTTGGTGATAGGTTTGCGGTTAAGGAACCTTATCAAGGAGGTCACGGGATCGAGACCCGGTCTTCAACAACTTATTGTGCTGAAAAACAAGCCGGAGATGAGTTGGGGTGTCTAGGATGCAGCCCTGTAACGGTGTCGTGCTATGGGCTCAAGCCGCTGGGCTTATATGTCGAGGGCCTCTGGGTTGTTGAGCTGGGCCGTTACTCGTGTCTTGTGTTTTGCTCGTCCATTCAATGTGTGACCCTTACATTTCCGTCGGGTATTGTCCAGATTTGTTTTGTAACCTTTAAATTATTGTCAAGTGCGTCAGGAGTTGAGTCAGTGTCTGTCGACCAAATAATTTGGAATAATAAAGAAACTCTTGTAACATAAATATAAAAGAACGATGATGGTTTGTGCGCGTTGTGGATCTTTTCCCAAACACAGTGCCTTAGCTGTTGAATCTGTGGGCGTTGTGGACCTTTTCCCCGACAAAGTGCCTAAGCTGTTGAGTCTGTGCGCGTTGTGGACCTTTTCCCCCGACACATTACTTCCTTTTGATTGTGGATCATACACTCAGGCTTGCCAGTGTTTTTGATGCCCTTCTCGAGCTGATCAGCCTCGTTTAATTTGGTTAATGATATATATATATATAATAATAATAAAAGATGTTCAACTTTATGACACTTGATATTATGTTTCTGTTTGGACTTTTGTAGTTTAGCTTTTACTGCATAGCTAGACTTTTGTTTTGTTTTTGTTATTTCGTACTGACTTTTGTTGCTAGCTTGACTATTGTTGCTAGCTTGACTATTGTTTCCAGTCTACTTGGAGGGTTGTCAGGTTCTGTTTACTTCTTTCTGCACCACTTGCAACTTGCTTCTGAGGTGTTCCTCTTTTGAATGACTCGGGTTCAGAGCAGTAGCAAGTTTAGCTGGTGGAGCTCGTGATTTCAAGCTGCGGCTAGTAGCTATCGCTTAGCTTTCACCTCACTTTAGAGAGGTAGATGTTTCTTTGTTTCAGACTAGACTGTTTTCCTATGGGTTCAGGTCAGTTTGTTGACGCCCATAGTGTTAGTTCTCGTGTTAGACTACTTGCTTGTTGTACTGTTGTTACTTACTGTTAGTTTTTACTTGCTTTCTGAGAATGATTTATGTTAGGATGCACGTTAGGTATTTTAAATATAAAATAAAAAACTGCATTTTAGCATATTTTCATAGCATGTCTTTAAACTGACAAACTACTATTTTAAAAGCTACAAAATTGCTTTCCTACTTATAATAAATCTAGAAGCCACATGTTCATTGCTTTATCTGTTAAGTCTTCATTCTCACTAAGGATAACAAATGAATCAAACTTAATAATTTTTCGCTGCATAAACCTATACTTTCTCACTCGTGGACTAGTTGATCCACCAGACCGAGAGACACGATTAGTAAACCTAATATTATAACTATGTTTTAAAACATAATTCATAAGTTTTTTTTATAAAAATGAATGAAAGTACAGAGTTGTCTGAACGTTTGTAGTTGTCCACTGCACGGCGTGACATCACGATCGCGTATTCTCTCACTCTGATAGTATTTTAATGCTGAGAAAATGCGGGTTGTGACACCTTTGGCCACCGGTGGCCAAGGCGGGGGGGGGGGGGGGGGGGGGGTCGGCTGCCCCCTTGGCCGCTCCCATGACCGAGCAAGGGGCATCCTGGGTGGCCGCCCCTTTGGCCGTTCGAGCAGCCGAGGAGGGGGCGGCCCAAGTGGCCGCATGAACGGGGGCGGGCAGCCAACGTCCTGGGAGGAGGCCAGCCGCCCGCCGTCGGTGAGGCATGACAGTTTCCTCATCGTGAGTATCAGGATCAGCGTGTAGAGGATCGGGCGCGGCGATCGCGCTCGCGGTCAAACCCATGATCCCACTAATTTTAGTAGAGATCATGAGGGGTGGCCATGTGCACACCTTTACCTATAAAATGGGGTTCATCCCAACAATTGCCCCCAAATCCTCGTTGTATGAGGCCGCTTTGGACGAAAAAAAAACAAGGATCTTGTCTTGCTCATTTTTATGGTGGCGATGGCAGCGAATGGTGATGGACTCGCGCTGGCAAGCGGTTGCGCTCTGCGAACTCGGGTAAAAAATGTTAGCGTATATTATGATATAGGAGAAAATGATAATCATGCCTGGGGAGGAAGTTATTGCTTCCGTGGTTGCGACGTTGCGCGGGGTCGTGTACGGGCATGTGTGCGTAGACACATGTGTGTGTGTGTGGGGGGGGGGGGGGTCCCCGCAGAGGTGTGGGTGATCACACCCGTGCTGAAGAATGCGCGGTTGGTCGTGTTTGTAGGCACGTACTCATGGAATCCCGCAGAGGCTTGCCCAGTGAAGTCCTTATTTTGGCATACTCATGGAATCCCCCACCAAAAGGTGGAGAGTCGAGGTATTTTCTTTGGGTTGATTCCTGTAATTCTCATAAGACTTGCATATAGATTCGGAAATGTGTAGTACGGAATATCATGTTGTGTGAAACCCATCTAGACAGGTTGGTCTGAATTGACGATATTTATTCTGCTAACCAGAGAAGACTCTGAGTATAAACGAGTAATTTACGGGGTCTGCGGGGTTGTACCTGTGAACGGGAAGTAGCATGACGTACTGGCACTGTTAGATGTCGTCGGGCGATAGTGAGTATAACCAATGGTGATAGCTCTTAGTGAGCTATTTGTGCTGTGAAAGTCTAGTGTTTCTGACATTACAGGTGACTGCAGGGTTTTCTGGATAGTTGGTCCAGTTATGGTTAGAGCTGAGTACAAAAAGAGTGTTTTGTCCCTAACGCCAGGTGATAGTGGTTGTCACTGGTGATAGCTCCCAGCTAACCTATGATTGTGAAACCAGTACTTAGAGGACAGTGTGGCTATTGTGAGCTATGTGCTCTTAAAGGCCAGTGTGCCGAACGGACAAGGGGAAGCCGACCCGCGTCAGTCTAGACATTGAACTAGCAATTTGAGCAACGAGCAAGGGTTGAACTGTATCCGCATTATGGTTGTATAACTTGAGTGCCTAAGTTATTGACGTTCGTTAGGTCCACATAATGAAAGTCTCGGGTTGTACGCCATCAATACTAAAGTCTCCGGCCGTGGGTCGTGGAACATGAATGCTCAATGTTTGTCGTTGGGTCTGGGACCTGAGAACGGTGGTGAGACTTGGGTTTTTTGGTATACCAATAATGTGCCCTGAGTGCACAGAGCGTCGGGCCGTGGGGTCGACGTTTGTGATATATTGAACTGTGCGTGAGTGCACATTTTGTGATGTATTGAACTGTGCGTGAGTGCACGTTTGTGATATATCTGCTTGTGAAAATGTTATGCCTGTAGGGAAGGAGTACCACTGCCCCAGGAAAGGGGTAGGGTCGTTATAAATTGGTTAGCTAAATGTTGACCGTTGCCTTGTTTGCCACAATTGCGGTGGACTGTCCTTGTGCAGGTGCTGGAGAGCCGAGCGGGAAATAGCGGGTTGAAGCCCTTACTGCTATTATGCTGGCCCTTGACGGCCGAATGGAGAATTTTACTATTTTCATGTGTGGTCGGTCTGCGTGTCGATGTTTGTAATTCACACTGGTAAAATATAACTGTAAGACCTTAAGACCATAACCTTTGTATATTTGTAAGTGACATTCCTATGCTTTTATATATAAATGATGCTTTATATATTGTGGACATTCACATGAGTTTGAGTTCAAGTAACCTTAAAGCTTCCGTTAGAATGCTCTGATTTAGGATGCGAGTAGTCTTTGATATTTACCTATAACCCTGCCGCCTGTTTGTGGAATATTATGGGGCCCCGACCGGACCCTCTATTATATTTCATGTAACGGATGGATGTGTTACACAAAGAATGTGTAGATAATCTTAATTGTTTGTGAATGTTCTCTTCCTGGAATGTCACCTATAGGAAAGTTGTGTTACAAAAATATGTAATTAAAAAACATATTGTAAAACGAAACAATAAACTTTCAATTACAATTAGAATTACATCTACTTAAAAATAGAACTGTAACTTCATTTTAATATGCAAGATAGAAGAAAAAAATCCAAAAAAGAACAATGACTAGTTACAACTGTAAATAGAACTATGATTTAGACTGTTTTGGATTCTGCAGTTATAATCATATAAACAATTGAAGTTCCAAAAAGAGAGGAATAAATTGTAAAAATTTTATACACAGATTAGAACCCTAAATATTAAAGCAATTACAATTGAAATAATGAGACGGAAATCGCAAAAAAATTGAGCTATTGACTTCATACCAATAGAATTGTGATTTACAATGTTTTGGGTGCTGCAGCTGTAATCATACAAACAATTGAAGTTCCAAATAGAAAGGAATATGTACAACCCCGTATTCATGAAGAGAGGGCTCCAAACAAGACGTGAGACTTGCTGCGCGTTTTTTAAGATTTTTGAGAGGTTTGACACTCTTGGTGGCCAATTTAGGCTCAACCTGCATAATATACTAGTAGTGAGATGAAATATTTATCAAGCCCCCGACCTCCTTTGAGGAGTCTCCCAGGCCTCATCTCACCCAGGACGTAGGGGGATGAAATATTTGTCAACCCCCCGGCCCCTTTGAGGAGTCGCCCAGGCCGCGTCTCACCGAGGACGTAGCTTGCCAGGCCGCCAGCTCGCCAGGCCGCCAGCTCGCCAGGCCGCAGCTCGCCAGGCCGCAGCTCGCCAGGCCTCCACCTCACCAGGCCGCCAGCTCGCCAAGCCGCCAACTCGCCAGACCGCCTCCTCGCCTAGCCCCAGCTCGCTAGGCCGCCAGCTTGTCAGGACGCCTCCTCGCCTAGCCCCAGCTCTCCAGACTGCTATCTCGTCAGGCCGCCAGCTCGTCAGGCCGCCTACTCACCAGGCTGCCTCCTCGCCAGGCCGTCAGGTCGTCAGGCCGCCTCCTCGCCTAGCCGCCAGCTCGCCAGGCCGCCTCCTTGCCTAGCCCCAGCTCGTCAGGCCGCCTACTCGCCAGGACGCCTACTCGCCCGACTTGGATTTCTCGCCCGGCACGAGGGCCTGCCCCTGGTGGACTGCGATTAGATGCTTAGAACATCGAGATTTGGTTGTTGGCAGGCCAACCCTGGGGCATTTTCGGTAATTTTTGGGGCAACAGAGATTGGTTATTTGCAGGCCTTTCCCAAAAAACTATAAATAAACCCTTGAGGGTGCCTTGGAGAGTATTGCTTCTTAGCCACTTGAATTTCTCTTTCTTCATGCTCCAAGACACCTAGCTCAGCATTCGCTAGAGAGGGGGAGATCACCAAGGTCTTCCGGGTGTGAGGTGGGACCTCCACGCTAGAGCTGAGGGTTTGTTCCTAGTTTCCTGAGCTTTTAGTCCGTGACATTCGCCTGAGTGCAGTAAGTGTGAGGTCACCCCTTTTGAGGGACCCCAAACTCCACAGAGACCGATTTTTCAGTTTCAACAGAATAAATTGTAAAAAATTTCTGCACAAATTAGAACTCTAAACATTAAAGCAGTTACAACTGGAATAACAAGACAGAAATCCAAAAAAAAATAAGGTAATTTCTCTACCTCCCAGAGCTATGTACAACTAATAATGTGAATAGTTTATTAATTAAATAGACCCTAAATAGAACTATGATTACGACTGTTTTTTATCCTGCAGTCGTAATTATACAAAAAAGTGGAGTTCCTAACAGAGAAGAAGACATTGTAACAATATTGTACACAAATTAGAACTATAAACAGTACAAAAGTTACAACTGGAATAAAGTAACATAAATTTATAAAAAAATAATTTGACAGCATTTTACAGTTCAAAAACAAATAACTGTAAATACTACTATAATTACAACATGAATGACAAAAAAGAACAGTGAGGGTCTTTGAACTGTAAGAAAACTAGAATAACGTCTGCATATCATTATACAATTTAAATTGCAACAAAAACTCCAATTACGACTATAAATATTACGAAAATTGTTTGGTTCTTTGAACTATAAAGATAACTAGAATAACGACTGTAATTTCAATTTGCATTGCAATTTCAAAATGACGTGATGGTGGGCCGGTGGCTCTAATTTGGACTAAAATAACGACTGTAATTTCAAAGAGTATTGTTTATCTTCATACAATGTGGACTTCAATTTCAACTCAGTTTACGACTGTAAACACTAAATACATTAACAAACCTACAACAACATCTAATTTGCAAGAGAAAGAATAGCTTACAACTGAAAGATTTCACCAAACAACTTTCATTTGAAGTGAAACATAAACCCTAAATTTCAATGTATTGGGTTTAAGATTTTCTACCTTCTTAAATCAGAGATGTCTCTAACGGCCACTATCGCAGAAACTGCGCTTGGAGAAATAAGGGAGGTGCAGCTAGGGCAGAGGCGCGAATGAGGAAGAAGAGGCGTATTCGGTGTGCATTTCGGAAAGGAAGATGAGCGATCGATGATTTCTGAATCGCAAAAAGGCGACGTTTATGGGCACCGGAGGGCAGCTAGGTCGTGAAATCGAAAAAATAAGGGAGAGATCTTTTCGTAATTATATAAGAAAAAAAGTATTTATTTATGAACCATAAACATGATACACCAACCATATGTACATAAAATTTTCTTCCCGTGCACAAAGAAATTTTTTTTTTTTGTGGAGCATGATCTGAGTTGACCAAGTTGTCTCAAATAATGAAATACAGCACACAGTGTCGAAATTCCATAAGTGCCCTTTAAAGCTCCGACCCCACAAGACCCGAAACTCGAAGGGCGGTATTTTACTCTTTTTATAAATGCCAGCTAAATATATACAAAACGCCAGCCGAAAACATCATTTCAATCCAATCCAAATAAACTCCGGCCATGAGCGAAGCACCGAAATCCTCGCCGGAGAACTCCAAGAAAGCATCGGCCGTTGAGGCGGCGGCGGTGAAGAAGAAGAGCAGGAATAACAGCCTTCTACGATGCTTGAAACGCGCGAGGGACATCTACGTCAACACCTTCTGCGGCTGTGCAGGGGCCGGCGGTGGAAGCCCACGCGGCGGCGGCTTCACCGCTGGAGTGGCGGTCTTGATGCCTCGGGCGCGGAGCCGGAGCGCCTTCGGCCAGTCGAGCGGGCTAGGAGAAAACGATTTAATAGATCTCGTACGCGCCAGCTCGAAGAGAAACGCGGCGGCGCCGGCGCCGGCGCCGGCGGTGGTGCCGAGAAGCCAGAGTTTGGCGCCGGCTATTGGGAGGATAGATGAGGAGCGCTCCACCGAATTCGAGGAAGACGTGAAGCCGGGGATAGGCTCGAGAAGTCAGAGCTGCACGGTGGTTGCCGGCGGTAGGATGCTCGGTGGCAGGCCTTGCAATTTACATCAAAAGGAAAGTGGTTGAAAAATATAAATAAGATTTATATTGTATCGTTATCAGTATATATTATATTAATGTCAACTAATGCATCATTTATTTGAACCAGTTCGTTTAAACAAGTTATCGTGCGTTGCTCTTCCTCATAGAATACTACAAAATTATCATCTAAACTATATCTGTTGCTGGTCATCCGATTTTTTTGGTTACGAAGAATCAAATTGTCTTAGCTTGGAATCGGACCGGACGCACAAATAGTAATGAAAAACATCAGCAGAAGGCAAAAGATTTTTTTGTCGTGGAAAATCCAGAAAGGTGAAAAACAATGTGACCAGATCTGTGTCGAGCCAAAATCCACTATTCTGTTGATGTTTTCGAGAGTTGAGCGCTCCAGTGAGGAAAATTGCTAAGTTCTAGGAGCCTCGATGGAAGCGCTCCTACTAAGTCGGAGTTTTGATGAGAGCGCTCTAGTGGAGAAGAACGTCGCGCTCGTGAAGCCTTGAGATGTCTTCGCACTAGAGGGGGAGCGAGACGAATTCCGAGCGGAGAAACAATCTAAGTTGCACGTTCTCGCCGGAAAATCTCAGAGCTCTTTCTAGCCTTTGGAGTTGTTTGTCTTCAAATGAGTGTCTGTGTGCCCTTTTATAGTTTTCTAGAGAGACTTAGTGGTAATTGCGTCGGGGCGGCATTTGTGCTGGCGAATGACTTTACTTCATTTCAATCATCTGTATCACTAATTTTAGCGAAATGACGAAAGTCCCCTCCCCCAGCGACCATGTGTGATGTGCTCGTGCCCGGGCCAGCTGTGCTTGCGCGGCGGTTTGGACCCCTTGATCTGAATCAAAATTTCTTAGGGAGAACTCATCAAATACCCTCAAATTTTTGCGAGTCATGATCCGCGAAATGATGAGCATGAAATTTTTTATGTTAAGCTCCAAACATCCCAGAACCACGTGGTCATCATCCTTGGCTGTGACTAATTGCTTGTCGAAGTTTAGAACAAAAAAATAATGAGATATTTCTTGTCATATCATGGAGGATATTTCCGGCCATTTCTGGGAGATATTCGATCAATATATTCTTTACTTCACTGTCACTTTTGGGACAAAAGAATTTGGTAAGAGATATTATGGTATCAATGACGCCCTCCATTATAACCCATCCTATGCAGTTTATAAATTAGAGAGTCTTCGCCATTCCCCCATGCTATTGTGGAGTTCTCGTTCGCGTGATCTTGCGACCGTCATATCTCTCTCAAAAAAGATAGTGTATTTTATGGAATTATTCTAGGTCCAGATGAGGGTAAGTTATTCTAGGTCCAGATGAGGGTAAGTGAGCGGGCGGTAGCGGGTGTACGTGGAGAATATCGCACGGGGCGTCACTGAAGGGGGGGGGGGGGGGGGTGGGGGGTGGATGAGGTGGTGTGATGGAGCCTCGGCATGGGCGCGGGGGACGCCGTCCGCGAGGTGGCGTCTGCGCGGGAGGGGGGGGGGGGGGGGGGGGGGGGTGACCCGCGCGGGTCGCCGACACGGGCGCGCGCGTATGGAGGCCCATGCGGGAGCCCCCCTCCCCGGTTGACCTGCATGGGTGCCTGTGGGTGTGCGCTGGATGCTTTTACGGGCGCGGGGTTCTGCAGGGGTTTTTCTTGCTCTTTTTATGCTAACATCTGTTTCTCTTTTATAGGTGTGGAAGGGTAGTTCTCCGCCGCGGTGGACGTGCCTTCCCTCGACTCAGAGCCTTGTCTAAGTGAATAGTTGGAGGAAGCGTTTTAAGATTTTGGCAGACGTGGAGATTGTGATCCCATCCTTGTTGGAGCGTGTTCAAAACCGTCCTCCGGGCACTTTACAATCACAAAGGGGTGTCTGAAGGTGTGCTTTTGGATTCCCCCTACTGAGGATGCTATCGCGTTTTTTTTTGTTTTGTGGCGTTCCGATTACGCAACTTTCTTTAGCGGGATTGACGAGGATCATGGGCCTGCTGTGCTTCTTTTTAGAGCATTGCTCCTGCATGTCGGCTCGCATTTTTCATGAATGGTGCAAAGTTTTCCCAAGTCCCGATGACCGAATTGATGTGCGGAGCAATAAGAGGTGGTTGTCATTTGAAGACAAGACCGACCACTGTCACGGGGCGACGCTGTTTAGTTTTGTTAAGAATCCATGGAAGCTGCCTGTGATTTGGTGGGAGCTTCCAGATTGCTGCTGTCGTCTAGCAGAGAAGGTGTTGAAACCAGAAACCTGGTCTCTCGTGGAGTTCGTCCCTCGGGGAAGGGGTGACCTCACATCTACTACACTCGAGAGAACGTCACGGACCAAAGGATCAAGAAACTAGGAACAGACCCTCGGCTCTAGCGCGGAGGTCCCACCTCACACCCGGAAGGCTACCTGAGCACTTCCCTCCCTAGCCAATGCTCGAGCTAGGGTGCCTTGGAGGAGCTCTCTCAACTCTACCAAGAAGAAACCAAGGGAGGAGAAAGCAAGAAGAAGAAGATGAAGGTCCTCCTCAAGGCACCAAAGGGGGTCTATTTATAGTTTTCCAAAACCCCTTGGACCAAATGACCAAAAAACCCTCACGCCCAAAAAGCCTTGGGCAATAGAAAACAGCCACGTCGGGGGGTAAAGGGGGAATTTTCCCCGAGGGCAAGAAGGTAAAACTGCAAGTAGAGGCCCTGGCCCCCGGCCGGTCTCGCCCCACTAGGCCGCCGAGCAAGAAGAGGCGGGGGCGAGACCCTGGCCCCAGGCCGGTCTCGCCCCGCTAAGTCGCCGAGCCAGAAGAGGCGGGGGCGAGACCCTGGCCCCAGGCCGGTCTCGCCCCGCTAAGTCGCCGAGCCAGAAGAGGCGGGGGCGAGACCCTGGCCCCAGGCCGGTCTCGCCCCGCTAAGTCGCCGAGCGGAAGAGGCGGGGGCGAGACCCTGGCCCCAGGCCGGTCTCGCCCCGCTAAGTCGCCGAGCCAGAAGAGGCGGGGGCGAGACCCTGGCCCCAGGACGGTTTCGCCCCGCTAAGTCGCCGAGCCAGAAGAGGCGGGGGCGAGACCCTGGCCCAGGCCGGTCTCGCCCCGCTAAGTCGCCGAGCCAGAAGAGGCGGGGGCGAGACCCTGGCCCCAGGCCGGTCTCGCCCCGCTAAGTCGCCGAGCCAGAAGAGGCGGGGGCGAGACCCTGGCCCCAGGCCGGTCTCGCCCCGCTAAGTCGCCGAGAGTTCTAAATACTGGCGGCCTGCGACCTAGCGGCCTGAGGCGGCTTGCGGCCTGGCGGCCTGAGGCGGCTTGGGCGGCTTGCGGAGGCTTGCCAAGAGCGCCTTGGGGGGAGAAATATTTTCTCCCCTACTAGTATATCTTTCAAGTTCACCAAAAATTGGCCCCTAGGAGTGCAAAACTCCCAAAAAGCTTTAAAACTTGCTTACCTTGTTTTGGGGCCCAATCTTCGCGAATACGGGGTTGTACACAATCCCGCTCTTTTCGAGGTTGGCACAAGCTCGGAAAGAAACATCCAACCCAACGTATTCGCGGAGTGTAACTTCCCCTCGGGGTCAACCTGCCATGCCAGCTATGGGAGCCTGGGTGGCGAGACGGCCTCGGGGTGCAAACACTTAGCCTCCCCCGAGGGGTCAACCTGTCAAGCCAGCTAATGGGAGCCTGGGTGACGAGACGGCCTCGGGGTGCAAACACTTAGCCTCCCCGAGGGGTCAACCTGTCAAGCCAGCTAATGGGAGCCTGGGTGACGAGACGGCCTCGGGGTGCAAACACTTAGCCTCCCCCGAGGGGTCAACCTGTCAAGCCAGCTAATGGGAGCTGGGTGACGAGACGGCCTCGGGGGTGCAAACACTTAGCCTCCCCGAGGGGTCAACCTGTCAAGCCAGCTAATGGGAGCCTGGGTGACGAGACGGCCTCGGGTGCAAACACTTAGCCTCCCCCGAGGGGTCAACCTGTCAAGCCAGCTAATGGGAGCCTGGGTGACGAGACGGCCTCGGGGTGCAAACACTTAGCCTCCCCCGAGGGGTCAACCTGTCAAGCCAGCTAATGGGAGCCTGGGTGACGAGACGGCCTCGGGGTGCAAACACTTAGCCTCCCCCGAGGGGTCAACCTGTCAAGCCAGCTAATGGGAGCCTGGGTGACGAGACGGCCTCGGGGTGCAAACACTTAGCCTCCCCCGAGGGGTCAACCTGTCAAGCCAGCTAATGGGAGCCTGGGTGACGAGACGGCCTCGGGGTGAAAACACTTAGCCTCCCGGAGTGGTCAACCTGTCAAGCCAGCTAATGGGAGCCTGGGTGACGAGACGGCCTCGGGGTAAGGGACTTAGCCTCCACGAGAGATCAACCAGCTCTGCCAGCTAGTGGGAGCCTGGCGGCGGAATCGTCATCGGAGCTAAGGGACTTAGCCTCCACGAGAGATCAACCTACCCAGCAGCTAGTGGGAGCCCGGCGGCGGAATCGTCATCGGAGCTAAGGACTAAGGCTACCACGAGAGATCAACCTACCCAGCCAGCTAGTGGGAGCCTGGCGGCGGAATCGTCATCGGAGCTAAGGACCTGGGCTACCTCGAGAGATCAACCTACCCAGCCAGCTAGTGGGAGCCTGGCGGCGGAATCGTCATCGGAGCTAAGGACTAAGGCTACCACGAGAGATCAACCTACCCAGCCAGCTAGTGGGAGCCTGGCGGCGGAATCGTCATCGGAGCAAAGGACTTAGGCTACCACGAGAGATCAACCTACCCAGCCAGCTAGTGGGAGCCTGGCGGCGGAATCGTCATCGGAGCTAAGGACTTGGGCTACCACGAGAGATCAACCTACCCAGCCAGCTAGTGGGAGCCTGGCGGCGGAATCGTCATCGGAGCTAAGGACTTGGGCTACCACGAGAGATCAACCTACCCAGCCAGCTAGTGGGAGCCTGGCGGCGGAATCGTCATCGGAGCTAAGGACTTGGGCTACCACGAGAGATCAACCTACCCAGCCAGCTAGTGGGAGCCTGGCGGCGGAATCGTCATCGGAGCTAAGGACTTGGGCTACCACGAGAGATCAACCTACCCAGCCAGCTAGTGGGAGCCTGGCGGCGGAATCGTCATCGGAGCTAAGGACTTAGGCTACACAATCAAACCACTCCAAATCCTACATCCTCAAACGGGGAAAAAGATGAGTTACATGACCCCCCCGACTCAGCTGGTCGGGGGCTGGACTCAGTACAACATAAGGTGAATACAGGACTCTACCGGGACGAGGCTTCTTCAGGGGGTCTGGGCCTGGTGGTCGCCATCCGCTTCCTGCTCGCCGGACACTTCCATCCTGCTTAGGCTCTCCATGATCTTCTCCATCTCCTCTGCCTTAGCCAACCAAGAGATGGTGTTGACGGCCGTGACATAGCATTGCCTTGCCATCCTGGAGTCTCCCTTGACTCTGACCTGGATCCCTCCTGAGCTGAACTTGAGGCATTGGTGGAATGAAGACGGCACACAACGGAAGGCGCTGATGAGGGGTCTTCCGAAGATGGCGCTGTAGCTGCTTGGAGCGTCAACAATGACGAACCGGCAGTTCCTCGAGACTCCTCCCAATTTTACTTGGAGCCCCACTCCACCCTCGACCTCCTTCCTCTCCCCTGAGAATCCGAACAGGGGTCCATCCGAGGCCAACACCCTCCTTGGCTCTACTTTCATCTCATCAAACGCCTTCTTGAAAATGACGTTGACGGAGCTTCCGTTGTCAACCAAGATCCGGGAGACGGTGTAGCCTTCGATGGCCGTCTGGATGACTAGCGCATCGCAGAACGGATCCTCATGATCTGGCAGGTCCTTCACCGAGAAGGTGATCTTCTCCTCTGGGGGCGGGGTCTGGGAGGTTGAGGCGACGCTTCTCCGGTACATGACATGGAGGCTAGCCTTCCGAGTGGCCTCAACCCCCACTCCACCGTGGATCACTCCTATGCTACCTCGGGTTCCCACGTCGACCCGGTCCTCGCATATATCATCACCCCCTTCTCCGGGTAGAACCTCTTCTACCCGCACCGGCAGCTGCGGCTGCACAGGGCCTCTCGCGCCCCTCACTTCCAAGAACTCGGGGCAGGTAGCTGTTAGGGGTGAGGAACGAAAACCGAAAACCGACTAAACCGACCGAACCGACCGAACCGCACCGACTTTGAAACCGAGCCGCCCGGTCCGGTGTCGGTTCGGTTTGGAGCTTTTGAAAACCGAAGGCTTATCAGTTCGGGTCGGTTTTCAAGTTGTGAAAACCGACTAAACCGAACCGAACCGAGCACTTCACCACTGTTTTGGGGTGTATTTGATCGAGCAACTTTCAGATTTGGCGCATGATTTGGCACATGATTTGGCACAAGAAATTTTATATCATTTAACACATGATTTGGCGCATGATTTGGCACATGATTTGACAAATGTTATTCGGTGTAGTAGCAAGTTTTCAGTTAGTCATCTTGCATCTCATCGAGAGAAAAATGTGATGTCATTCTCCTCCCAAGTAATTTAGGAGTTGCCTTACATTGTGTAGGTTACCCTCATCCTAGATACAATTATCGTTCATGCCTCACATTGAACATGATACTTATACTCAAAAAAATTGTATGTTACTTATTTAATATAAACCTTTAGTTGATAAAGATTATGAAATTATTAAAGGGAAGATGACTAATCCAAAAAAATAGCACTTGATTATGTTTGTTCGCAGAAAACCGACACCGAACCGCAAAAAACCGACTAAAAACCGACTAAAAACCGAACCGACGTTGAACCGAACCGAATGGGTTCGGTTCGGGTCGGTTTGGACAAACCAAAAACCGAGGCATGTTGGTTCGGTTTCGGTTTGGGTCCAAACCGCCCCAAACCGAACCGCTCGCACCCCTAGTAGCTGTGGCGTGCCCCTCCACCTGGTGGAAGTCACAGTACGGTAGCGCTCCTCCCCTCTTTCGGCGGGCTGGACGCTCTCGCCTGTTACCTCTTCCCCCTCCTATTGCTAAGGCTTGCTGCGGCGGGGTAAGAGTTGCCTTGGGGCCTGCCTCTGGAAGTTATACCTCCCTTGGCCCCCATGAAAGTTCCCCCCTCCTTGGATGAGAGCTCTTCCTGGACCTTGGGCAGGTCCTCCCTGCTGCCTCCAGCCTGGTTCCGGACCCTCCTGTCCTTGGAACCCCTGAGCTCTGTGATCCTCTCTCCTTCTTCCTTCCTGATGCCTTGAGCCACCCTGCTCCTTTTCCTCTGTCTCTGTCAGCTTTGCCAATTTCTTGACAAACGCCGGGTTGGCCGCCTCCATGGCTATCTCCTCTGCCGCCCTTTCCATCAGCTCCTCGAAGGAAAGGGGGCCTTCCTGGTCAAGCTCATCTTGAAGAAGCCTCCTTCAGCCCAACGGTGAAGGCCATCTGGAGAGCATACCCTGGCATCTCCTGGACCTCCAGGATCTCCTCTTGGAACCTGTCAACGTAGCGGGCCAGCGACTCCTCGGCCCCCTGCCTTATCAAGAAGATGGATTCAGGACTCCTCTTCCGCTTCTTGGAGGTGGAGAAGCGGAGCTGGAAGCTTCGGCTCAAGTCCTCGAACCCATAGATCGACCTCGGAGGGAGTTGATGGAACCAGTCTCTTGCCTTCTCCTTCAGCGTGATCGCAAAGAGGCGACACTTGAAGGCATCCGTCATCGGCCTGATGGAGACGGCATCCTCGAACCACTGCAGATGCTGAACATGGTCATCCTTCCCGGAATAGTAAGCCATGTCTGGCTCTCTGAACCCCTCGGGAACGGGAGCTGAGATGATTAGCTCGCTGAAGGGTGACCCCTAAGGGGTGGTCTCGCCACCTCCACTCGCGCCACCTGCTCGCCTGGAAGGTTGGTACTCGCCGGGCTGGAGAATAGCTCCCGGCCGGTGAGGTCTCGCTCGACCCCATCTCCCATCCTCTCCTTCCCCGGCCTTCTTCCTGGTGCGCTTCCCTCTCCCCCCGCTGGGGTCATCTCGCCTAGACCCCTGGGAGTCGACTCGTCGAGGGGGGGAGCTAGCTCCTGGTTGGTCGGGGTGGAGCTGCCACCCTGAGGAGCGATGCTTCGCAGCATCTCCATGATGCCCTGGATGGAGGCCATGAACTCTTGCCACCCAACAAAGGGTCCTGGGGTGGGGAGCTCGCCGAGATCATCACTACCTCCTTGACCTCCCGTCATGACACTCTCTCAAGATCTTCTGTGCTGGTCACTCTCCACGCTCACCGCACCAAAATGTTGAAACCAGAAACCTGGTCTCTCGTGGAGTTCGTCCCTCGGGGAAGGGGTGACCTCACACCTACTACACTCGAGAGAACGTCACGGACCAAAGGATCAAGAAACTAGGAACAGACCCTCGGCTCTAGCGCGGAGGTCCCACCTCACACCCGGAAGGCTACCTGAGCACTTCCCCTCCCTAGCCAATGCTCGAGCTAGGGTGCCTTGGAGGAGCTCTCTCAACTCTACCAAGAAGAAACCAAGGGAGGAGAAAGCAAGAAGAAGAAGATGAAGCCCCTCCTCAAGGCACCCAAGGGGGTCTATTTATAGTTTTCCAAAACCCCTTGGACCAAAATGACCAAAAAACCCTCACGCCCAAAAAGCCTTGGCCAATAGAAAACAGCCACGTCAGGGGGTAAAGGGGAATTTTCCCCGAGGGCAAGAAGGTAAAACTGCAAGTAGAGGCCCTGGCCCCCGGCCGTGTCTCGCCCCACTAGGCCGCCGAGCAAGAAGAGGCGGGGGCGAGACCCTGGCCCCAGGCCGGTCTCGCCCCGCTAAGTCGCCGAGCCAGAAGAGGCGGGGGCGAGACCCTGGCCCCAGGCCGGTCTCGCCCCGCTAAGTCGCCGAGCCAGAAGAGGCGGGGGCGAGACCCTGGCCCCAGGCCGGTCTCGCCCCGCTAAGTCGCCGAGCCGGAAGAGGCGGGGGCGAAACCCTGGCCCCAGGCCGGTCTCGCCCCGCTAAGTCGCCGAGCCAGAAGAGGCGGGGGCGAGACCCTGGCCCCAGGACGGTTTCGCCCGCTAAGTCGCCGAGCCAGAAGAGGCGGGGGCGAGACCCTGGCCCCAGGCCGGTCTCGCCCCGCTAAGTCGCCGAGCCAGAAGAGGCGGGGGCGAGACCCTGGCCCCAGGCCGGTCTCGCCCCGCTAAGTCGCCGAGCCAGAAGAGGCGGGGGCGAGACCCTGGCCCCAGGCCGTCTCGCCCCGCTAAGTCGCCGAGAGTTCGAAATACTGGCGGCCTGCGACCTAGCGGCCTGAGGCGGCTTGCGGCCTGGCGGCCTGAGGCGGCTTGGGCGGCTTGCGGCGGCTTGCCAAGAGCGCCTTGGGGGGAGAAATATTTTCTCCCCCTACTAGTATATCTTTCAAGTTCACCAAAAATTGGCCCCTAGGAGTGCAAAACTCCCAAAAAGCTTAAAAACTTGCTTACCTTATTTTGGGGCCCAATCTTCGCGAATACGGGGTTGTACAGAAGGAGTATGTCTTTTCTCCTTTGTTGCTCTTCGAAGATTCACGCGAGCTATGTGCTGCTCTTTGCAAGATCAGCATGTTTGTTGTAAAGAAAAGGTTGCTTCTCGCTGGTCTTTCGACGGACACGGAGAGGAGTTGTGATGTACAACTAGAGTGTGAGAAGAAGTGGAAGCTGGACTTTTCACATAAATAGAGGAAAGGAGGGCCGCCCTCTGCTGCCCCCGAGGCTGTCATTGAAGTCATTGATGACTGTCTGGATGATCTGGTCATTGATCCGTCCCGTGCCGAGACCGAAGAATCCCCGGAGCTACCCGCGGTTAAGCCAATTCCTCGAGAGGATCCCGAGCTGTCGGTGATGACGGCGAAGGGTACGAGGCGAGAATGCTTTGCTTGTTGAGTACTTCTCTCGAAGGTACGTTTGTTGCTCCAATTGTTTTCTCCCTTTGATTTGTTTCTTTATATTGAAATAATTTATTCCTTGCAGTTGGATGAGATGCGTGTGATCGTGCTCTCGTGGAATAACAATTATGTGACTACAAAAGATGAGTTTTTCTCTTTGCGGACGAAGCTAGCTGCGTCTGTGGATTCCTCGTCAGCTGCTCGGAAGAAGAAGGAGAAGGTTCTTTCCTTTCTGGTTAATGCGGAATTTGAGTTGTCCTCTTCCAAGACCGAGATCGAGACTCTTCGAGAGAAGCTGAGCGTGGCTGACGCAGAGGTTAGTGCTCTTCGCGAGAGGTTGGTTGTAGCTGAAGCAACCCTTGCTAAGTCGATTCGTTGCATCGAGGCAGTTGATGCAACGCTGTTTCAGCAAGATACAGAGGTGGAGCTACTGAAGAAGGAGAACGATCAACTGGCAGCTGAGTTGAAGGATGTTAAGGTCATGCTGGCATCTGCGGTAGCCAAGTACAAGGGGTCTCACGATTTTGAGATGAAGCGATCTTGTATCATTGAGGAGTCTCGCTCTGAGATAGTGGCGACTGTGATTGATTCACTCGTGGAGAAAAGCGTGATGCCACGTACTTTTGGGATTTAGCAAAGGGTTTCAGGATACTCGGAGGTTGCCAGAGCGTGATGATCTGGATTTGGAGGATGCCTCAGATGACGTCGGCATTGGAGTGATTTAGTTGTACCCTCCTTTTATTTGTTTGTTTGCTTCATTTCTGCTTTGTTTTATAGGTTTGTCTTTGCACCGTTGTATGTTATTTATTCTTCATGATGATGTAGCTCATGGATAGCTTTTGTTTAAATGAACACTCACATTGTTTTCAGATTCTTTGCGTTTTGGTAATGTTTTGGTGCTTGTATATCGTTGGCGGAGTAGTGCTTTCGCTTGAGAATTGGTAATAGGTCGTGAGCGCTGACATTCGTCTGTTTGCGTCTTGGGAGGACCGTAGTCCATTCAGGTGTAGGTGGTGATAAACCTTTGTTTGTTCATGCCTCAGGAGAACTGAGGTTTGTCGGGGTGGAGGTGGCGAAGAACCTCTGTTCGTTCGCGACTTAAGAGGATCGAGGTCTGTCTGGGTGGAGGTGGTGAAGAATAATTATTCGTTCGCACCTCATGAGGACAGGGGTCCGTCAGGGTGGAGATGACGAAGAACCATTGTTTGTTCTTATAAGGAGGACCGGAGTCCGTCCGGGTGGAGGTGGCGAAAAACCTTTTTCGTTCGCGCTTCAGGAGGACTGGGCTCCGTTCGGGTGGAGGTGACTAAGAACCTTTGTTTGTTCGCGCCTTAGGAGAACCGAGATTCTTCTAAGTAAAGGTGCATACTGACCTTTTTTCATCTCTCCTGAGAGGTGCAGATGGACCTTTGTCTGTCTCGCGCTGCAGAAGGGCTTTCGTCTATCTCGCCTAGAAGGCGCTGAAGGACTTTCGTCCATCTTGCTTGGGAGGTGCAAAAGAATTTTTGCCCATCTCGCCCGGAAGCTGCAAAAGGACTTTCGTCCATCTCACATGAGAGCTACCAAACTTGTAATTAGTTGTTGCATGTGACAAAACTGAAATTAATGGGATTATTGCTGAATGGAAGTACAGGGGTGCGCATGCCTGATTGTACGACTTTTATTTTGACAATGGTGGAAAATAGACTGTGGACGGCAGGGGACTTACCTCGGCAAGGTCCGTGCGTCAAGTCCCGACGACGCCCTCGGGAGTTGCGTCCTGCGAGCGGATGTCCAACATGATGAATTGAGCTAGCACGTTAGCACAGAGCGCCCTCAACATTGGCCCCCGAAGGATGGTGTCGCAGGTTGAGGCGACTTGTATGATGATAAATTGTACGTCGTATGTGGCCTGCTCAGGGGAAACTTCCAGAGTCACTGGAAGGATGATGCTTCCCAAGATAGGGATTATTGGGTGTCCCGTGACGTGCGTGCCTCCCGAGCCGAGCTGGATGTCTCTCCTCGAAATTCCTAGCTGGAGTAGAGTTGACAAGAACAACATGTTGGCAGACACGCCATCATCGATCAATATCCTATTCACTTCGACTGATGGGGGTACTGGCGTGATGGGGACAGATGGCCTAATCAGCTCTTCCTGCTTCTTGGGAGGTGTTCCTTCGCGGCGCTGCTCCCGTCGGGTTTGTTCCGAGCCAGCGGCGCAGCCGCCCTTTTTTCTTGGAATTCTTTGAGAAAACCGTGACGTGCAAGCCACTCGGCTTCCTCCTTCAGGCGCACACTTTTTTCCGTGTCATATCCGTTCCCTTGGTGAAAGTGGCAGTATTGAGACCGGTCGCCCTTCCCCCGGGGGATCGCTCGGGTCTCTGAAATTGAGGTTGGTTTTTGAGGGTGTGCATGATCTCTATATGAGAGGTGCTGAGTGGGGCGAAGCGTGGCTTCCCCTGGCTCGTGAGGTCCTGTCGAGATGCCAATAGAGTTTCTCGGGCGACATGCATAGATTCCTTTCCTTCCTCCTTTTCTGGTTGCCTCGCTCTTGTTGGTGGGATGCCTTGTCGAGAGTGATGCCTCATGTGTTTGATGCCCCCCGAGCCCCTGCGTGTCATGTGGCGCGGACCACCCCATCGAGCGATCAATGGCCTGAAGGAAATAATACCTACCTGCCTTCCAGGAAGTATGCCTCGGAGGTTTGAGAGTTCTTTAATTCCCTTGGCAAAATGAGCGCTTGACCATATCACTCATCCATCTGGCGCATTCGCTCTTCCACCGAAGACGCCGGCGTGGTGATTACAACCTCGAGGTGCGGTGATTACCTCCTCGAGGCTTGGTGGTAATTGCACCTGGACGAGATTTGTGTTGACGAATGACGTTGCTCCATTTCGATCCCCTGAATCACCAATACACACACACGCGCGCACACACACACACACTCAACTAACGGCCAGGATCATCATTATTAAAAAAAACTTGACATGCTTCTCATCCAGCCCCGATCCCTCCCCGACCCCCGATTCCTCTTGATTCCTCCCCCATCACGCCCCGATCCCGCTAGATCTTGTGTGTGGATGGTCGTAAAGGATCGGCGGAGTTCACGGTCACAGTAGCAGAAGTTGTTGCGGGTCCTTGGTTTTTTTTCACGCTTTTCTTTAGGCGCTTTGATCTCGACGACCTCTTCTCCCTAATAGCCGTTGCGTATTCATTCGCCCCCATGGTTTAATCGGTGTAAGCGGAAGTTTGCGGGAGGAGGAGATGTCCAGGTCACTCGTCGGGGTCGGGAGAGAAGCTGCTCCTGGAGATCGATCGCGGGATGGAATGAAGGCACTTGTTAGGTTGGCGGAGGAGCAGAATTGGGGCGGAATCAAGAGGAGATGAGAGAAATTTCAGGTGGAGATCCTGACCGTCGAATGAGATCGGACGGCCAAAATCATCGCTTTCATGTCCGTCACCACAATGTCAAACAGAGTCTAGATTACAATTAAAAGTGTGGATTCTAAAAGCATTCTATCCACAGCTTGAAGAGTAGAAAGCTTAAGAAATTTTAATTTTTAGCGTTAATTTCATACTCCATAAGGGAAGCTTTGGCACACCAGCTAAGGTGTTGCGGCGTGACCTTGCGGTTACAGGTTTGAGTTTTGGAAGCAATTTTTTACAAAATGCAAGATGAGATTTAACTATGGCTCCGTTTGGCACGGTGATGACTGTCATAAACGCATGAGTTAAACCGTTTTTCGTTAAGGATTACCTAACAAACATCATTCGTTTGAACATAAAAGTGGATGAAGTTCCTTCTGTGGGCGCTAACGACTGACAATTTAACTCCCACATTCATGACCGCTACCACCGTGTCAAACGTAACCTATATTTCACCCTTATAAAGGGACCATTCCCAAACTGTCGTTGTTGCGCGGAGATACTTTGTGCACTTTAACTGCCCATTTAGTGTTAATTTCATATATTCTTCTTGATTGCGTGTATTTTTGTCCTTGGAGTTTACGCTCGATCTTTAATTCCTTCGGTCTATAGATAATCATTAATTATGCGCCACATGCGATCGTTAATTAGCTGGGACCATCCCCCACAGTTTGTTGGTAGATGCCGCATGCGATCCTCTCTCAACATGGCCACATGGCCGACGTGGAAGGTCAATCGACCGCATGTGGGCAGATGTGACGTAGAACCAACCTAGGACATTCGGCAAAATTTATGCGACCGGCTGCATATTCAAGATTCGAAAACGGGCGAGTAAAAATGCTATTGGCAGTGTCTGTACGGCGCCACATTCATATAATCAGATTTGGAGATTGACCGGAATTTTGGCTTAACTAATGCCAAAAACTTTTGCTAATGAGAAATTAATTAAAATTCTAAGTCAAAAAACTTCATATTCAAATCATCAAATAAAGAAACGCATCCAAAAATAATATTTACATCATTATCCCATTCGTCCTCTATACGTAGCTAGTACCCCAAAATACTCAATAGCATCTAGCAGTATCTTGCTTTCTGTGCTCATTCAAAAGCTACATGAGTTTAACCTGTAAATATTTAACAGCAAAGGGATGAGCTTGGCTGAGTGGATAATATAAAATTTTCTATAAAAGAAGAGGTGGCCAAATTAAAATGTTGGTAATATGATCAATATTCTTTTAAATAAAATGCCATGCTTATATATGAAATCACATTCATGAGTATTATGCAATGAAAGAAGATGCATAGCATTATAGAGAATATTTTCATATTTTCATAATGACGAGCAGGTTATGAGAGCAGGTTATGAGAGCAGGTTCGAACACACACACACACACACACACGCGCGTTGGGCTGTCAGTTTGACAGTTTCGATCAACATACACATGCGCACACACACACAGGTTATGAGAATATTTTCACACCTGTCAGTTTGACAGGTTAGAGAATATTTTCATATTTTCATAATGACGAGCAGGTTATGAGAGCAGATTATGAGAGCAGGTTCGAACACACACACACACACACACACACACACACACACACGTTGGGCTGTCAGTTTGACAGTTTCGATCAACATACACATGCACACATTCATTTCTACACAAATATTAAATACATATACTAGTTCATATGTGAGCAGGTTCGAACATATAAATCATTAGAGTGCAGACTATGAGATTCATCAATGAGCACAAGAGATGGAGCAAGCAAATGAAACTGTTACCCACATTTGAAATTCTGAACTTGGATCTTGAAGCTCACTTTAGAAAGCTCAAAGTACTCCTTTCATTAACCTACACTTTACGCATATGATTTAAACATTAGACAATATCTAACTTTTGCTTGCACATTCTTTAATAAATAGTTTCCATTGTATACACTGCTTTTCATAATCTCCCAGCTCAGGACTAGATCTATGAAGCCTCACACAACTCAACTAAGCACTCCCAAATTCTACAATAGTTTGCAAACTCAATTAAACTTCCAGGCATGCAAGACCTCTCCTAAGAAACGTGTTTATTATTTCTTTAGAAATACAATTCTTTAATTTCATATACTGAAGTATACAAAGATAATATAAAAAATATATTATAAATTAAAATAACAAGTAACCCATACAGCTTATCTACGTCTCAAAGGAATTAACAAGAAATTCACACGAACAATGACAATACTACTATACTTACCATAATCAAAACTTAAAAGACATCTATTATTATTTGACTTTATTTGTCTGAGGTTTCTTCCTTCTGTTTATTTCAATAAAAATCTTGCTCAAATCTTTACATAAATATAGCAAATAAATCAAACCTTATAGAAATTAGGCAAGTGTCGTAACCTAAGGTCAATGTACAGCAAACCAATATATGATGCAAAGGGAATTAACATGCATCATGTGTATTTTAACATATACCAAACTAAAGAGTAAAAAAGGAAGAGAAAATAAAACTCTGCAAATTTTTACCATATAAATAATGAGAACAAAAGGAATGAGAAATCAAGATGAATATACTCATATACTTTACCTGAGAAGCAACAAATTTAACTTCAAGTTTGAATATAAAAATGGAGAAGCTCTGGTGGCTTTTCGTTATGATCAGGAAAGCAAAGGCTTCATCGATGGAGAATGAATGAGGTGGCACACTGGCACTTGAGAAGGAAGCTTCATCAACGGCAAACTAATGCGGCTACGAACCTGAGTACAAAGCTTAATGGGTGATGGTGTTCTGATGAGGTGCTTGAGCGAAGGACTGGAAGATGGAAACCCCAAACTCAAGAGTTAGAAGCCGGGAAGATACGGTTGTGATTTGGTAAAGGCATTGTCAACGTTTTATTAATATCACACTTATAATATTATAATATTTCTTGACATTTTTATGAAATGAAATCAATAAAATATAGTCTTAGAAAATATAAATACAAATATCTGTATGATTGTTTATAAAGTTTTCTTCCTAAGAATAATATTCAATTTATTTCATAATTATACCAAACTATGATCTAATATTTGGCGAGTCCTCACTCGTGAGAACCGACCAAAACCGAACCGCTTGGTTCGGTTCAGTTTCGATCCAGTATTTGGTTCTTCGGTTATTTTTGCATACCCCTAAATTAAACCCACCTAATAATCTGGTAAGGGCTGCCGTTTGTGAACGGGTACGAGGATGACCGAGGGAGAAATCCTGGAGGAGTTCGGTGTGACCCTTCTTAGACCCCGTGTGAAGCAGAACAAACATAAAGAAAAGCGAAAATTATAGGGAGACAGCAAATGTATTTTCATTCATTTAAAATAGTCCATGGTACATGTATCTATACTAATTGGTAGAGGCTTCTATAAAAGCAAATTCTGTAAAGTGATAAGGTCGATACAAAAGATAAAGGAGTCTTCTAGATTAGATAGCCAATACATTTGTTATAATTATATTATCCTAACATATCCCCCTTTAATCTAGGTCTTCCTTTATAACTCCAATCTCTTTGCGAAAATGAAGAAATTTGTCGGCGGGCAGCGACTTTGTGAGACCATCAGCGACCTGCTCCTTTGTATTGCAATATCTGAGATGGATTTGTTGTTCTTTGGCAAGCTCTCTGATAAAATGATATTTTTTGCATATAGCGATGACAGATGTGCTATCGACTTTGATTTCGGTTGATCCTTCTTCACTTATTTCTTCTAACAATCTCTTTAGCCAGAGGGCTTCCTTGGCAGCTTCACTAATGACGATGTATTCTGCCTCTGCAGAAGAAAGTGTCGTACATTTCTGCTTTCGTGAGTCCAAGAAATGGTATTTTGCCCCAATTGAAATAAGAACCCGCTGGTGCTTTTGTGATCTTCATAGCAGCCGGCCCAGTCGATATCGGAAAACCCAATTAACTTCTTCCCTCCATCTTTTCCGTGATAGCATAGACCAAAATCTTTGGTTCCTTGAAGCTATCTGAGAATGCATTTTACAACTTTTAGGTGAATTGGACTGGGATTATTCATGAATCTTGAGGCTATGCTTACTGCATATTCAATGTCGGGGCAAGTATTTGTGAGAAACATCAATGATCCAACAATACTTCTGTAGATTTCCTCATCCACTTTCTCTTCTTCTTTGCTGCTTATTAATTTCTCACCAGTAGAAATTGGTGTGGTGCAAAGCTTGCAATCTCTCATCCCAAACTTATCTAGCAGTTCTGATATATATTTTTGTTGGTAGATGAATATTTTGTCTGGTAGTTGAAGAATTTGCAAGCCTAGAAAGTATTACATGATTCCTAGATTGCTCATTTCAAAATCTTTCATCATCATTTTCTTGAATTCATAAATTAGAGTTACGGATGAGTCGGTGACCAGAATGTCGTCCACATCTATGCATACTAATAGAAAATCATTCTTTTTTGTTCTTTGAACTATGTATCGGGTAATCTGTTAATGCGACTTTATCTTCTTTTTTTTTAAAAATGTTTTTCTCTTTAGTTATTATTCCTAAACATTTCATATTCATTAATTATTTTTATTATTTTTTAAAATAATGCAAGCTATATTATAAGACACAAATTATGTGTATTTTAATATGGAAGGAAAATGTGAAAACATCACATATTATTTTTATCGAAGTTGGGTCATTGGGGCTTTAGGTGAAATGCTTATTGCACAAGTATTGATTGATCTTAGCATTCCAAGCACGCGACATTTGTTTAAGGCCATAAAGTGTCTTTTTAAGCTTGCAAATTTTATCTTCCTCTCCCTTTTGTTCAAAACCTTCTGGTTCATAGACTAATATTTCTTCCTCTATTTAAAAATGCTGATTTTACAGCTAGTTGATGGATTTGCAAGTTGTTTTGTGCGGCAAAAGCTAAGAGAACTCTGATGGTTTTCATCCTTACAACTGGGAAAAAGTCTCAGTGAAGTCTTTACCTGGCTTCTGCGAGTATCTTTTGGCTACTAATTGTGCTTTATATTTCTGAAAGTGACCATTTTCATCTAATTTTACTTTATACACCCACTTAAGCCCAATAATTTCTCTGTTTGGGGTTTTTGGGATTAAGTCCCAGGTTTTATTTTGGTGAATCATCTGCATTTCAGTGTCCATTGCTGCAACCCATTTTGGCTCCTTTATTACTTCCTTGAAGCTTGATGGTTCTTTGAACAAAAATGCAAAACTTTGTGTACTGTAAATATCAGAAATAAACCGAAATCTTTTGGGAGATGATGAGTCACTGTTGGGCTCAGACAACTAAGGTGAAGAACACGAACCCATGGGACTGGAAGGTGGTGAGGCAACATCTTCAGGTGTGGTTTCTTCCTCAACCTCCTCAGGTTCATCTTGAAACAGACTCTGATCCTTCGGCTTGTCCCAACACTAGGAGCCGTCCTCATTAAAGATAACATCTCGATTAATGATTAGTTTTTTGGTTGTTGGATTGAATAGCTTGTAACCTTTGGATTCATGGTTATAGCCTACAATCAAAAGCTTTTCTCCTTTCTTTTCCAGTTTGTCTCTGTTTTCTTTTGGTAATAGAGAATAGACAATGCTGCCAAAAATTCTCATATGCTCTACTGTTGGTTTTCTACGGTACCAAGATTCATAGGGGGTTGATTTTGGAAGAGCTCCGGTTGGAGATTTATTCAATATATATATACAACAGTATTCATAGCTTCTCCCAAGAATTCTTTTGACATTTGTTTATATTGAAGCATGCTCTTCCCCATCTCTACTGAAGTTCTATTCTTTCTTTCCACAACACCATTCTACTGTGGGTTTTTAGGGACTGTTAATTGCCCATTTATCCCATGACTTTGACAGAACTTCCGAAATTCATGGCTAATGAACTCTCCTCCTTTGTCAGTCCTTAGCCCCTTGATCTTTAGGCCCGTTTGATTTTTTTGAATTGAATAAAGAATTGGAGGGCTTCAGATATTTGGTTAAGAAAATAAATCCTGATCATTCTGGTCTTGTCATCTATATAAATAACAGGTAGTACTTTTACCCCATCCAAGTTGGAGTGGTGGCCGGTCCCCAAATTTCTGCATGAATTAATTCCAGCTTTTCTGAAGCTCTCCAATGTGTTTGGTGAGGAAAAGGGGTTTTGTGAATCTTGTTAAGGGCACAAGTTTTACAAATTTCCTTGCTGGCTTGAAGTTGTGGAATGCCCTCTACCAAATCACACAAATCAGTGAGACTTTTATAATTGGTATGTCCATACCTTGCATGCCACAAATTGAAGTCTTCGGAGGTCCCCAAAGTTTGAGCTTGTGGGGAAAGAGCTTCTGCAACAATAACTTAATTTATGTATAGAGGGAATATTTTGCTCTTTGTCATTTTAGAAGTGGTTATATGCTTTTTGTCATTTTTGTTGAGTATTCTGCACTTGTCTTTGTCAAATAACACAGTATATCCCTTGCTCAGCAGCTGCCCTATGCTTAGCAAATTTTGTGTTAGTCCTGACACATACTGGACATCATGGATAAGTTTTGTTTCTTCATTCTTGAGCTTTACTGTCACTGATCCCTTTCCTTCTATTGTGGACACTTCTCCATTTCCCATGGTGACCTCAGATTTTTCTTTTTTATCAAGTTGAGTAAAAACCAATCTATTGTTGGCCATGTGATTGGAACAACCACTATCTAAAAGCTACACTTCTTTAGTTTGGCTTTGAGAAGTGCTGGTAAGAAACAAAGATTCCTGATCCTGTTCACTAACATTGACTTCTTCTTTGGATTTAGAATTTTTGAACCAACAATTCTTTTTTAAATGATTGTGTATTTTACATCATGTGCATTTTGAATAACAATCCTTAGTATTATGTGTTTTCTTATTGCACAATTTGCAAAATAATTTGGCATTTTGGTTTTCATACTTTTTTCTCCTCCATATCCTTCAAGTTTTTCGATTTTGTGTTTTACTTTCCAGTCTTTTCTCTTTTCGGAAGTAAAGAGTAAGTTACTTTGAAAGGTTTGTTATATTTGGGCTCTTTATTCTTCATCCTCTCTTCATGGCCTTGTAATGATCCCATTAGATCGGCAACAGTGAGTCTGGAGATGTCTCTTGCCTCTTGCATAGCAGCTACCACATGCTCAAACTTTGGGGTAAGGCTGCCGATTAATTTTAAAACGATTCTTCTTTTTGGAAGGTCTTCTCCATAGGTCTTGAGTTAATTTGCTAAGGAGGTGACCCGTGAGAAGAAACTATGAACTGTTTCACCTTCTTTCATGCTGGCAATATCAAACTCTTTCCACAGGACCGTCAACTTCATGGAAATAACTCTCTCATCCACCCTGAATTCTGTTTTAAAATTTCTCATGTATCTTTGGCAGTTTCAGCATCGATTATTAAAGGAAGAATTAATCTCCCTACTCCTTGCTGGATTGCCAGATTGGCTTCTCTTTTCAAATTTTCTTGCAGCGTTTTTAGTTGTGTAGCATCAGGATAATCTTCAGTTGGATGTTGGAATCCATTTTGCACTAATTCCCACAGTCCTTGAGATAAGAAGTAGACTTTTATTTGCTTGCTCCAAAAATCGTATGCTTCACCTTCAAAGATGGGAATGTCGGTTTGGGTGTAGGAGAGAACTGGGGAGGAGGATGAAGACGCCATATGTTGAGATCTTGCAAATGAATGAATGATTAATCAGATACAACAGATCCCTGATGACAACCTTAGCGTCTGATACCACAATGTGAAGCAGAACAAGTATAAAGAAGAGTGAAAATTGGAGGGAGACAAGAAATGTATTTTCATTCATTTAAAATAGTCCCTAGTACATGTATCCATACCAATTGGTAGACGCTTCTAGAAAAGCAAATTCTGTAAAGTGATAAGGCTGATACAAAAGATAAAGGAGACTTCTAGATTAGATAGCTAATACATTTGTTATAATTATATTATCCTAACACTGTGAACCTATCTCACTAGAGAGAGGAAGAGCCGGTGGGAGCTAGCGATGAAGGGGGGAAATGGCACTTGCGTCGGGCAGTTGGGGTGCATGATGGAGGAATAGGAACGAGAGAGAGAGAGATTAGAGAGAGAGAGAGAGAGATTGATAATAATATTTTTCATAACCTCAAACAAAACCAACCAAGAATAAAGCGTGGTACATAAAAATAAAGGATAACATGAACTAAGAGTTGGACTCCTTACGTGACGTAATGCAATGCTTGTACGTGATTCCCCCATCATGGGTCCATAACATCTCCCTAGTCGACAAGAACCTTGTCCTCAAGCTTGTCGTATAGCTGTGGGGGCAAGTGTACTAAGGGCTCGGGTGGTGGCACTCCCACGAACTGCTTCAGCTATGAGACGTGGAACACATCGTGGATCCTGGCAACGACCGGTAGTTGGAGACAGTAATCCACCTCGCCGATGCACTATAAAATCTCAAACAGCTCGTAGAACTTGGGACCCAACTTGTGGTAGGGGCTCTTGACGATGGTCGACTGGCAGTAAGAGAGGCGTTCAGCCACACCCAATCAAGGTTGTCAGGATCGCGATCCGGATCATAGGATCTTACGATCCTACGATCCAGATGTTGTAAATCGATCCTGATTTTGTAAAGCGATCCTCAATCCGAACCTACTATCTGATCTGATCTTACCTCAAAATGATTTCATCTAGGATCTCAATCCTGATTTTGTAAAGCGATCCTCAATCCGAACCTACTATCTGATCCGATCCTACCTCAAAATGATTTCATCTAGGATCTCGATCCTGACAACCTTGCACCCAATACCCCAAGGCAAAGAACAACTCGCAGTGTCCCCGGTTGTAGGCGGCCTCCATGTGAACCTGTGCCCGAAGAAGGTGCTCGCGGGCTAAGCTTAGGAACTGATGGCGAGTCTGCAATTCATTGTCAACGATGGCCGGGCGAGCGGAGGTGTTGGTGTATGTGAGTAGTCGTGGTGGTTCCCAGTTGTCGATGAGGTGGAAGGGAGTGGTTTGAAGGGTCATATGATAGGACATGTTGTAACAATATTCCGCCCATGGAAGCCACATTACCCAGTCCTTTAGGTGGTCTCATGAAATGCAAATGAGGTGCATATCTAGTGTCTAGTTGACCACCTCAGTCTTCCCGTCTAACTGTGGATGGTATCCTGAAGAGACTGCGAGCTTTGAATCGGATAGTGCAAACAACTCCTGCGAGAATAGCGAAGTAAAAATCTTGTCATTGTCGGACACAATACTCTCAGGAAGGCCGTGCAGGTGGAACACTTGATCGAAGAAGGTTTGTGCTACCCCATTGATGCAGGACGACGCATAGGGTTTACGCGCCTGTCGGCTTTTCTAGGAAACCCTAAATGCACGCGATGATTATATTAATTTTGCTAAAATTTAGAGCGGAATGAGGCAACTAATTTTTTAATAAAGCACAAAATTGCTATTTTGTTTTAAAAATGATTTTCGTAAATAAAATGGTTCAACTTAAATCCGGGGAAGGAAATTCGCAACTTTCGTTCTGTTCCCCTTGTCGTAGCACAACGGAAATCGTGAACTCCAAATACGTTTCCGTTTGGAGTTTTCGACGTAGCGTTTGCTGACGAAACTCGGGTGAAAACCCAGCAAAGAGTCTATTAACCTACGAGAAATTATAGAGGCACACACAAAGGAAAGTATAGCAACAATTACCCACGGAAAGATGCGTCTTTCCGTATCCGAAGTCGATGGCGATCACGCGAGAAACTCCTCGTCACCTTCGATTTCCCGTTCCGAGGTCGACCGCTATCGCACACGGGCACTAAGGAGAATCTCACTTACAAACGAAAGTGGTTCCACAGAGTCATTCACTCTAGCGAAGCCACAAGCCTAACAACCTAAATTCATCCGCTTTCACACTCAAGTGGATCCACGTAATCTCAAACACTCACGGTGGCTCCACGAAATCTTCAATCACACAAAGAGGAAAAATCACTCTCTTCCTCGCACTCCCTCCACCGGAGCAATCCGGAAGAGTACTGTTCAGCTTCTTAATGAAAGCAAACTACAACAGGAAGCAAGACATGAACAGTAAAATTAGAGCTAATTACACTGTTCATTATCACCAACATCACACTCCAATGCAGGCATCGCAACCCCGATTTCTTTCTCCTTCACTGGAAGCAAATCTTCACACTACTACAGGAAACTCATCATCATCCACAACCTGCAACTCTCACACACGCCTAATACCTGCAGTCGGAGCAGTTCAGTCCTATTCCAATTCCTAAACAGGAAATTAATCAAGCAGCCATGAAGTACTGTTCATCCTCTTTACAGGAGTAAAAACGCAACCAACAGCAATCTTCACATTCCCTAACACCTACAGCTCTCACCCCAGATTCAATTGCGCCTAATTTCTAACCCCTTTTCAGCTTCCAGGAATTCACACAGAAATCCTTAATAGGGAGTAACACGCACAACAAAAATTTCATTCGATATTTCATCAATCCTCCCTAATTACAGACATCCACATCCCTTTTATAGGGTTACATCAATAGAAACAAAATACCAATTATCCCAAACCGTCAGAGAGGTGGAGAAAACGCGGCCATGGCCGGCTTCGATTCATGCGGGAATGGCGGAATGAAATAGCGGTTGCGCGGGACGTGGCCGTGGATGTCGTGGGCGTGCGGGAGCTCCTTTGCGAGCCACAACGGAATCGGAGTAGGGGCGCCAATGTTGGGGAGGAGCGCAGGAATCGGAGCCCGAGCCGTGTGCTGTTGATGAACCGGGGAAACTCCTGTGACAGGTGGATTTGGAAGATGAACAGTTCCAGCCGGCTCCTTCTTTTCCGCTGAAGTGGCTGAACCGGTCTAACATCTCATATATATATATTTTGCTGAAGTGGCGGAGCCCTAGCCGCATGCGTTTGCTGGTTCCCTCATATATATTTAATATATATAATTATATATATATATATATATGTATGGTTATATATATATGGGTATAGTTATATATATATACACACACACAATAGAGTAAAATAAAACTCTCACGACTACGCACACAAGCGTATGACAACTAAAATTGACAACATTAAATTTGCAAAAATAAAATGCAATTAACATAAAATTAAAATGCGATCATTCAAGAACGGTAAAGACCCGGTCGAATGCGGCATCAGGTATTTTCGGCGACCTGACCTAGGTTGGTCTCCACCAACTCTCCCCCTCTCGAAATCACTCATCTCTGGTGAGTGCTCTGAGCGGTAGTGCGGGAGAAATCAACATTCATGCCAATGAACCAAGTATATCTGAAAACCAATATCAGTAGTGGTCACTGTCCAATATGTGCTCGATTACTGTAATAGAGTATTCTTCTGGCGTCTCATGCTCAACCTGAAACTGGTAGTAAAAAACAGAAGGAACTACAATGAAAGTGTCAGTAGCAGAATGAATAAAGGTATGTCCTGAATGTGGCTCCTCACTCTCACTCACCAACCCAGAAGAAACAAATGGAGGAGAAGGCAATGAAGGTTCTAAAGACTCATGCGAGTAATCGTAGAATTAAGTCAGATTGACTACGTTAAAAACAGTATTTGCTCCCCAAACGGAAGGCATCTCGAGTTCATACGCATTTCCTCCAATCTGATTTACTACTCGAAAGGATCCAGTTCTATAGTAGCTAGCTTCTTTACGGTTCCAGAAGGAAACCGTTCCGGATCTAGCCGAACCATAACCAAGTCATTCGTTTTAAAACTAATAGTTCTTTTATGCTTTTGTTTTAAAATTGAGTTGCATAAAAATCATAAATACTATGCATTTTTCCGCTATATTTTAATGCAAATCATGCAAATGCAAGAAATGAACTACTAATATGACTAACGCCACTAACTGATGTTCTCAGATACTAAGAGCAACTCCTGAAAGAGGTACATGATCAGGAGGCTCAGAGGGTGGATCATAAAAAAATTCATCGCGGGAGCGATGAACACTCAAGTGCAGACCTGAGACACCAGTGATCAGATACAATATCAATGTATCAGCGAGTGCACCCTCGAACTTGACTGTGTGACTAAAGATGGACACATCCCAAATGTGCGGTGAACCCATAAGTTTTTCATCTGGGGGTTCACCAGGAGGGGTATAATAAAATTCGTCGCAAATGCGACGCGTGCAAATGTAGGCTCCAACAACAGATGGAGCACCCTCAGATAAATGTGCATGAAGTGTGATAATCGTAATAATTGTGCTAAGGGAAAGTGAGGCATCTGAAGGCTCACCAGGTGGGACATATGAAAATTCATCGTAAAGACGATGATCAACATGTGGTACGTCCTATAACTCATCTAGAGTACGGGTCACTAGATGGTTATACTCAAGCACTATCGACATCAAGTGAGACAATGAAGCAGGTATCCATGTCTTAAAATTCGCAGGTGTACTACTTAGAATAAGCTCATTCACACATGAACGTGGTGGTTCATCTGGAGGATCAATAGGAGGGTCGTCAAATGACCCATCGGTCGAGTGATGGTCCTCCAGAAATGAACCATCAGAAGGGGTCATACTCTCAGAAAGGGTAGAAGTGACTAGCTCGAGATCACTACACAGCTCTCGGCTTCCGATCGTAATGTCACTCGGTGCGCCATCAGGTGTGGTGATGTGACTCGGTGCGTCATCGGGTGTGGTGATATGACTCGGTGCGCCACTAGGTGAAGTGTGCAAGGAATCTACACTCAAAATAGAGCTAGTAGAGATCGAATCCTGGACGGGTTCACTAAGTGGAGCCGACTCACATGGGGCTTGACTCCACACATCCTGTACTAGAACATCAGATAGAGTGGGTGTCGTCTCCCTGGTGTGGGCAGTGGAATGCTCTCGTTGACCCTTAATGTCTATCATCATGTTCACATTCGGAACACTAGGAGGATCACTAGGTGTGATGTACTCTTGACGATAGTGACCTCTATAGGATTTGTGAGTGTAGTCGTGACGATCACCCATATCATAATCAGGTCGTGCTCGTGGATGATCAAGTGTCCTATGAACATACGGTGGTGGTCGCACATGTACAGACTCAGGTTCCTCATATAAAGGAGACGTGTAGTATCGATAACTAGAGGTATACTGAACTCTATCCTCATAATATGGTGTCGAATGACCACTAGGATCCACTCGAGTACGAGGATAATAACGATGATAGTCATCATACTGATCGTGCCTAACATATTATGAACGTGTTGATGGGTCAACACGATCTCGGGAAGTGGTATATGGTGCTCGAGTATAATCATCGAAGTGTCGTAACGATCTCCGTGACGGATCTCTATAGGAGGGAGTGTAAGAGTAGTCGTGATCCTCAAATAAAGGATTCCTCCTAAAGGTAGACCTTTCCACATAGTGATGTGGAACATCATAATGTGCGCAGACCGAATGCTCATCTCGAATTTGAGGCGGCATTGACGTTTGAGGGGGTATTTCTAAACTACTCACCCTACCTCTAAGGTTTTCTAACCTTTCACGCATCTAGCATGTACTCTCAATTAAAGTCGTCAGTTGGTGGGCGAAAGGTATAAACCACTGGGGCGGTTCTTCTTCCTCGTTCCCTTGGCTCGATTGGCCACGTTCAATGCGACGCATCTTATCTCTACGCGGATACATGCTAACACATAAGTCAAATGCAATGATAATGTTAAAAAATTCACTTTTTTTTTGAAAAAAAATTTGAAAATGATATGCGGGTTCCTATTCTACGCAGGGCGGATCCCAAAACTTAGAAAAATTTTGAAACCTCCCTCTGATACCAATTGATGCAGGACGACGCGTAGGGTTTACGCGCCTGTCGGTTTTTTTAGGAAACCCTAAATGCGCGCGATGATTATATTAATTTTGCTAAAATTTAGAGCGGAATGAGGCAACTAATTTTTTAATAAAACACAAAATTGCTATTTTGTTTTAAAAATGATTTTCGTAAATAAAATGGTTCAACTTAAATCCGGGGAAGGAAGTTCGCAACTTTCGTTCTGTTCCCCTTGTCGTAGCACAACGGAAATCGTGAACTCCAAATACGTTCCCGTTTGGAGTTTTCGACGTAGCGTTTGCCGACGAAACTCGGGTGAAAACCCAGCAAAGAGTCTATTAACCTACGAGAAATTATAGAGGCACACACAAAGGAAAGGATAACAACAATTACCCACGAAAAGATGCGTCTTTCCGTATCCGAAGTCGATGGCGATCACGCGAGAAACTCCTCGTCACCTTCGATTTCCCGTTCCGAGGTCGACCGCTATTGCACACGGGCACCAAGGAGAATCTCACTTACAAACGAAAGTGGTTCCACTGAGTCATTCACTCTAGCGAAGCCACAAGCCTAACAACCAAAATTCACCCGCTTTCACACTCAAGTGGATCCACGTAATCTCAAACACTCACGGTGGCTCCACGAAATCTTCAATCACACAAAGAGGAAAAATCACTCTCTTCCTCGCACTCCCTCCACCGGAGCAATCCGGAAGAGTACTGTTCAGCTTCTTAATGAAAGCAAACTACAACAGGAAGCAAGACATGAACAGTAAAATTAGAGCTAATTACACTGTTCATTATCACCAACATCACACTCCTATGCAGGCATCACAACCCCAATTTCTTTCTCCTTCACTGGAAGCAAATCTTCACACTACTACAGGAAACTCATCATCATCCACAACATGCAACTCTCACACACGCCTAATACCTGCAGTCGGAGCAGTTCAGTCCTATTCCAATTCCTAAACAGGAAATTAATCAAGCAGCCAGGAAGTACTGCTCATCCTCTTTACAGGAGTAAAAACGCAACCAGCAGCAATCTTCACATTCCCTAACACCTACAGCTCTCACCCCAGATTCAATCGCGCCTAATTTCTAACCCCTTTTCAGCTTCCAGGAATTCACACAGAAATCCTTAATAGGGAGTACCACGCACAACAAAAATTTCATTCGATATTTCATCAATCCTCCCTAATTACAGTCATCCACATCCCTTTTATAGGGTTACATCAATAGAAACAAAATACCAATTATCCCAAACCGTCAGAGAGGTGGAGAAAACGCGGCCATGGTCGGCTTCGATTCATGCGGGAATGGCGGAATGAAATAGCGGTTGCGCGGGATGTGGCCGTGGATGTCGTGGGCGTGTGGGAGCTCCTTTGCGAGCCACAACGGAATCGGAGTAGGGGTGCCAATGTTGGGGAGGAGCGCAGGAATCGGAGCCCGAGCCATGTGCTGTTGATGAACCAGGGATACTCCTGTGACGGGTGGATTTGGAAGATGAACAATTCCAGCCGGCTCCTTCTTTTCCACTGAAGTGGCTGAACCGGTCTAACATCTCATATATATATATTGCTGAAGTGGCGGAGCCCTAGCCGCATGCGTTTGCTGGTTCCCTCATATATATTAAATATATACAATTATATATATATATGTATGGTTATATATATATGTGGGTATAGTTATATACATACACACACACACAATAGAGTAAAATAAAACTCTCACGACTACGCACACAGGCGTATGACAACTAAAATTGAGAACATTAAATTTGCAAAAATAAAATGCAATTAACATAAAATTAAAATGCGATCATTCAAGAACGGTAAAGACCCGGTCGAATGCGGCATCGGGTATTTTCGGCGACCTGACCTAGGTTGGTCTCCACCACCCATCCACCGTAATAGGGTGGCTCAAGGCAATGAAATGTGTTCCCTTGGAAAATCTATCCACCACAACGAAGATGATCGACCGGCTCCTCGACGTGGGTAACCCCTCAATGAATTCAATAGAGATATTTGCTCATATCTGTGTAGGTACGGGAAGTGGTTGGAGGACCCTGACCAGTAGTAGGTTGTCAGCCTTGTTGCGCTGATAGGCGGGGTAAGTGAAAACGAAGTCCAGTACGTTGCGTTTGAGTTCCCTCCAAAAGAACTCTACCTGAATCCTAATGCAACCCGCGTCGCTTCGTTTTTATTATTTTTATCGCACGTGTCTTTTATTATTGTAGCACGCGTTTTTTCGCATTTTTGGATTATTGTGCAACGTCGAATTGTATCGCGCGTATTATAAGCGCTTTTGTGTAATTTTGTATCGCGCATGTTGTTCGCGCATTTTTGTTTGGCTCGTTGGTGTGACTGGCCAACGAGACTCTAAATGCATAGGTCTGGTAATTTAGGGGATAGTTAGTTTAGGGCAAGCTTATAGTAATTAACTATTTCAAAATATTTAGTTTAAGTTATGAAATTATAAGTTATTTTTAATATGGGGTTTTGATTAAAATGCCTACTGTTAGTTCCCCACTTTAAATATATCTTTATGTTACTTTGAAGCCATCGGGTCACTCCTGCCCATTCCAAATAATCAATGATGGCTGCCAATATCAAACCATCCCAGCCCTAGCCTTTTAAAATAAATCTCATGTTAGCTGCCAATAACCATTTCACCATAATTCTCCCTATATAAGCAAATTCTTCCCACTGTTAACCCGGGCTGGAAATGAAAACTGAACGGGAATTATTTCCTCGTTCGGTTTTTTCCTCCAGCGCCGCCTGACGCCTTGCCCGATGGAAGCCCCATTGCCACTAGATCCTCCCTCGTCAGTTACGTCGCCGACGCCGGAGTCCCTCTTGGGAGCCGGTGTCTGTTCCTGCTACTCCCGCCGTCTACTCCGACGGGTTCACACGCCGCCCACCCCGCCCAGTTGCACCAGCCCTTCGAAATCTCTTCCCGGAGCACCGTCTGCCACCGACAAGGATGTCAGAGCTACTCCTTAGTCCCGTCGGCCCCGCCTACACTCTCTCCGGTGAATCTTCCTCCGACAGGCCGTGTCTGTGCTTGCTGAGCTTCCCTTTCTTCCGTGCAACAGGCCCGCAATCTCTTACCAACAACAACTCTGACACCACCTTACTTCCAGTCAGTGCCTCCTGTTAAGCCTCCCGACGAGGCTAGGCTATTCGGGCAACATTACCAGCGGCGGCAACGGCGCGTGCAAGGTAACAACGGGGCTGAACCAATGGGTTCAGCCCCCTCTTCTTAAAAATCGGCTCAAGGGGGCTGAACCGCATTTGGTTCAGCCCCATGGGGGCCGGCCGACCCCTTTGGTTGGCCGGCCTGGGGTCCCGGGTTATAAATACCCGGACCCCTCTCTTTTGGAGGCATGCAAGAATTAACCAAGGTATTCTCCCTTCCTTCTCATTTCAACCCTAGCACCTATCTTCTTCCTCTAGATCTTCTTCTTCCTTAGTTCCCGCATAACATTTGGTATCAGAGGATTCCTTCCTCCGTCATGGTGAATACACGCTCGCAAGAGGAGAATGACCGCTTGGAAACCCTAGAGGAGAGTTTGATGGGGCTTACCGATTCGGTAGCCGCCATCGAAGAAAATGTCAAAACGTCCACTCAAAGGTTGGAAGAGCGGATCGACGACCGCTTGAACGATATCATGACGCTATTAGCGCAAAATTTGAAGGGCAAGGCGATGGCAGAGGAGGAACCGGGCGGATCTACAAGGAATAGTCCGAAAATGCTTGGACTTGGCGGATCGGGTGCGGGAAGTGCGGGATCGGGAGCGGCTGGCGTCGGAATTGCTGCTGCGAGCCAGACGGGGGTCGGATCGGGCGCGGCGTATCACGGAGGGGCCGGATCGGCCTGGGGCGGCGTCGGGTTGCCCGGATCGGCTTCAGCGCACACGCAGGGGCCCGGATCGGCGGGTGTTGCCGCTGGCTGGGCTGGATCGGGGATGGCGAGCATGTCGGGGGTCGGGTTTGTCCCAGCGGGTTACGGTGGAGCGGGGAATGCAGCAGGAGGCTCCGGAGGGGTCGGGTGGGCATCAGCGGCCCCTGTGGGGCTCGGATCGGGGCTGACGAGTCATCAGGGCGCCGGATTTGGGCCGGGTGGCTTCGGCATGGATGGAGGGGGCTTCGGAGTGGCTGGACCCCCCGGGGCAAGCACGGGGAGGGCCGGATTTGGGCCGGCAGGCCTGGACATGGCAGCCAGGGGTGGCGGCTACGCAACTGGTGCTGACGGGCGGGCCGGGACTTTTACCGAGCACGCTCCTTGGAGGCAAGGTGGGGATGGGTTGTTACCCCCACCGGCAGGAAGAGGGCAACCACCAGGCTTTGGAAGAGGGGTGCAGTGGGGAGAAGGGGGGCCCTTCCGTCATGGGGCCCCAGTGGCGGGGGAACGCGGCCAAAGGCCGTACATGGCTCCCAAGTTGACTCGGATGAATTTCCCTCGCTACAGTGGGGGCGACGCGTTGGAGTGGGTACAAAAAGCTGAGTTATTTTTCAACTATCAGGAGGTGCCAGAGGCTCAGTGGGTGCAGCTAGCGTCCTTCCATCTGGAGGATGACGCGTTCCAGTGGACACAGTGGTTCTTGCGAGGACGGGAGTATGTTCCGTGGGAGGAATTTGTGGAGGGCTTCACGGCTCGATTTGGGCCTTTGGAGTTTGAAGACTTTGATGCGCTTTTACAGAAGCTACGGCAGAAGGGTACCGTGATGGAGTACAGGACGGAGTTTGAGAAGTTGGCCAACAGGGTTCAGTGGGAAGAAAAGACACTCCTCAACTGTTTTGTATCGGGACTGAAGGATCACTTACGCGATGAGGTTCATGCCTACATGCCCCGTAGTCTGAACCATGCGATCAGCTTGGCGTGCATTCAAGCGGAAAAGTTGAATAGGCAGCGAGCCCGCATTCTGGCAAGGCACACTACTACACCGGCTGCGGCCAGGAGAGAGACTCCAGTGACCGGCCGACCGACGGTGACACGGTTGTCTTGGAACGAGTTACAGGCACGGAAGGAGAAGGGCCTTTGCTTTAACTGTGATGAGAAATTTACGCCGGGGCACAAGTGTCCGAAGGTCCAAGTCTTTATGTTACATCAGGAGGAGCAGCTTGAGGGGGACGAGTTTCCGGAGGAGGATTTGGAGCCTGGGGGGGACTTCGATTTGACGGAGTTGGGTGTGTCCCTTCATGCCATGGAAGGGTGCAATCCACCTCCGCTTACTATGCGGCTGGCAGGGAGGATTCGGCAGGAGAGGGTGACCATCCTGGTGGACAGTGGGAGTACTCATAATTTTATTCATCCCGATGTGACACAAAGGGTGGGGCACGTGATTGACGCAGGAGCGGTGTTCCAGGTTATGGTTGCAGACGGTAGCAAACTACAGTGCCAGGGGGTGTTGAAGGCGATGGAGCTTCAGATGCAGGGTTATGTGGGGTGCACGGATGTCTATCTCTTACCGATTCGGGGTTCAGATATGGTGCTTGGAGTGCAGTGGCTACAACAGTTGAGGAGGGTGACTTTTGATTGGGACCAGATGACGATGGAATTCTCGCAAGGGAGCCGCCAGTTCTGTTTGAAAAGGCTCCGATCTTCTCCGGTCAAGGAGATCTCCATTCGCAGCTTACAGCAGCTTCAGGAGTCCGCTAGTCTGATGACGGTCCTGTTGGGGGTGAGGTCTGGCGAGGATAGACCGACGGAGGTTCCTGACCAGATGCGAGCGTTGGTGGAGGAGTATGATGACATTTTTCAGGAGCCGGGGACGCTTCCACCGTCACGGTTCCGTGATCACCAGATTGTGCTACAGACGGGGGCGGAGCCGCCCAACACTCGTCCTTACAGGTACCCCCACATGCAGAAGGCAGAGATCGAGCGTAGTGTGAAGGAAATGCTTGAGGTCGGCATTATACGGCCTAGTACCAGTTCCTTCTCAGCACCGATTATTCTAGTTAAAAAGAAGGACGGATCGTGGCGTTTCTGCGTAGATTACCGGGCCTTAAACAGTGTCACCGTGAAGGATAAGTTTCTGATTCCCGTGATTGAGGAGCTGTTGGATGAGTTGAGTGGGGCGACTATATTCACGAAGCTGGATTTGTGATCCGGCTATTATCAGATTCTTATGAAGGAGGAGGACGTGCATAAAACGGCGTTCAGGACTCATGACGGCCACTACGAGTTCTTAGTGATGGCGAATGGCTTGACGGGGGGACCGTCTACCTTTCAGGCCAATATGAATGAGATTTTTCGCTCATTCCTGCGACACTTCGTCTTGATCTTCTTTGATGACATTCTGATCTACAGCGCTACTTGGGAGGATCATTTACGTCATGCGGCTCAGGTCTTCTCTACTATTCGGCAAAATAAACTCTATGCTAAGAAGTCCAAGTGTTCTTTTGGACAACAGGAGGTGGAGTACTTGGGGCATCTAGTCTCCGCGGAAGGGGTGAAAGCCGACCCACGGAAGATCGAGAGTATGCTTTCGTGGCCCCGACCTCTGACCATCCGGGCGTTGCGGGGGTTCTTGGGCCTCACTGGGTACTACCGGCTTTTCGTACGGGATTATGAGAAGATTGCACGGCCACTTACGCAACTGCTACAGAAGGATGCTTTCTCGTGGCAGGATGAGGCCGAGACCGCCTTTCAGGCGTTGAAAAGGGCGATGACGACGACTCCAGTGCTGGCACTCCCTGATTTCACTAAGGAGTTTGTGATCGAAACGGATGCTTCCGGCGTGGGAATGGGCGCAGTCTTGATGCAGGAGGGGCGGCCGATTGCTTTCTACAGTAAGGCCTTGGCTCCACGGACACTGGGCCTATCAGTGTATGAAAAGGAGATGCTCGCGGTTATTCATGCGGTGGCCTTATGGCGGCCATACCTACTGGGACATCGTTTTAAAATACGGACAGATCATCAGAGCTTGAGGCACTTTCTCGACCAGCGGATTTCTTCCCCTCTTCAACAGAAGTGGGTCACCAAGTTGTTGGGCTATGATTATGAGATCGAGTATCGGCCGGGGAAGGACAATCGGGTGGCTGACGCCCTCTCGCGCTTACCGGAGGGGGCCTTGGCACACATTTCGATGCCACAGTTGGAGTCGTTGGATGAGATTCAGGAGGAGGTGCAGCGTGATCCCGAGTTGCGGGTTATTGTGGAGAACCTGCGGCACGCTCGTGAGGTAACCCCAGGTTATCACTTACAAAATGACCGGCTCTATTATCAGGGACGGGTGGTCATCCCTTGGCAGTCAGCTTGGAGGACGGTGATGATGCATGAGTTCCATTCGTCGCCGACGGGCGGTCACGCGGGTATTTCTCGCACTCTCCAGCGGGCCCGGGCCAATGTATTTTGGAAGGGGATGCGCCGTGACATTCAGGAGTTTGTTCAGCAATGTGATGTCTGCCAACGGCAGAAGTATGAGACTACTTCTCCAGCCGGGCTACTCACCCCCTTGGAGATTCCGCATCAAATCTGGGACACAGTTTCTATGGACTTCATTGATGGGCTGCCCAAGTCGCAGGGTAAAACAGTTATCTTAGTGGTGGTGGACAAGTTGTCCAAGTATGGGCACTTCCTTGCTCTGAGCCACCCTTACACAGGGGAGTCTGTGGCGGCTTTATTTGTTCGGGAGATTGTTCGATTGCATGGGATCCCTCGGGCGATCATCTCCGATCGGGACCCTACTTTCGTTGGCCGATTTTGGACGGAACTCTTCCGCTTGCCGGGGACTTCCTTGCGTTTCAGCACGGCTCACCATCCCCAGACCGATGGACAGACGGAAGTCTTGAATCGGGGCGTGGAAACTTACCTTCGTTGCTTTGTCATGGATGAGCCGCGGACTGGGCCAGTTGGTTACATTGGGCGGAGTACTGCTTCAACACGTCGTATCACTCCGCTAGCAAGCTTGCCCCCTTTGAGGTCGTCTATGGACGGCCACCTCCCTCCTTCAGCAGTTATGAGTCAGGCAGTACCGCGGTGGCAGCAGTTGATCGAGCCCTCCGTGATCGCGATCGGACCCTCGCCACCCTGCGCGAGAATCTTCGGGCGGCGCAGGATCGTATGAAGGCACAGGCGGATCGACATCGGACGGACCGGGAGTTCCAGGTGGGGGACAAGGTTTTCCTCAAACTTCGCCCCTACCGGCAGTTGTCTGCGGCGCAGAGGACAAATCAGAAGCTGGCACCCCGCTACTATGGTCCATTTCGGATCACGCGCCAGGTCGGGCCAGTTGCGTATACCTTGGCATTGCCCGAAGGCTCACGGATTCATCCTACCTTTCATGTCTCCTTGTTGAAGCGTAAGCTGGGTGAGGCGGTTCCGGTCTTTCCCGTCCTGCCCGAGGCTACTTCCGGAGGCGAGCTTCGCCCCCTACCGGCGGAGGTACTCTTGATCAAGTGGCGACGTCGGGGCACAGTGTACTGTCCGGAGCTGTTAATTAAATGGAAGGATCTCTCCGCGGAGCACAATACGTGGGTGGACTTGCTGGAATTCCGGGAGCTTTACCCCGATTTCCCACTTGAGGACAAGCTGGCTTTTGATGGGGCAGGGAATGTTAAGCCTCCCGACGAGGCTAGGCTATTCGGGCAACATTACCAGCGGCGGCAACGGCGCGTGCAAGGCAACAACGGGGCTGAACCAATGGGTTCAGCCCCCTCTTCTTAAAAATCGGCTCAAGGGGGCTGAACCGCATTTGGTTCAGCCCCATGGGGGCCGGCCGGCCCCTTTGGTTGGCCGGCTTGGGGTCCCGGGTTATAAATACCCGGACCCCTCTCTTTTGGAGGCATGCAAGAATTAACCAAGTTATTCTCCCTTCCTTCTCATTTCAACCCTAGCACCTATCTTCTTCCTCTAGATCTTCTTCTTCCTTAGTTCCCGCATAACACCTCCCCAGTTCCAAAACTTCATGTTCCTCCAGAGGCCCGGTCTAGCTCCAGTGATACCTCCTCCACCATGTTTCATCGCCACTGCCACTTCTTCTAGGGTATACGCGCGGTATTTTTGCTCTGATGAGTTTGGACCAAAAGACCACCGTCATGAAATGTGTTTAATATAACATTTATGACTGCCATAAAGAATAATTTTTTAAAAAATTTTAACATAAAAATGAATAAAATTTTTAGGTGAGCTCAGGCATTCACGAATGACATTTTGAAACTACTGCATTCACGACTGTCGCCACCGTGCCAAATGAACCCTAAATTTTATTTCAAAAGAGATCTCCATGATAATCAGATTGCCCACTAAAAGAAAAGTTATAAATTTGAAATGTTTCAATTACGTGCTCAATCAATTACAAAGAGTCTAGCGCGAATATATAGGAGCAAGGAGAAATATATAAAGTAGAAAATACAAGAACAATAAATAATAAATGCCACCCCTCAACTCCCTCAGGTTGGACGTGTAATGTTGACCGTGCCCAATTTGGTAATGATCCTTCCAAAAGAACTCATACTCAATATTTTCATAAGAATGCCGGTTAGTTGTTGTTCAGATGAAACAAATGGAGTACATACAATTCCCCTGACTATGTTTTCTTTAATGAATTGTATGTCAACCTCAATGTGTTTGGTGCGATCGTGTTGAACGGGGCTAATTGTATCACAATATAGTATGATTGACTCAATTTTCTCAAGGCCAAGATGTCTCATAATAGTTTGAATCCAAAGTCCTTCACATATTTCATTGGCCATAGCTTTGAATTCAACATCAACACTGAATCGGGCCACCACATATTTTTTGCTCCTCCATGCAACCAAATTTCCACAAACCAAGTGAAATATCCTGAGGTGGGTCGTTGATCATCAACCGATCCAACCCAGTCCGTGTCGGTGTAGGCTTTAATATTTAGGCCATCAAAAGGTGAGAATAAGATACCTCTCTTAGGAAAGAACTTTGGGTATCTAAGAATACAATGAATCAACATCAATATGATGAGTCTTTTGAGAGTGCATATATTGGCCGTCACAAGTAAATAAGCTTCCCCACTAATCTTTGAAAATCAATAATGTCCTCAAAAATTTCTTTGTCATCTCTCCCCAGCTAGCGGTTTGCTTTGATAGGGGTGTCAATAGGTCTACACCCACTCATCCTCAATACAACAAGTAAATCGAGAATATACTTCCTCCGCAAGATCAAAATCCCATGTCTGGACCGGTGACTTCAATGCCCAAGAAGTACTTGAGGTTCCCTAAGTCATTTACCTCAAATTCCCTAACAAATTAAGATATGTTGGCCTATTTTTAAATTGAAAAAAAAACAAATTAGTTATGGACCTAAAACATTTTCTTCCTCATTGACTATCATGAGATAAACTTGTATCCGGATAAACATCTGAATCACCGTAGCTTCACAGAGTTGGTAATATCCACCAACAGATGACAAGGTTGTGGAAGTTTTTGAAAGCCCTATAGGGCCGGAATGAGAATTACAACAGATAAAAGTGTGTGAGCTACATCAGTTAATTCAACATAAAGATGCAGTGATTTGGCGCATAAATCGGCACAGGAACGCGAATAGCAAGGAACGAAAACAGAGGGGGCAGAGGAATATGATTTTGCACAGGGTTTAGATTCTGTTTCACATTTACATCATCAATCACTTTAGATGTTCTCCCTTTGTTGCTCACTTTTTTTCTCTTCATGACTATAGTTTCTAATCTCCCACTCTCAGACTCCTCTACTCTTAACTCCTCAATCAATCCTTTGTAATGTCACTTCCAGGTCTACCACTTTGATCCTGCCTTTGTGGATTAACTAAGGCTTTGGCACTCTGGGATTCCAAGTTTCATTTTTCTCCTGATTCTCTTTTTTCTATAAGGCCATGGCTACTGGCTAAGAGGCTTCAAATTTACTGTGTGTTCGGTTGCTTTTGTGAAAGTGAGTTTCTTCATTTACTGTGTTCCTACTGTATTGTTCACGCGTCATCTTCCTCATACAATCAAGCTCTTTGGGTTTCTTTACTCATTCTGTCAATCCATTTAACTAGTTTCTACTAGTTTCTTCGACCCCAGGTTTTGCAAACAATACCTGAAACTTCCAAGTGCTCTTTAAAAAATAATAATACCAAAACCCTTTCCAGCAATTCAGGTGCTGCGACCTCCCTCCTGAATTGTCTAATATTACTATTCATATATAATTGCTAATAGCTTTTCCAATACATTGTAAGGGCATGAGGAGATGAGTTTTTAATGCTTTGCTTCTTCATTTTAGAATTCCAGTTGGCTGCTCCAACTTCATAAATTTTGAAATTCCAACTTGAAACTCATATACTTCAATTTCGAGTCAGACAGAGGGGGTTTCCCTGCCCTCGAAAGAAAGGGCCTGATCAAATATTTGGGGTCTGGTCTTCCAATCCTCATTTTCTAGATCTCACATAGCAATAAGAACATAAACTATTACGATTAGAATGCTCTTACAAATGTTAGAACAAAAAATGAGATCAAAAAATAGCAAAAGGTAAAAGAAAATGCAGGGTTCACGTGGCTAGGAATTTTTCCTATGTCCCTGTACACTAGGACTTTCTATGCTTTTACATGATTATCGATTATAAGATAGGATGACCTTTATATATAGACAGGGTCTAGGGCAGTAGGTGAAACAACTGATTGTATTACAACAACATGATAAGGACCAAAAGACTTTCAAAAAACATACTAACCTCCTACGATCTTTGGCCCATCTTCTATGCAAATTTGACCTGAGTTCATCAGATTCAGCATCCTGTCAAATCAAGGGATTTGTTAAAAGGCGGGGGAATGGTGGCCAATTAACCCGCACAACCCCGATTGCAGTCGAAGCATCCCAACCAAATCTCCCAAGGCTAACCCTCGTCAGGACTTTGACCAATGGGAAGGTTGTTGAGGGGGGAGAGATTCGATCCCGCAACTTCCTTTATATAAGGGTGTTAACCTCAACTCTTACACAAAGGTACATGCTAACATCCGCTTATAAAGGAGGTTGCGAGATCGAATTTCTCCCCCTCAACAACCTTCCCATTAGTCAAAGTTCTCACGAGGGTTATCCTTGGGAGATTTGGTTGGGATGCTCCAACTGCAGTCGGGCCGTGCGGGTGTTACGTTCCCAAGATTGAGATCTCGTGCAAGGAGGATGGAGGGCCAAATCCTAGAGGGAGGAAAATCCCTTCTTGGAACCCTTAGGCGCAATGGTGAGGGGAAGGAGGAACGCTGGTGGTGTGAGTCAAAGGGAGGGCGACATGCGCGAGAGAGGCGCGGGATCGGGGCGCTGCAGACAGCGGATAGGGTTTCACACGAAAGAAAATAATAGAGAGAGAGAGAAGACACTTGGTTTAATTTTCATTGTTGCCTTCTCTCATAGCCAAGCCACAACATAAAACCAAGTTCAACCAAAAAGACTCAAATGCCCCCTCACAAGGCTTAACAAGAGGCGTGGTTAAAAATAACAAAACATGCGTAAAATACTAATGCAAGATAAAAGGGTCCAGGCGTGCGCCACTCGCGACGCCTGTACGTGGTCCCCCAACAAGAATCCGTAACATCTCCACCCTGCTTGATCAAGCTTGCCCTCAAGCTTGTCTTGTGGCTGCGGCGGAAGAGGAACCAAGGGCGTTGTGGGAGAATTGCCGACGAAGGGCTTCGATTGGGACACGTGGAAGATGTCATGAATCTAAGCGTCGGTGGGGAGGCGAAGACGGTATGCCATGTCCCCGATGCGATGCAGGATCTCGAAAGGGCCAAAGAACTTGGGCCTCGACTTCTGGTAGGTCCCCTTGGAGACGGTAGGCTGACGGTAGGGCCGGCGCTTGAGCCCCACTCCCCGGGAGTGAAGAACAACTCACGGTGACTCCAGTTGTGGGCGGCCTCAATCTATGCCTGGGGCAGTATGAGGCGGTCGTGCGCCAGGCGCAGAATCTCATCGTGCGTACAGAGCTCGGTGTCGACAACGATGGAGTGGGTGGAGCCGCTAGCATAGGTGAGGATGTGGGGATGATCCCGAGCGTAGATGAGGCGGAAAGAAGTACTCTGGAGAGCAGTGTGGTAGGATGTATTGTATCAATACTCCACCCAGGGATGCCAGTGGGCCAAGTCCTTGGGGCAGTCCCCTGTAAGGCAACGAAGGTACATCTAAAACGCCCAGTTAACCACTTCGGTCTAGCCATCAGACTGCGGGTGGTAGGCGGAGGAGAGAGCCAACTTCGTACCGCAGAGGGCAAATAGTTCCAGCAAAAACTGAGAGGTGAAGACCATGTCCCTGTCGGACATAAGGTTGTCTGGTATGCCGTGGAGGCAAAACACCTAGTCAAAGAATGCAAGGGCAACGACGGGACCGATGATAGGGCGGCTCATGGCAATGAAGTAAGCCCCCATGAAAAAAGCGATCAACGACTACAAAGATGAAGGAGTGACTCTGAGAAGGGGTAGGCCTTCAATGAAGTCCATCGAGATGTCCGCCCAAATCTGTGTCGGAACCAGAAGGGGCTGCGATGCAGGACGGCGCGTAGGGTTTACGCGTCTGTCGGCTTTTTTTCTAGGAACCCTAAATGTATGCAATGATTATATTAATTTTGTTAAAATTTAGAGCGGAATTTGCATAGACTTTAAGAAATGAGGCAACTATTTTTTTATAAAGCATAAAATTACTATTTTGTTTTAAAAATGATATTCTTAAATAAAATGGTTCAATTTAAATCCGGGAAGGAAGTTCGCAACTTTCGTTCCGTTCCCTTTGTCGTCGCACAACGGAAATCGTGAACTCCAAATACGTTTCTGTTTGGAGTTTTCGACGTAGCGTTTGCTGACAAAATTCGGGCGAAATACCCAGCAATGAGTCTAAAAATCCTAAGAGAAAATGTAGACACACGCAAAGAGGGGATAGAAGCAAATTACCCACGGAAAGAGCCGTCTTTCCGTATCCGAAGTCGATGGCGATCACGCGAGCAGTTCCTCGTCACCTTCGAACTGCGCTCCGAGGTCGGTCGCTATCGCACACGGGCACCAAGGAACTTAAACGCTCACTCACACGAGGTGGTTACACGGAATCACTCAACAAAACAAGGAGGCCACAACTAAACTACCTAAATTCACTCGCTCTCACACAAAAGGTGGAGCCACGTAATCTCAAGCACTCAAGGTGGCTCCACAAAATCTCTAACACACGAACTAAACTTTCACGCTTGTTCACACAAAGAGGCTCCATGTATTCCCTAAGCAATTCAACTACCACCACTACTCACAGTAGCAATCCAATCATCAACATCCCACTATTTTCTTTAACAACCGAACAAACATAGTAACTTACATTCACTGTTCATCATCTCTTTCAGGAAAGAGAGAAAGAAAGTAGCAAATGTAAAATCCCAAAAAATAAAATCCCCCCTTCAGCTATTTCTTCACCAGAACTTCACAGGAAGAAATAAACAAAGTAACCAACAGGTAGTCACACATTCAACAAGAAGACCTACAGCAAGGTAAGTTCTATAGAACTGTTACGGGAAGAAAACCTACAGCAAATCTCATCAATCAACAACACCTAATACCTACAATTGCTCCCACAGAGCTGACACACGCCTAAGTTCTAACACTAGCAGGAATGAGGCATTATTCATCGTCCCCACCAAGCTCACACAGGTAACGCATACATCAATATCAATTTCACATTTTCATCATTCATCACCCCATTTACTGTTCTCCTTCCTCTTTTATAGAGCAGCGGCGACAATGTGAAGGTGTGGCCATGGCGAGCCGATCTTGGACGTGGAGCGGCGGTTGGAGTTACGCTGGATCGTGGAGCTCAACCTTGAGGGAGAAGGGCCTCGTGGCATCGGGATTGGTCGTTGAAACTGCTCAACGTGGTTGGAGATCCTTCTGGTGCAGCGACGAAGTCGGGGAGGAAGCATGTGCATCGCGTGCCGCTGGCGTGATCTGGATCCGCGGCTGGATCGGGAGATGAACAGCGAGCCGGGCCAGATCCTCCTTTACCCTAACTTAAACATATATAATATATATATATATATATATATATATATATATTAATATATGTATATATATAATAATAATAACAAAGTAACGTACAACTTTAACGACTACGCGCGCAGGCGTGCTTTACACACAAAGTTCAAACTGAAATTTTGTCAAAAATAAAAATGCAAAATAAAATAAAATACGATAAAACACTTCAGGTTGAAAGAGATCTGGTGGGGTGCGGCGTCGGGCATTCTTCGGCGATCTGACCTAGGTTGGTCTCCACCAACTCTCCTCCTCTCGAAATCACTCATCTCTGGTGAGTGCCCCGAGCGAAGTGCAGGAGAAATCAACATCCATGTCAATGAACCAAGTATCTCTGAAACCAATATCAGTAGTGGTAATATATGCTCGGGAACTGTAATAGAATAATCTTCTAGTGTCCATGCCCAACCTGAAACTGGTGGTGAAAACAGACGGAACTACAATGAAAGTGTTAGTAGCGAAATGAATAATGGTATGTCCTGAATGTGGCTCCTCACTCTCACTCACCAACCCAGAAGAATCAAATGAAGAAGAAGACAATGGAGATTCTAAAGACTCATGCGAGTAATCATAGAATTAAGTCAGATTGGCTACGTTAAAAACAGGATTTGCTCCCCAAATGGAAGGCATCTCAAGTTCATACGCATTTTGCCCAATCCGATTTACTACTCGAAAGGGTCCAGTTTTACGGTAGCTAGCTTTTTTACGGTACCAGATGGTAACCGTTCCAGATCTAGCCGAACCATAACCAAGTCATTCATTTTAAAACTAGTAGCTCTTTTATGCTTTTGTTTTAAAATTGAGTTACATAAAAATCATAAATATTATGCACTTTTTCGCTCAATATATATATATATATATATATATATATATATATATATATATATATATATATATTATGCAATTCATGCAAATGCAAAGATGACTACTAGCACGACTAACGCCACAAACCGATGGTTTCAGATACTAAAAGCAACTCCTGAACGTGGTACATGATCAGGAGGTTCAGAGGGTGGATCATAAAAGAACTCATCGCGGGAGCGATGAACACTCAAGTGCAAATCAGAGACGCTAGTGATCAGATGTGCCAACATAGTGTGCAGACTGTCCCTGATAGTGTGGGTGACAAGATATAACAATAATGAATCAGTGAGTGCACCCTCAAACTCGACTGTGTCACTAAAGATGGAAACATCCCAAATGTGCGGGGACCCATAAATTTGTCATCTGGGGGTTCGCCGGGAGAGGTATAATAAAATTCATCGCAAATGCGACGCGTGCAAACGTAAGCTCCAATAACAGATGGAGTGCTCTCAGATAAAAGTGCGCAAAGTGTGACAACCGCACTGAATGTGCTAAGGAAGAATGAGGCATCAGGAGGCTCACCAGGTGGGACATAAAAGAACTCATTGCAAATACGATGGTCAGCAGGTGGTACGTCCCATAACTCATCTAGAGTACGAGCAACCAGATGACTATGCCCAAGCACTATCAACATCAAGTGAGACAATGGAGCAGGTATCCATGTCTTAAAACTCGCAAGTGTACTATTCAGATAAAGCTCATCCACACAAGGGCGAGGTGGCTCATCTGGAGGCTCAATAGGAGGGTCGTCAAATGACCCATCAGTCGAGTGATGGTCCTCCAAAAATGAACCATCAGAAGGGGACATACTCTCAGAAAGGGTAGAAGTGACTACCTCGAGATCACTACTCAGCTCTCGGCTTCCGATCGTAATGTCACTCGGTGCGCCATCAAGTGTGGTGATGTGACTCGATGCGCCATCGGGTGTGGTGATATGACTCGGTGCGCCACTAGGCGAATTGTGCAAGGAATCTACACTCAAAGTAGAGCTAGTAGAGATCGAATCCTGGACGGGTTCACTAAGTGGAGCCGACTCACATGGGGATTGACTCCACACATCCTGTACTAGAACATCAGATAGAGTGGGTGACGTCTCCCTGGTGTGGGCAGTGGAATGCTCTCGTTGACCCTTAATGTCTATCATCATGTTCACATTCGGAACACTAGGAGGATCACTAGGTGTGATGTACTCTTGGTGATGATAATGACCTCTATAGATAATTCTCGGGTAATCATGATGAGTGTCCCCAACATAATCATGACGTGTTCGTGGGTAGGCATGAGTCCTACGATCGTGTGGTGGTGGTTGCACATGTACAGACTCAGATTCCTCATATAGAGGTGATGTATAGTATCAATAACTAGAGGGATACTGAGCTCTATCCTCATAATATGATGTCGAAGGACTAGTATGATCCACTCGAGTACGAGGATAATAACGACGATAGTCATCGTATCGATCGTCCCTAACATACTGCGAACGTGTTGATGGGTCAACACGATTTCGGGAAGTGGTATACGGTGCTCGAGTATAATCATCGTAGAATCGTAAAGATCTCCGTGACTGGGTACTATGGGTGTGAGTGTAAGAGTAGTCGTGATCCTCAAATAAAGGATTCCTCCTAAAGGTAGACCTTTCCACATAGGGCTGAGGAAAATCGTAATGTGCACGGACAGAATGCTCATATTGAATTCGATGCGGCATCGACGTTTGAGGGGGTATTTCTAATCTACTCACCCTACCTCTAAGTTGTGCTAACACTTCACGCAAATGGCAGGTATTCTCAGTTAACGTCGTCATTTGGTGTGCGAAAGGTAAAAACCACTGGGGTGGTTGTTCCCCTTCATGTCCACGACTCGGGTGACCACGTTCAACTTGACGCATTATAACACTACGCCGATGCATGCGAATAAACGTCAAATGCTATGTATGATTTGCTTAAAAAAACTCTTTTTTTTGAAAAACAATTTTGAAAATGATATGCGGGTTCCTATTCAACGCAGGGCGGATCCCAAAACTTAGAAAATTTTTGGAACCTCCATCTGATACCAATTTGATGCAGGACGACGCGTAGGGTTTACGCGTCTGTCGGCTTTTTTTTCTAGGAACCCTAAATGTATGCAATGATTATATTAATTTTACTAAAATTTAGAGCGGAATTTGCATAGACTTTAAGAAATGAGGCAACTATTTTTTTATAAAGCATAAAATTGCTATTTTGTTTTAAAAATGATTTTCTTAAATAAAATGGTTTAATTTAAATCCGGGAAGGAAGTTCGCAACTTTCGTTCCGTTCCCTTTGTCGTAGCACAACGGAAATCGTGAACTCCAAATACGTTTTCGTTTGGAGTTTTCGACGTAGCGTTTGCTGACAAAATTCGGGCGAAATACTCAGCAATGAGTCTAAAAATCCTAAGAGAAAATGTAGACACACGCAAAGAGGGGATAGAAGCAAATTACTCACGGAAAGAGCCGTCTTTCCGTATCCGCAGTCGATGACGATCACGCGAGGAGTTCCTCGTCACCTTCGAACTCCGCTTCGAGATCGGCCGCTATCGCAGACGGGCACCAAGGAACTTAAGCGCTCACTCACACGAGGTGGTTCCACGGAATCACTCAACAAAGCAAGGAGGCCACAACTAAACTGCCTAAATTCACTCGCTCTCACACAAAAGGTGGAGCCACGTAATCTCAAGCACTCAAGGTGGCTCCACGAAATCTCTAACACACGAACTAAACTTTCACGCTTGTTCACACAAAGAGGCTCCACGTATTCCCTAAGCAATTCAACTACCACCACTACTCACAGTAGCAATCCAATCATCAACATCCCACTATTTTCTTTAACAACCGAACAAACATAGTAACTTACATTCACTGTTCATCATCTCTTTCAGGAAAGAGAGAAAGAGAGTAGCAAATGTAAAATCCCAAAAAAATAAAATCTCCCCTTCAGCTATTTCTTCACCAGAACTTCACAGGAAGCAATAAACAAAGTAACCAACAGGTAGTCACACATTCAACAAGAAGACCTACAACAAGGCAAGTTCTACAGAACTGTTACGGGAAGAAAACCTACAGCAAATCTCATCAATCAACAACACCTAATACCTACAATTGCTCCCACAGAGCTGACACGCGCCTACGTTCTAACACTGGCAGGAATGAGGCACTATTCATCGTCCCCACCAAGCTCACACAGGTACCGCATACATCAATATCAATTTCACATTTTCATCATTCATCACCTCATTTACTGTTCTCCTTCCTCTTTTATAGAGCAGCAGCGGCAATGTGAAGGTGTGAACATGGCGAGCCGATCTTGGACGTGGAGCGGCGGTTGGAGTTACGCTGGATCGTGGAGCTCAACCTTGAGGGAGAAGGGCCTCGTGGCATCGGGATTGGTCGTTGAAACTGCTCGACGTGGCTGGAGATCCTCCTGGTGCAGCGACGAAGTCGGGGAGGAAGCATGTGCATCGCGTGCCGCTGGCGTGATCTGGATCCGCGGCTGGATCGGGAGATGAACAGTGTGGCCTTTGTTCTGGATCGGGAGATGTACAGCGAGTCGGGCCAGATCCTCCTTTACCCTAACTTAAACATATAATATATATATATATATATTAATATATGTATTCTTTCGTGGCGCGGAGTTTCGTAGATAGACATCGTTTGGAGGCGGTTCAGTTAGAGGACTCCTTCAACGTCAAAATTCCTTCTGGAGATCTGGTGATATCAAATCGGGGAATTCAGAGATGCCCTATTTGCCTAGGCGATTTCATAGTTTTTGCGAATCTGATGGTATTGCATCTGGCAGACTTTGACATGATTTTGGGCATGGACTGGTTGTCCAAGTATGATGCAGTCATCCGATGCAAGGCTAAGCGGTTGGATTTCAGGATGGACAATGGTCAACCTATGAGTGTCTATGGTTCTCCAGGTAAGGGTTCCCTCCTTATTTCTACAGTGCGTGCTTGCCGAGCTTTAGAGTCTGGTTGCGAGGCGTATCTTATTTATCTGTCAGCTTTGGAAACAGCTTTTGCTACACCACGTCTTGAGGATGTCTCGGTGGTGCGAGAGTTTCCAGATGTCTTTCCGGATAGTCTTCAGGGACTTCCTCCTGAAATAGAGGTAGTGTTTGTGATAGACCTTGAGCCAGGTACTCGTCCAATTGTCTAAGGCACCTTACCGTATGGCTCCACGTGAGTTAGAAGAATTGCGCACTCAGCTGGATGAGTTGCTGCAGTGTAGTTTTATTAGGCCAAGTTCTTCTCTGTGGGGTGCTACTGTTTTATTCGTTAAGAAGAAAGATGGTTCTATGAGGCTCTGCATAGATTATCGATAATTAAATAAGGTGACCCTTAAGAACCGATATCCATTGCCTCGGATTGATGACCTATTTGATCAGTTGTGGGGATGCGCTGTGTTTTCAAAGATTGATCTTCGTTCAGGCTACCACCAGTTGAGAGTCCGTGAGGCTGATGTACCCCGGACGGCTTTTCGTTCCCGGTACGGGCATTTTGAGTTCTTGGTGATGTCCTTTAGACTGACTAATGCACCCTCTGCATTCATGAATTTAATGAATAGAGTGTTCAAGGATTTCTTGGACCATTTTGTTATTGTGTTCATAGACGACGTCCTAGTGTATTCCCGCAGTGTTGAGGAGCATACTCAACACTTGCGTTTGGTTTTGGAAAACCTGAGGGAGCACAAGCTCTATGCTAAGTTGAGTAAGTGTGAATTTTGGTTACCCCAGGTGTCCCTTTTGGGGCATGTTGTGAGTAAGGAAGGTATTTCCGTAGACCCAACAAAAATTTTTGCTGTGATGGAATGGAAGAGACCTTCTACTCCTAAGGAGATTAAGAGCTTTTTAGGTCTGGATGATTACTATAGAAGGTTCGTGGAAGAGTTCTCTGTGTTGTCTGCCCCTCTAACTAGACTAACACAGAAGAACACCGCGTTTATTTGGAGTGATAAGTGTGAAGAAGCCTTTCAAGAGCTGAAAAAGAGATTGAGTACTGCTCCAGTTTTAACTCTGCCTACTGAAGGACTTGAGTATGTTGTATATGTGGATGTATCACACATTGGACTTGGTTGTGTTCTGATGCAAGAAAGAAAGGTGATTGCGTATGGATCAAGACAATTAAAAGTTCATGAAAGAAACTATCCTACGCATGATTTAGAGTTTGCTGCGGTAATTTATGTGTTGAAGCTTTGGAGACATTTATTGTACGGCACGTTGTGCAAGATCTACACAGATTATAAGAGTTTGAAGTACGTCTTCACTCAAAAGGAGTTAAATCTGCGTCAACGTAGGTGGTTGGAGTATGTAGCCGATTATGAAGTAGAGATCCTTTATCACCCGGGAAAGACTAACGTAGTAGCTGATGCTTTGAGTAGAAAGACGGCTGAAATCTTCAATTTGTCTGTACAATCCCTGGTCGAAGAATTCTTGTTGATGGACATTGAGGTTGGGAGTAGCTCTGTGCCTGCTAGCTTGGAAGCAGATATATATATAATAATAATAACAAAGTAACGTACAACTTTAACGACTACGCGCGCAGGCGTGCTTTACACACAAAGTTCAAACTGAAATTTTGTCAAAAATAAAAATGCAAAATAAAATTAAAATACGATAAACACTTCAGGTTGAAAGAGATCTGGTGGGGTGCCGCGTCGGGCATTCTTCGGCGATCTGACCTAGGTTGGTCTCCACCAGGCTGTAGGAGACCGGAGGGCGAAAGAGACTCCGTCTTGCTGCTCTGGCAAATTAGGAAGGCGGCAATGCAAGTTTGCATGCTCCATTTGAATCCTTGCCAGAAGAACTCGGCGCGTAGGCGCTGAAGGGTCTTGTGGACCCCTTCGTGTGTGTGGTCATGGACGGCCGCCAAAATGTCCAGAATTAGCGAAGAGGTGGCTGACAAGTAATAACAGTCCCTGTACAGGATGAGACCGTCACAGAATGTCCAATGTGGAGGAAAGCACCCCTCTTGAATTCAATGAAGCAGCTCGCGGAGAGAGGGTGTGTCGTGGATCTCTTGACGGAGGCGAGGGAAAACCAGAGACGGTGGCTTGAACACGACATAGAGGAGTGCATCTGCAGAGTCGTGGCGGGAAAGAGCGTCGGTCGCACGATTCAGGTGGCCCGCCCTAAACTGCACCCTGAAATCGTAGCCCAAAAGGTGGCTCACCAAACGCAGTTGCGGTATGGTCGTCAAGCGTTGCTCTAGTAAGTATTTGAGGCGGTAATGGTCTGTGCAGATCACGAAGGAACGCCCCCACAAGTAGGGTCGTTTCCGATCGATGACCTTCGCCAGTCTGATGAGCTCCAACTTGTAGGCCGGAAGTTTCCGATGGCGGAGGGCCGCCATGCAGCTGAAATATACAATCGGATGTCCCTCCTGCTGAAGCACCGCCCTGCACCCATGCTCGGAGGCGTCACATTCCACCTGGAATTCCATCTCAAAATCTAGAAGCTGGAGGACAGGAGCCGATACCAAGGCCAAATGCAAGGCTCAAAAGGCTGTCGCGGCGGAGTCATCCTAAGCAAAACACCGACGACGCAAGAGGGACGACAAGGGGTTGTGATCACCGTGTATCCCTGGATAAATCTGCGGTAATAGTCTGTCAGCCCGAGGAATCGACAAAATTCCCGCCGAGTCTGGGGAAGGGGCCAATCGAGAACCCCTTGAATCTTGATTGGATAAGCAAAGACGCCCAAGGGGCCGACAATATGCCCCAAGTAGGCCAATCTGTCAGTGTCGAAGGAGCACTTGGCCCGCTCCAGGAAGAGCCGGTGAGAGCGTGCTAACTAGAGGACCTGGCCGAGGTGGTCGAAGTGTGATTCCTAAGTCTTGTTGTACACCAAAATATCATCGACGAAAACAAGTACACAGCGACGAAGGAGAGTATGAAATACTTCATTCATGAGCCCCTGAAAAGTAGACGGGACATTTGTGAGCCCAAAGGTCATCACAAGGAACTCAAAGTGACCAAGACGAGTGTGGAAAGAGTCTTCTCCACGTTGGCAGGAAAAATACGGACCTGGTGGTACCCAGAGCAAAGATCTAGCTTGGAAAAGTAGCGGGCCCCATGTCACTCGTCCAATAACTCTTAGAGTAAAGGAATGAGAAATTTATCATTTACCGTTAGCGCGTTCAAGACGCGGTAGTCCACACAGAAGCGCCAGAAGCCATCCTTCATGTGGACCAAAAGGACTGGGGAGGAGAAGGGGGAGACGTTGTGGCGGATGATGCCCTGGCGAAGCATATTGGCGCACTGCCGCTCGATCTCATCCTTCTATAGAAATGGATAGCGATATGGGCAGACAACTACTGGGGCAGTGTTCGGATGGAGGCGAATGTGGTGGTCCTGACAGCGTGAGGTGGGAAGCCCTGCAATGGTGTGATGATACTCATGAAGAAGAGACGAGAGATCTAGTTGCACGGAGGAATCCGGCTGAAGAGAGAAAACATGGCCCATGTTCGCCGTCGGATGGTAGTGCCAAACCGTCAAGTGGGGTCCTTGGCCCCAAGACATCGTCAGGCCCTCCAAATCCCACAATATAGGGTCGAGGGTACACAACCAACGCGTCCCTAAGACGTCCACGAACCCTCGTAAGGCAATGATGAAGAAGTCAACATGAGAATAATAGTCCTCCATGATGATGGGGATGTCCCGACAAATCCCGGTGCAGGCCATGGCTGCGTCATTAGGCACGACCATGCGCAAACGGCTGCGACTGGTAATGGGAAGCTGGAGCCGTTGGGCAGTGAGGTCGCTGATGAAACTGTGCGTACTTCTTGTGTCCACGAGGGCAAAGAGCTGGTGACCCGCCACGGTGATGTGCATCTGCACTGTGTCCCCAGAGTGGGGGCTCGACATGGCATGCAAAGAGATCGTGGGGTCCCCTGGCTCGTTATCCCCAGCTTCCCCATCCGAAGGATCGTCAACCACGAGCCAAAAAAGACACATACACCGGTGCCCACGAGTGAAAGTCTCATCAAAATTGAAGCAGAGGCGCTTCGCTCGTCGTTCTGCCATCTCCTGGTTCGACTGGCGTCGGATGAAAGCGGGATGCTCACTGTCCTTGGGCCTGGTCGAGCCACCGCCCGGGGGTGGCTGGGGCTGACTGTAATGTCGAAAGGAGTTATCACTGTTGCGACGCCCCAAGTGGGGGCAATCTATCAAGATGCGCTTCTCGCAAATGCGTGCCAGACTTATGGCGGTAGTAAGATCTGGAGGGTTCTGGAACTCAACGTTCATGCAGAGTCGCTCATGTAATCCAGCAATGAAGAAGGCCACCTGGTGAGCCGTCGGGATCGACGAAGTGCGAGCAAGGAGCACTTGGAACTGCTCTAAGTAGTCATTGATTGAGCCCGACTGCTTCAAGGAGATCAAGTTGTCGATGGGGTTGTTGCGGAGCGGTGGGCCAAAACGTAGGCTGCACGGGATCTTGAAGTCGTCCCATGTAAGGTGGGGCTTCTCCCGTTGAAGCGAGAGAACCAGCGTTGTGTCGAACCCATGAGGTGAAAAGAGGCTACACCTAGCCAATCCTCCCATGAAGTGCATTGTGTGTCAAAGAATTACTCACAACGAGTCAACCACGTCAGGGGATCTCCGCGGCCCTCAAAAATCAGAAAAATCCAACTTCACAAAACGCGACATTGTGGAATAGTCTGAACGAGCCGGGAGACCATCCGACTGGTTTTGGTGCAGCAACTCGGGGACAAACGGAGAGGAGGCGGAGGCGGTGCGTGGAGGTGGCGGAGTGTCGTCCGGGCGAAGCACGGCGAGAAGAGTCTGATGGTTGTCTGCTGTTAGAAACCATGTCTGCCCGAAGCTCCGAATGTATACGGGAATATTGGGTCAAATCCGATTCATGGTAGACTGCAGTCTAACGACACAAGCATCCCCAACCAAATCTCACGGGGTCCCACTTTTCAGGGTAAAGGCCGGGTAGGTTGTTCAGGCCCGGGGCTTGATCCCGGGGGCTTGATCCCGGGACCTGCTTTATAAGAAGAGCCTAGGGCAACCTCTCATACCCAACTGAGCAGGTCCCCGGATCAAGCCCCGGGCCTGAACAACCTACCCAGCCTTTACCCTGAAAAGTGGGACCCCGGGAGATTTGCTTGGGGATGCTTGTGCTGTTAGACTGCAGTCTACCACGAACCGGATTTGACCCAATATTCTCATATACATTCGGAGCCTCGGGGCCGACATGGTTTCTAACATCTGACATCATAGTTTTGAAAGATTCCAAAATCTAGGTCAAGGTAGGACCGCCCAAATTTTCGTTGTCCATAATAGAAGAAGGTCAGAGTGGAGGGACGGGCCGGTGGAGGTAGCAGCCCGACAGAGGTGGCGAGCACAATGCCTCCAGCGAGAGAAGAGCCCAACAAGACTGGTTGCGAGGCTGTGGTGGAGGAACGCGACAGTGAGGTTGGCTGGACCGGACGCGAAAAAGTCGGGTCGCAGCGAGGCCAGGCATTGCAGGCGGTGGCGTCATCGTGATCGGCCACAGGATGAGTCGGTAGTGCAGAAGCGGGCTGGACGGCGGATGGAAGGATCGGTGGTTCTGATACCAATTTGTTACGTGCCCTATATTGAGTTCTCACGCAAGGAGAATGGAGAGGGAAATCCTATAGGAGGGTGGCGAATCCCTTCTTGGAACCCATGGGGGCAATGGTGAGGGGAAGGAGGAACGCCGGTGGTGCGAGCCGAAGGAAGGGCGACAGGGGCGGGATTGGGGTGATGCAGACGACGGATGGGGTTTTAGACGAAAGAAAACAATAGAGAGAGAGAGAGAATTAGAGGGAGAGAATATATTTGGTTTAATTTTCCTTGTTGCCTTCTCTCACAGCCAAGCTACAAAAAAAAGCCAAGTTCAACCAAAAAGACTCAAATGCCCCCTCACAAGTCTTAACAAGAGGTGAGATTAAAAATAACAAAATATGCATAAAATACTAATGCAAGATAAAGCCAAGTTCGGGCGCGAGCCACTCGCGACCCGCGGCGCTTGTACGTGATCCCCCAATGAGGATCCGTAACAACGGGTTAATTGGCCACCATGCCCCGCCTTTCAACAGAATTAAAATTGGGATCATAGTACCTTGACCTCAACAATGACAAGATTTTCTCATCACACAAATAAGAAAGACGCAGGTTACATGAAATAAATCTAATCACGTCATCGGGGAAATGGTAAGCAAGTGTTAATGCGGTCATAATGGATAGTGTTGAAATCATGAGAGGAAAATAGCAAGTGCAAGTTTATTCATCCTATAGAAGGAGAAAAAACAGGAGAGAGAAAAACACCCTTAATTGTATTATTCTCAAAAAATAGGATTACATACACTTATATAGAGGTAGAAAGAGGGAGAGACTTCTACATATACAATGTGGGAGTTAAGAAACTATACATGGGTCAATATGCACGGGCCTCCCTAATGGGCTAATTTATCTTATCTTTAACACTCCTCTGCAAGTTGGAGCGTACAAGTCATAAGCGTCAAGCTTGGATAAGAACTGATAGTACAAAGTCCGAGAGAGAGTCTTGCTGAAAATATCAGCAACTTGACTGGATGTCGAGACGTGTTCCAATACTATCTTCTTCGATTGAACCTTTTCCCGAATGAAGTGACAGTCAACTTCGATATGCTTTTTGCGCTCATAAAACACCGGATTCTTGACAATATATATGGTCACTTGACTATCACAGAGCAGGATAGTAGGAGAGGAGAGTTTGAGACCCATATCTCTGAGGAGACCCTCTAGCCAGGTGACCTCAGATACGACTGCTGCCATTGCACGATATTCAGCCTCAGCAAATGAGCGAGCAATAACAGTCTGTTTCTTGCTACGCCAGGTAATAAGATGTCCACTGAGGTAGGTGCAAAAACAAGTTGTGGAGTGTCTATCATCAAGAGACCCTGCGTAGTCAGCATCAGAGTATGCAACAAGAGATAATGAAATTGATGGTTTATAAACAAGTCCTTGTCCAGAAGACTTCTTTAGATATCTGAGAATCCGCTCGAAGGACTGGATATGAGAGGTCTGAGGAGTATGCATGAATCGGCTTACAACTCCAACAGTAAATGAGATATCAGGTCGTGTAACTGTGAGGTGGATTAGTTTCCCCACCAAGCGTCGATAGTACTCTGGATTGGTAAGAACAGGGTCATTCCCAGAGTCATGTGCCAACAGCTTATGATTCATATCCATCGGAGTGTCTGTAGGTTTGCATCCAGAATAGCCTGCACTTTGTAGAAGAACAATGCAATATTTCCGTTGAGATAAGATCAGACCATCAGGTCGTCTTGCAACCTCAAGTCCAAGAAGGTATCGCAGATTACCCAGATCCTTTGTCTGGAAGACGGAGTTCAGATGTTGTTTGATGTTCTGGATCATGATGGTGTTGTTTCCCGTGATCAGAATGTCATCCACATACACAAGAAGAAGAACTGTCCATGTTGCTTGATGACGAGTAAAAAGAGAGAAATCAGCAGAGCTCCGAGTGAATCCCATCTCGCGAACCACCTTACTGGACTTATCAAACCAGTCGTGAGGGGATTGTTTGAGACCATATATAGATTTCCTGAGAGGAAATACACGAGACTCCCCCGTGGTCTCAAACCCAGCTGGTTGGTGCATATACACAGTCTCTTGGAGATCGTCATTGAGAAAGGCATTTTAGATATCCATTTGATGAATGGGTCATTGACGGTGCACAACAAGTGAGATTATAACCCGAACAGTATTTAGTTTTGCCACTGGAGAGAAAGTTTCGTCATAGTCGAGGCCATGTTGCTGAGTGAAGCCTCTGGCCACCAGACGAGCTTTGAGACGATCAACTGTTCCATCAGGAGCATGTTTGATGGTAAAGACCCATTTGCAGCTAACACAAGACTGATCAGGAGGAAGAAGAACAAGGTCCAAAGTCTGGTTAGCCCAGAGAGTTGTCATCTCTTCGTTCATGGCCGCACTTCAGCCTGGATGTTGTAGAGCGTCATGTATAGAGTTATGAATGTAAATAGTGGAGAGAGAGAGGGCAAAAGTGCGAAGAGGTGGAGAGAGACAATGGAGGGATACATAGTTTCCCATAGGATGAGCCGTAGAGGGTGGTGCTTGATCGTCAATGTGCAGAAGATCATCAGTAGAAGGGGGCTGTTGTCGGGCTGCAATCATGGACGAGCGTCGAGTGTAGACATAGACAGGTGGAGGAGGAGGGAGAGGTGGTGAAGTTGGTACTGGAGGAGCGGAAGATGTGGGAGGCAGAGATGTGACGGGCACAGTTGAACGAGGAATAGTGGACTGGGGTGGTAGAGTGGACTGAGGTGGTAGAGTGGAGGTGTGAGAGAAAAAACTTTCATCCTCAGTAAAGGAAACATCTGTGGAGATGAGTACCTTGTTGACGGTGGGAGAGTAGCAAACATACCTTTTTTGGGTACGAGAGTAGCCAACAAATATATATTTGGTGGCGTGTGCGGCAAGTTTGTCACTTGATGGTCCGAGAGAGTGGACATGGCAAGTACAACCAAATGTGTGAGGCGTGAGAGAAAAAGGAGACTTCGAAGGAAAGAGTAGACCGAACGGAGAGGCAAAGTTAAGCACGGAGGAGGGCATGCGATTAATGAGATAGCAAACAGTAGAGATAACAAAGTTCCAATATTCAGCGGGAACCTACATTTGAAGCATGATTGACCGAGTGACATCAAGGAGATGATGATTCTTTCGCTCGGCCGCACCGTTTTGTTGGTATGTATATGCACACGAGGTTTGATGAATTATCCCAAAGTTGGTGCATAAATTGGAGAAGCTGCGACCAGTGTATTCACGAGCATTGTCAGTTCGAAGTGTTTGTACTGTCGTAGAAAATTGTAAACGTATTTCAACAAAAAAGACACGGAAAATAGAAGTCAGCTCAGTACGATCATGAAGTAGATAAAGCCATGTGAGACGTGAATAGTCATCAATAAAGGTGACAAAGTACCGATAACCAAAAATACTGAGAATTTTATGCGGACCCCAGATATCAGAATGAACTAAAGAAAACGGAGTACTACTCTGATTACATGCAGGAGGAAAAGAAACACGATGTTGCTTGTCAAAGATACATGATTCGCAAGAGAATTCCTGCAAGGAGATATTAGGAAGTGCCTTCTTGAGAATCTGAAGAGGAGCATGATCAAGACGACGATGCCAATTGGAGGGAACAACAGATAATGAGGTTGGAAGAACATCCAGGAGATAAAGCTCGTTGGACAGCCGTCCTCTACCAATGATAGTCTGTGTTCGACGATCCTACATGACAAAAGAAGAGGGAGAAAAGATTAGACAGCAATCAAGGTCTTGAGCAAGCCTAATAACAGACAGTAGGTTGAAGGGAGATCCCAAAACATGCAGAACCGAGGTTAAGGAGAGAGTAGGGGTGAGTTGTAGATCAGCAGCTCCAGACACCGGAGTAGTATCGTCATTTGCCACAGTGATAAACTTTGGATACTCAGTGTGCATATACTGAGGAGGTTTCTGAGAAGTAATGTGATGGGTGGCCCCAGAATCCAGGATCCATTGAGAGTTGTAGGAGAGACAGGAGATACCTCCAGTAGAGAAGGAAGTAACCGAGCCAGAGGAACGGTTGGCAACGCCTTGCAGTTACAGTATCTGTAGGCGGAGGGTCATTGATATCTTTCTGAGCAGATGATGGGGGCTCGGTGGAAGAGGGGCCCGGAGGAGTAGCAACAACTGTAGTAGCAGTAAGATGAGGAGGCAAACCATGTTTGCGATAGCAGGTAGTTTCAAGGTGGTCATCACGACCACAGTAGGTACACTTGAGAGTAGAGCGTCCAGCACGTCCCCGACCACGAGACGTGAAACGGCCTCCCCGAGTAGTAGAAGAACCTCGGCCAGAGGGAGCAGTAGGGAGTAGGGGATGCTGGAGCAAAGCCGGAGAGAAAGTGGTCGAAGCCTCAGGAGGTGGTGTAACTTTGAGCACCATTGAGCAAACATCAGACAGAGAGGGTGTAGTGGAAGAGGAGAGGATCTGGGCCTGGACGCTGTGAAGATGACTATGAACACGAGCCATCATCATAGCGATCCCAACAGCCTCCTTCTATGCCCATTGAGTAGCAAGGTCTGCAGAGGGAGGTTGGTGTTGTATCCAGGCCTCTACCATGGTTCTGGCCTTGGCAACAAAAGAAGTTAAGTCGTCTGTGGTTTCAGGATCCAGTGATTGAAGAATGGAGATAATGTTGAAAAAGTGTTGTAGGCTATCCTTGACAGAGTAGAGGGAGTGCAACTCATCCCACATTTCCTTACCCGTTTCGTAATACATTGTCATTCGGTAAGGCTCTGTGTCCATAAAGTTAAGCAACCAAGATTGGACCCGGCCGTCATCGCAAAGCAGTCATCAGAGGGGCCAGCAGGTTTGACCCGAGTAAGGTGAGCGAGCAGACCCTTTGTCTGCAGAACACGACGAACAGAATAAGCCCATTCAACAAAGTTGGCCTTTCCACGGAGAGAGAGTGGTGATGCGAAGTTCATCACGCACCTCGGGAGGCAGGGCAGCAGCATGGGCGGGCAGAGAGGAGGTAGCACGGTTGAGTCACTGGATGTCATGGAGGATAGAAGAAACGGGCTGGGTGACAAGCAGTGGAGGACAGGCCGGGCGGCTAGCAGTGGAGGACAGCACAGAACAGACCGCGAGAATGCAACAAGCGGCGGACTGGAGCAGGAACTCGCAAAGGAAAGGAAAGGCGAGCAACACGGATCAATCTGCAACGAGCAAGGGAAGAAAGCAGGGTGCAACGAGCTAGGGAGGGAAACAAGTCGCATCGACTTGAATTAGACCGCAGCGAGAAATGCCAAGAGACGAATATAGGCAGATCACGACGACTAAGAGCGGGTCGCGACGACTAAGAGCAGGTCGCGGCGAGAAGAAGCAGCTCGCGGCAAAAAGAAAAAGGTAGGTCGCGACGACTAAGAGCAGCTCGCGGAGACTAAGAGAAGAACAGACTGCAGCGACTAAGAGCAGGTCGCGGCGACTAAGAGGAGGTCGCGTCGAGAAGAAGTAGCTCGCGGCGACAAGAGAGAAGAAAGAAGAAAAGGTAGGTCGCGGCGACTAAGAGCAAGTCGAGGCGAGAAGTAGGTCGCAGCGACAAGAAGATAGTCGCGACGAGTAGAAGAGAACCTATGGACCCCACGAGTCAGAGAGAGGAGGCTATAAGAAGCCTGGGGTGGAGGGTGGAACCACAGAGAAAAGAGGAAGCGGGTTAGAAGAAGCAGGCCGCAGCAGTCAAGTGGCTAGAGAGAGGAGCGGGTAGGATGAGGCAGGCCGCTGGCGAGTAGAAGGAGGCAGATAGAATCCAGAGACCGCAGGAGGGGATGAGTTCCTCTAATACCATGTAGAAGGAGAAAAAACAGGAGAGAGAAAATCACCCTTCATTGTATTATTCTCAAATAATAGGATTACATACACTTACATAGAGATAGAAAGAGGGAGAGACTCCTACATATACAATGTGGGACTAAAGGAACTATACATGGGCCAATACACATGGGCCTCCCTAATGGGCTAATTTATCTTATTTTAACACATCCCTTAAAGGAATATTTAAAGTATTACAAGGACAAAAGAAACAAAGATAGCTCATGTGGGACTAAACAGATATGGATATACTTAAATACACTAATACATAGACTGAGATACAAAATTAACTTAAATGCAGTAACACTAACAGATAGGATCAACATCCTCCTCATCGAATGATACAGATTGATGAGTTGACCAAAAAAAAAGTAATTCTCCAATTTCTAGAATAGGAACATAAAAATCCAGTGGTGATAGTTGTGAGTTGACAAGAAAAAAGGTAAATCTCCTATTTCTAGAATAGGAACATACAAATCCAGTTGTGATAGTACATGGCTTATCATATTTCATAATTTATTTGGTATTTGGCTTCATCGCAAAAATCATTCCTTATGAGCTCAAACGTAAAAAGAAATGTATCCAAATGTAAAATTCATTTTTCAAACTGCTAGACAACCAATATTATCAGGCACAATATTGGCTCAAGAAAATTGCTTTGAAGTTCATTACAACAACAAAAATTTGAGTGCAATGAGCCATTTGTGGCAACATATTTTTTCTTAATCAAGTAAGAAATTTAGTATAAAAACAATCTACCTGATTGGACATGCCTATAAATGCACTGATCTTTGCTGCATTTCTCTGAGATGACTGTCTGGGCAAGTACCTGATGCATCACCAGGATATCTACTAGAGGCATCCAAGAACAAAATTTCAGGGTTAGACACGTTTGGCATTCGTTTCTGCCTTCTAATGGGAATTTTTTTAACAACTCTGAACCGCCTTAAATGGTGTGGCGTGTCCTCAGTGCTTTCACTTGATGACACGTGATTGGTCGCACCTTGACTTTGAGAAATATCAAAATTATTCAAACCAACAGCAGCGCTGGTTGAAGGATCACATCCATTGTATTGTGCACGCTGATCATAGGAAGTCATAGTGTCAATGATCTTCTCTCCCTGTTTAGTCTCCATGTCTCCTGATGGCTGAACAAGTGTTTGAGACACATAATTTTGAAGCTTCTTCTCAATATTGTGATTTTCATCAGCCTTCTGGAGAGAAGAGTCCACTTCAATAATACCCAAAGACGAGTCCTGGTCACTCAAGTGCTTTGTGTTTTTATTTATTCGAACATTTGCAATCCTGGAGCCGCTAGATGCCGTATCATTTTCCTGAGACCTGAATTGCTCTGGAATGAAATAATTGTTGAAATTAAAGGTAGTATTGTCATTCCTGCAAATCCCCGCGCGCTCACTAATTTTGGAAGAACTTTGAACATTTAATACTTTCTTTTTGGACTTATTTCTCTCAGATTTAGATATAGTTGGACCTTCCAAAGCTCCTTGTGACAAAGTGTGGGCGGTCGCATTGCCTTCTTTAATGGGTTCAGGTCCATCCAAAGCTTCGACCAAAGCTTCTTCACATGGATCTAATGATTTCATCAGAGGAATTTCAGCTAGCTTTGGAGGATCTTCCTCAAACAGAGGAACTGATTTCTTTGCATCTACAAGATGCTGCTCTATTTTCTGATTGGAGACGGAGGCAAGGTTTGACGGATCAGACCCTCTTCCTTCATTGGATTCAGTTATCTCGCAATTGGATTTTGGCAACGGCACATGTATTTCTGGAGATTCGAGTCCAGATCGTCCACTCTTAGAATTTTTCTGTCTGCGACGTGTCTTGGCTTGATCTTCAGAAGCTGGTAATGAAGGAATTACTGTCACTAGATCATGATCGACAAACAGATTGGATACTTCACTAAAATTACTAGGGATATTATTTGGAGGATTATCAGAATTCATCTGAGAAACTGTGTCTTGAATCTCTTGATTAGGAACTTTCTTGGCGGTTGAGGAAATCTCGCTCATGGTTCCTATACAATTACCGCCATCTACTTTCAGGTCAGCTTGTTTGATAGATTTTGCAGCAACGAACACATTTTGAACGTCATTGAGGGAGACCTGAGAGCTATCGGAATTGAAACTTCCTTGATTTCCATTAATTTCTGCAGACTGGAGAGGTCTAGATGACTCTTCTTTTGACTTTTTCATCCTGCGTCGCAACTTACTTGACACTTTAGAGTCTAGTTGTGTTGAAGACCTGTATTCCTGACCATTTGCTTCCATGAGTTCTGAAATTTGGTTTGGTTGACTAATTAACTCATCACTATTGGTTCCTTGGGCAGAATTCACAATCTTTGCTCTTCCATCTTCAGGATTGACTTGAAGGATTTGATCTGATTCTTTGTTAATCGATGGAATGACAACGGTATATGTTTCCATAGAAAGAGCATCTATTTCTTTCTGATTAGCAACATTAAATAAATTTACATTATCAGTCGCTGCTCTCACATTCCTGCAGTCACTTGGCAAGGTTTCATCAATATTCCCAAAGAATGTAGAAATACCAGCTTCCTTTCCTGAACTGTGTGGAAGTGTATTTTCGCGTGGTGATCGTGGAGGAAGTGTTTCAGATGGAATAGCAAGGTGAGCCTCTTCATGACATTTGGATGACTTCCTTCTCCTTTTCTTAGTGGGTTTCTCAAATATCCATGGATTTTGAAGCACTTCAGCATCCTTATGGTTTAATTTACTCTGTAGTCCTTCTAAAGAAGTAACACAAAATTCTTTTCCTACACAACTAATTTCTGGAGATTTTTTTGACGCATCAATGTTATGACTTCTACTGAATTTGATCCCTCCTCTATGTTCGCCGTCGTGCAAATCATTCTTTGTCTTCTTTCGCCGTTTTTTATCCTTTTCTTGAACAATCAACATTTCCGGTCTATGCTCATTATCTATCTCTGTAGACATTGTATCATGATGTCCTCGCCCATCAGGGCATGAATTTTTCCCCTCCTCAGGTGGAGATATTGCCACATCATGAGCATTTGTGACTTTGTTGGAGACTACCTCTTGATCCTTCACATGGCACAAGGAGACGACATCAATACTTAAAAACCAACCGCCCTTGACTCCATCAAAAGCATTCGACACATACATAGAATCTGGTAGGAAATAGAAGAAACCTCGGCGCTTCACCTGTTAGGGGTAGAGTGACTAAGCAGCAGACCAAAATCAATTACAGTGATTCCTGCTTCTAATTGTCGCTTAAAAACTCAACCATGGCAAATCAAAACTGAAGATTGATGCAGGACCATGTAAGACAAGTGCATATATGTCAACTATAGGAATACTTGAATGAATTAGACATGAATGGGGCGACTATGCTTGCAACAATTAAAATTATAAACATTATGACACCACAAACAAATAGTGTAGACTCAATTAAGGGAAAAAAATATTGTAATACGCATGCAAGAGTGCTATAAAACAACAACTTGAACAAACAAAACCTGGTAAGTCACGGGATAATATTGTTAGATATAGTATATATTCTGTACGGTAGAGTTAACTTAGACTCACCTTGGGTGTTGTGGATACCCTCTCTTGTACATGTATATATATTACTGTGGGTTATGTGAATATTATCATTGATTCTTTTCCTCCTATCATGGTATCAGAGCCCATCTAGGGTTTTCGCTTCTCGATTCCCCTTTCCACGTGTTTTTCGCGACTTCCTGCTCCGTCGCTCCTTTCAGCGACTTCCTGCTCTGCAGCTCCTTTCTGCAACTTCCTGCTCTGCCACTCCTTTCAGTGGCTTCCCGCTCCGCGCATTTTCCACGACTTCCTTCTCCGCCGCTCCTTTCCTGCTCCGTGCTTCTGCGTTGCCTAACCCCGTCGGCCTCCTACGCCGCTTTTGCGACTTCTTCTGACTGTTCTACATTGTTCCGCGACTTCTTCCGCTATTTTGCGCCTGTTTTTTCTCTATCTCCAGCAGCCCGTTGTTTTTCGTTGTCTAACCATGCTGGCTTCCTCCGCTGCCTCCTGCAGCCGCCGGCTGATCTCCTGTCGCTCTCGTCTCTTGCGTCCATCTTCTCAATCCTCTTTCGACTGATCCTGCAGCCCTGATGGCCTTGTCTTACTCCTCCTTTCTCCAGAAGGCGGATGTCATACTCGATGGACAAAACTACAAGGCATGGACCCCCACTGTCGACGTGATCCTCTGTGGCCTAGATCTATGGGGCCGCATTGACGACTCTGAGCTTGCTCCGCCTTCACCAGCAACCAGTCCTGTGGACGATACCTCCACTATTAGCATTGTCGCTTCCATCTAACGCTCTGACATGGCGAAGTGGCGCTCGGACAACTCTCGCGTGATAACAGTCATCTGTCAGTCCCGCGAGCTCCCCATTTGCATGACCGTCTATGAGCTACCTACGGCCAAGGCAATGTGGGATCAGTTGCATCGTCTCCAACTGTCATCTAGTCAGACTCTGCGCTACTCTCTGTTTCAGACCCTTGGCGTCTGTTACCAGTGTGATCGGCCTGTACAAGCCTTCTTTGCTGAGCTGCTGGACCTCTGACATCAGTGCGATGAGATGGCTCCTTCCTCATGCACTACATGCTCTCAGTGTGTTGCTACATCTCAGGATCACGACTTTCAGCACATGTATGAGTTTCTTATGCGCTTACGCCCCGAGTTCGAGCCTGTTCGTGCCCAACTTACTCATCGGGACCTTTCACCTTCTCTCAGTGATATGTTGGCCTTGGTAATCGTTGAAGAGACTCGTCTCCACTCCTTGGACACTGCTACGCCTTCTGGCGAACTGACTCAAGTTGTTCTTGCTACTCCTGAGTTTCCACCACAGTCTTCTCTTGTGAATACTCCTCTGCTGCCTTCACCGGATTATAGTGCGTCGATGCGGCCTATTGCACGTCCTCTAACATCCTCTACTGCTCAATTTGGTGCTCCTCGTCGCCAGCCTGTCCACTGACACTATTGTCAGTGTCTTGGCCACGTCAAATCTGATTGTCACAAGCTTCAGAGGGCTCAGCAGTCTGGTCAGCAGCGTGCTCCTTCAGCTCACTTCTCTGCTATAGCACAGTCACTCTCTGTTTTTGAGCTTGCCCAACTGATTGCCCAGCAACTATCTCATAGTTCACTGCATTGCTCCTCTTCCTCCGTGCTCTCATCGGATGCTTCTGATGTCACTGCCTCTCAACCAGTTGCCTCTGTCACTGCAGGTATCTTTTTCTCCAACTGGTTGCTTGACTCTGAAGCCTCTTTTCACATGACTCATGATGCCACCCGCCTCTTGTCCTGTCAGCCCTACTCGTCTTCCCTTAGTGGCATGGTAACAGATGACACTATTCTCCCCATCACCATCTGTGATGTCCTTCACACCACCCATTTTCATATTTCAGATGTGGCCTACATACCAAGTTATCTATGAACCTTATATCCGTCAGTCAACTCAACTCACATCTCACAGTTGTCTTGTTATTTTTGATGAGTTTGCTTATCGTGTGGAGGATCGTGATAGGGACACTCGGAGCTGGCCGTCGCCATAGCGGGGTATATGTCCTTGATCGTCTCCATCTTTCATCCACTCCATTGTCACCAGTGACCTCATCATCTTGTCTTCCTTCAGTGGGCTTCTCTCAGTGGCATCCCAGTAGTTTGCGTCTTTCGTCCCTGATCAGTACTGGTCTCCTTGGTCGTGTTTCTGTTGATCGGTCTCACTCTTGCACGAGATGTAAGCTTGGTAAACAGCTACAACTCCCATATCAGTCTAGTGAGTCTAGGTCTCAGCGTCCTTTTGATTTAGTTCATTCAAAGACGGGATTCCGTTGTTGGCAGACCAATTTGGGTTGCCCTTAGTATAATCCAAGGACGAGATTCCGCTATCCGCGGGCCATTCTTGAAAAATTATAAATAGACCCCCTTGGGCACCATGGAGGAGGACTCTCTTTTTTGGGGCTCCCCTCCTAAGGCTGATCCTGTTTGTCATGAGCTCCCCACCTGTCTTCAGTGGATTACAGTCGGGTCGCCTCTTGAACATCCATCCTCCAGGGTGCCCAGACTCGGCATTGGTTTGAGAGGGAAAGCTCTCTTAAATCTGGGTGTGTGGCGGGGCCTCTTCGCTACAGCTCAGGGGTCTGGTAGTGATTACCCACCTCTGGTGGGGGAGTTTCTTTGTTCTGAGTGACCGGTCAAGTGATCTAACCCGGGAGAAATAAGTGCAGGCTGCCCCTTCGGGTCTCACATTTTTGTATTAAAGGGAGGACATCAGTATTATGTTATATTTGTTGATGATTACTTTCGTTATTGTTCGATTTATTTTATGCACTCTCATTCAAAATTCTTCCAGATTTATGCTAATTTTTCGCCAGCCATTATTTCCATTTACTCCTTCCATGACTTATGGTCCGATTTAATTGTTCCCTGGCTGACTTTATTTCCAAAAGCCTCTTTCCATTGATTTTGCCTGATTTATTTACTGCCGATTTATTGATCTCCTGAATATGTTTTTAATAGAAATCTTTTTATGATGGATATTTTGCCCTTTTAAATTTTTGCATCCTTAATTAATTTAAGCTTGTCATTGACATACTATTTACTAAAGTTGTCAGTCCTTCTATTCAGGATCACATCGGGTGGTCAAGCCGATAAGCCGACACTCCAAATAAAAAACGGGTGCCCGAGAAAAGAAATACATGAAATAAATAAATTCATAATAATAAAAGATCCATGACGTATGATAACGTCATGCGTCTTTGAATGCGACGGATGATACATCAGATGGGGTGAGTTCTGGGTACAAACCAAGGCTGCAAAATTGGGAAACGTGGCTAGATTTGTGAGTTAACAACCCATGAACAGCAGCCCAGGCGTAGGATCTAGAAAACTGGAGGGAATAAAGGCTAGGGAAAGAATATCAGCTGTTGGAAGAGGTTTTCTAGATGCAAAAGTGTTGATGTGTGTGTGCGTGGTGGGGTGGGTGGGGAGTGGATTCCAGGAATTTACAACAGTTTGTGCATTCCTGAGCAAAGTTGACGAGGTTCAGAAGGACAAAAAGAGGTTTTGTGGGAGTAGGGACTAGGGAGGTAGGTGTTAGCCGACTGAGGAGTGGCATGTGGGGCTTGCTTGAGGCCAGGAGGAGGGGGATATTGGCTTGAGTTGGGAGTGGAAAACGTGGAGTGGGGGAAATGGAAGGCTAGGAGTGAATTTAGGAGAGGTGGGCCTAGACTTTAGGAAGTTGAGGTAGAGGGGTAGTGGAGAGGTGGTTAGGGAGTTGAGATGGTGGTGGCCGGAGGAGGTCGCTGGAGGTGATTTTTGGTGATCGTCAGAAAACTGAAAATAAAGGGAAATTAAGGGTTCGTTTAGGGCGACATTTTCACGTCGGTGCGGGAGCAACAGCCGCTGCACGGCGAAAAAACAAATGCTGAGCGGGGGCGTTTGCAGTGTTTGCTCCCGCAGCCAAGCGAATACGCCGACCAGTCGCTCTGTCTCCCACCCCCACCTCTGTCTCCAACCCCCGCCCCGATTCCTCCCACCCCGTCTCTCGCCGCCTTGCCAAACGAGACCAAAGTGTTAGTGGGGAGGAGTTTTCGAGGAGGTGGGGGTGGTTTGAGGGAGATGGCCAGAGGTGGTATCATATGGCTATAGGTGGTATCATATGTTGGCCATAGGTGGTTTTCGACGATCGTCGGAAAACTGAAAAATGAATGGAAATAAGTGGTGGTGATGGAATTTTGTGGAAGTGGTGGGGAAGGATTTTGGAGAGGTGTTGGGTTTGTGGTGGTGGTTGTTTGGCCGGCTATCAGATATGAGGGGGAAGATAACTTTCAGTCTTCACACTTGGATTCCGGCTTCGGCACTGGGTGATCAAAAGTGGAGAATTTTCTCGTCGCATCCCTTATGATAACTCGATCATACGCATGTGTCTGTGACAACTTGGTATCAGGTTATCCCACCCCAGTGCGGTAGCAGAGACTTTTGACACATTGGTGTTGGAAGCATACACCACAGAGGTCCCCCCTTCCATAGAGACCGAGAAGGATTTTTGTTGGTTTGAGGGGCGTTTTAGTCATTTTGGGTTTGTTCTAACTTCTCATATAAATAGGAGGGGTTAGGGCTCTTATTTGTGTGGAGTTGTAATTTGTATTGACCTATCTTTTTCTCCTCCACCAATGATAGTTAATAGCCCCTCCCCGTGGATATAGGCGCTCCTCGCCGAACCACGTACATCGCATCATGTTATTGTTTGTTTGTTGTGTGATTTGAATTTTTCCGCATCGATCGCACAACAAGTGATATCAGAGATACGTTGCGGTGCAGTTTTGTTTGAGGCTGCTGTAAGAGGGAGGCACTGTTTGGAAGGAGACAAAATCTTTGGTTCCTGTACGCAGAGGTACTCGACGAAAAAAATGCAAGTTTCTTCTCTCATTTGCTAGGAGAGGTAAGTTTTTTGTTTGTTCTTTTTCTCAATTTTTTGATAATTAACTGAAACAAAAAAAGGGAAGGGAAATTTTTTGCTTTTTGCTTTGTTTTACTTTCTTGGGTTTATTGTTTTTTTAATCAACCGAAAAAAATTTGGGAGACTCTGGTGCGACTTCTTCATCTTCCGGGACAATGGAATAAACGATCCATCATATGAGTTCACATCCGGCGAAAATTGATGTAACCAGATTCGATGGAAATGGTAACTTTGACATGTGGCGATGCAAGGTGATGGATGAGCTTTGCTCTCTAAATTTGGATGACATTTTTGATGGTGATGAATGTCCTAATGGTATGACAAAGAAAGCTTGCTTGAAGATGAATCAAAGTATTTGCGGGTTGATGAGAAATTGCCTGACTCGGGAAATCAAATATGAGGTTACGTTGGAGATGTCTGCGGGAAATCTTTGGAGAATGCTAGAGAACAAATATCTCACAAAGAGCGTGGAGAATCGTCGCGACAAGATGCATCAATTATACCAGTTTCAGATGAGAAATGAAGTCTCGATTGATGAGCATTTGAATGAGTTTACGAAACTGTTGGCAGATCTGTTGAATAGGGGTGCAAACGAGTCGAGCTCGAGTCGAGCTTGGCAAAATTTCCAAGCTCGAGCTCGAGCTCGAGCTTTTCATTTCGAGCTCGAGCTCGAGCTTTTCATTTCGAGCTCGAGCTCGAGCTCGACGAGCTCATTTTTCCCAGCTCGAGCTCGAGCTCAATGCCAATTTATCGAGCTCGAGCTCGAGTTTCGAGCTTGCGAGCTCGAGCTCGAGCTCGAGCTGCTCGCGAGCTTTTTAGCTCATGAGCTTTATTTTCTTATTTTTTATATTTTTTTTCATATTTTTTATATATATATTTTAAAAAAAAATGGTATAAAAAGCTCGCGAGCTCATGAAGATTAACATTCGAGCTCGAGCTCGACTCATAATCGAGCTCAAGCTCGTCGAGCTCGAGCTCGAGCTCCACAGACTTGAGCTCGAGTCGAGCTTTTTTCGAGCCGGCTCATCGAGCTTTCGAGCCGGCTCAACTCAACTTGCACCCCTACTGTTGAATTTAGACGAGAATTTTGTCAATGAATAAAGGTGCTCCTCCTATTGAATTCACTCCCAGATGAGTAAGAGAACTTCACTATGTCTTTCATTCATGGGAAGAAGGTCTTGAAGTACAATGAGGAGTCTATGACATTGCTGAATCACGAGTTTCGTCGAAGGAATAAAAAGTCATCGAAAGCGGAGTCGGGCGAAGCACGTGTATCTCATCGAGGCAGATATAAGAAAAAGGAAGAATTGATAAAAGAAAAATAATAATGGTACTCAGAAGGGTGACAAGTCATGTGGACGCAGTCTTGGGCGAAATCAATGCACCTTTTGTTTTAGAGACTAGTCACTGGAAAAAGAATTACCTCAAATTAAAAGAGAAAAATAAGAGAGGTTCCTCATCAGTGTATATTTACTGATTATTCCTCATCAGTGGATTCTGAACACGGGTGTTATCTATCACATTTGTCTCAATCAGGAGTGTTTATGTACTTACAAGTCTCTCAATACTAGTATTGTTACTATGGACAATGATCAGACTTATCGTACGATTGGTGGGGGCAGTATTCTAGTTCGAATGCATAATGGTGCAGTGAGAGAATTGACCAAAGTCAGACATGTTCCAGATATCAGAAAAAATTTATTGTCTATTGGGGCTCTTGAAGCCAAGGTCTACAAGGTAGTGAGCGAAGCAGAAGTTCTGAAGATCAGTCGCAGAGTTTTGATTTTTATGAGAAGTTTAACACGGACCACAACCTATATTATCTTCAAGAGAATACAATTATCGGGACAGTGGTCGTTGTTGGTGATTATTTGAATGTCATCACTTTATGGCATATGAATTGGCGCATAGAGAGGCTTCCCTTCAGGTATTATCAAGGCAATGATTGATTAAGGGAGTAAGAAGCTGCAAATTGAAGTTCTATGAGTATTGCATGTTTGGCAAGAAAACACAAGTTTCTTTTGAATCCACAGTGCAAACGGTATTTTAGAGTATGTTCATACGGATGTTTGGGGCCCGACGAAGAAGACATCTTTTAGTGGGCGACGATATTTTGTCTCCTTCATTGATGATTATTCCAGATATATTTGGGTGTACACAATGAAGCATAAGAGCGAAGTTCTGAAGAAGTGGATTGAGACTTAACCTAGCAAAAAATTTGATGTATCAGATATAACAATGAAGGCGAATATACATCAAATGCGTCCTTGCAAGAGTGTCAGAGAGCATGTATGAAGCATCACTTCACTGTTAGGGAGACACCGCAGCAGAACATGGTGGCAGTTTGGCAGAGCGCATGAACCAGACTTTGGTGGAGCAGGTTCGATGTACGTTGTCTAATGCTGGGACAGACAACATTTTCTGAACTAAAATTATCGAGTATGGTTGACATTTGGTATCTGTCTGCCATTTGGTGAACCGTCTGCCATCTATAGCTAAAATTATTGAGTATGGTTAACATTTGTTTGATGTACGTTGTCTAATGTGTCTAATGCTGAGATAGATAAGATTTTTTGTACTAAAATTATTGAGTATGGTTGACATTTGGTGAACCGTCTGTCATCTACAGCTATTGGAAAGAAGACACCAAATGAGAAGTGGTCGGGGCATCCAACTAGAGATTATGGGCACATGAAAGTGTTTGAGTGTCCAGCTTATTATCCAAGATTGCAGATGTCGGACTCATGTCAGTTTGAGTTTTTTATGTTGGATATTGGATTGCGGAGGATATATCCGGGATATTTCAAAATGCCTGATTGTAATATTATATACATATCATAATATTTTCATTTATTAATCAGATAATAATTATTTTATCTAATTGAGTGTAAACTAAAATTCATATAGGAAAATTAAAGTGCTAATAAGTGTTTAATCACATTCGATTGGTGTTATTTGTAGTCATCTTCATACCTGTTGGAAAAGCCCACTTAACATTAGGCTCATTTGTATAGCATTTATTACTTCTCTCTCCTCTCTTTAGTCTCACATTGTGTATAGGACTTTTCTCTCTCTCTCTCTCAGCTATATATATGTACTCATTCTTTGTATTTGTATCAAGTGAACATATATACAAGGTTGGCTTTCTCCATTTCTACATGGTATCAGAGCCAGGTTCCTGACTCCTGCGGACTCCCCTTCTCTGTCCGCCCTTCGACCTGCGACCTCCTGCGGCCTCCCTTATCCAGTCCGCAGCCTCTCCGTGGAACCACCTCTCCTCTGCGGCCTGTGACAGTGTCCGCTTCACTCCTGCGGCCTCCCTTGTCCAGTCCGCAGACTCTTCTCCCGTGGAACCACCTCTCCTCTCGTCTTCTCCTTCCTCCTCTGGCCCCCTATTTATAGCCATCCTGTGGGGTCCACTGCTTCCCTTACTCGCTGCGGCCTCCTCTTGTCCGGCGCGACCTCGGCGACCTCAACCTCTTGGTTTCCTTCGTCCGTCGGAAGCTCAGCTTCATCCTCTGTCCGCAGTCCGCCTGCTTGCGGCTGCTCCCCTTCCTCTTCCGGCAGATTCTTTTTTTGTCCGCCGCGGGTTAGCCCCTCTGCGATCTTTCAGTCTTGCGGACTGGTCCAGCCCGCCGCGACAGCTCTCTTGCTTCCCGACCTGTCCTCTCTTCTCAGCTCGCTCCTGTCCGCAGCGGTCTGATCCAGACCGCCGCGACCTGACCCAGCCCGCAACCTCTTCCAGCTCGCCGCGACCTCATCCAGGTCGCCGCGTCCTCACCCAGTCCGCTGTCTGTTTGCTTCCACCAGCTGCTGCCTCCAGCCCGCCGCGGTCTCCTCCAGCTCGCTGCGGCCTCCAGCCCGCCGCGTCTCCTCCAGCTCGCTGCGGCCTCCAGCCCGCTGCGGTCTCCGTCAACTCGCTGCGGTCTCCTCCAGCTCGCTGCGGCCTCCATGTCTACTTCTGCAGACTCCGTCGGTACGGCAGTTCCTCCTGAACGCCCGGCCTCTATACAGGAAGTCCGCGACGAGCTCCGGATCACTACAATCTCGCTCACTGGCAAGAACAACTTTGTGGAATGGGCACACTCAGTTCGCCGTGTCCTTCAGTCAAAGGGATTCCTTCATCATCTGACACAGACCGTTATTGGTGTCCCTACTGAGGAGTGGTTACGCAATGATGGGCGTGTGCAGACTTGGCTCCTCAACTCTCTTGATGGCGAATCTTATCGCCTGGCAATGTATCATGAGACGGCCAAAGGCATGTGGGACGAGCTACACACCCTCTACTCTGACAAAGATAGTCTCCACCATCTATATGATATCATCACTGCTCTCCAGGCCCTTGACAGCAGTGGCGCAACCGACTTGACGTCCTTTGTTGCTCAAGCCCGGTCTCTGGTTGAGGCTTGGATCCACCATCAGCCTCCCACTCTAGATCTCGCTGCTCAACGTACCCAGAAGGAAGCTGTGGGTATCGCCATGATGATGGCCCGGGTACCCCCTCATCTTCACAGTGTCCGGGCTCACATCCTCTCCTCTACTGTTACACCGTCCTTTTCCGACGTGTGCTCAATGCTTCTCAAAGTCTCTCCGCCTCCGGATGTTCCCGGACTTCCTTCTCCGGCCCTTGTTCAACAGGCACCAGCTCCCTTATTGCCTCTTCCCCCCTCTGCCCGTGGTGGCCGCTCTGACTCTCGCGGCCGGGGTCGCGGTGGCCGGTTTAGGCCTAAATGCTCGTTCTGTGGTAAAGATGGTCATCTTGAGGCCACTTGCTTTCGCAAACATGGCCGACCTCCTCGTCCACATGCCTCTGCTGCTACTACCGACTCTGCCTCCTCTCGTACTGAGCTCGACGAGGTTCGTCTTCAGCTCCAACATCTTCATGGCTTGCTCAGCCGTCCGCCTGCCTCGGTTGCCTCTGCTGCCTCTATCTCCAATGAAGGTATCGCCTGCCTATCCTCTGGCACGCGCTGGATCCTTGATTCTGGTGCCACTCATCATATCACCTCTGTTAGGCCACCACAGTACTTGTCTTCACCTCACCCGAAGTACATTACTGTTGCTAATGGGGCGTCAGTTCCCGTCTCTGGATGTGCTGATATTTCTCTCACCTCCTCTCTCCTCCTGCGCTCGGCTCTACATGTTCCGGGCTCTCCTTTCAATTTACTCTCTGTCGGTCGCCTTACTACTGATTCTAATTACTCAGTGACATTTACTTTTTCTTCTTTTCTCATACAGGATCAGCAGACGCAGACTATCATTGGTAGAGGACGGCTGCAGAATGGGCTCTATCTTCTTGACGACTCTCCTACTGTCCTCGCATCTATCTCCTCTTCGGATTGGCATCGCCGTCTGGGACATGCTCCTCTTCCCGTCCTCCGGAAGGCTCTTCCTGATGTCACTCTCCCTGCTTTTCGTTGCGACACATGTATTTTGGGCAAACAGCCCCGTTCTTCTTTCCCCCCTCATTGTACTCGGAGCTCCGCTCCTTTTATTTTAGTACACTCTGATATATGAGGTCCGTACAAATTTACTAGTATTTCTGGCTATCGCTATTTTCTTACTTTTATTGATGATTACTCTCGCATGACATGGTTATATCTCCTTCGGGATCGCTCTGAACTTCCCCGCGTATTCCGGGCTTTCATACTCGAGACTCGCACTCAGTTCTCTGCGCCTATTCGCACTATTCGTACTGACAATGCGCGGGAGTACACCAGCCATACGTTTGCCACTCTCTGCTCTGAATTCGGCATTCTTCACCAAACCTCATGTCCGTACACTCCACAACAGAATGGTGTCGCCGAGCGCACGAATCGTCACCTTCTTGATGTCGCTCGCTCGCTTATGCTTCAAATGCAGGTCCCCAAACCGTACTGGAACTACGCTATCTCCACGGCTTGCTTCCTCATCAACCGCCTCCCGTCTTCCGTCCTCCAGTATGCTACTCCCTTCAGCCTTCTCTTTCCCACAACTCCGCCTTTTCCCCTTCCGCCACGGGTGTTTGGGTGTACCTGCTACGTTCACCACCTCGGTCCCTCCACGGACAAGTTGGACCCTCGTGCCACCAAGCAGATCTTTGTCGGGTACTCGCGCACTCAGAAAGGCTATGTATGTTATTCGCCTACTACCCGCAAGGTTACTGTCTCGCCTGACGTAACTTTCCGTGAAGATCTTCCATTCTTCCCTGCTCCGGATATCGCTCTGCATCCCGCTCCCGTCGTTCGTCCTGTCATTCCTGCTCCTCACTCCTCAGCCTCTCTCCCTTCCCCACCTCCGGTCCGTCCACCACCACCGGTTATCCGGGTCTATTCTCGTCGTTCTCCTCATCCTGTGGCTCCTCTGCCGTCGGCTTCGCCCTCTGGTGCTCTGCTCCCTGCTGCTCCGGCTCCCGTCTCCACCGCTCATCCGATGGCGAACTACGTCTCGCTCCATCGCCTCTCCCCCTCTCTTCTCCACTTTGCCACCTCCTTATCTTCTGTTTCAGTCCCTAACTCTTTGCAGGAGGCGCTTCACCATCCTGGCTGGCGGGCTGCCATGGACGAAGAAATGACGGCCCTTTGGGCCAACCAGACCTGGGTCTTGGTTCCCTTACCTCCCGGTCAGCACCCTGTTGGATGTAAATGGGTCTTCGTCATCAAGCATGCTCCGGATGGCACTATTGCCCGACTGAAGGCCCGTCTTGTGGCCCGTGGCTTCACACAACAGGAGGGCCTCGACTATGAGGAAACCTTCTCTCCGGTGGCTAAGCTTAACACTGTCCGCGTTCTTCTCTCCGTCGCGGTGCACCGCCGCTGGCCCCTTCATCAGCTTGATATCAAGAACGCCTTTTTGAATGGCGACCTTCAGGAAACTGTCTACATGCGCCAACCGCCCGGGTTTGAGACCACGGGGGAGTCTCGGGTCTGTCTTCTCAAAAAGTCAATTTATGGTCTCAAACAGTCCCCACGGGCGTGGTTTGACAAGTTTAGCAAGGTGGTTCGGGACATGGGGTTCACTCGGAGCTCTGCAGATTTCTCCCTTTTTACCCGACACCGGGCCACTGGCACCATTCTTCTGTTGGTTTATGTTGACGACATCCTTCTCACTGGGGATGACTCAAAGGGGATTCAAGACGTCAAGCAACACATGAGCACTGTTTTTCAGACTAAAGATCTGGGGAACCTTCGCTACTTCCTTGGTCTCGAGATCGCCCGGCGGCCGGACGGGTTGGTACTCTCCCAACGAAAGTACTGTCTCGATCTTCTCAAAGATGCTGGTCAGTCTGGTTGCAAGCCAGCGTGTACCCCGATGGAGGCAAATCACAAATTATGTGCTCATGCTTCGGATGACGATTTGCTACTTCCGAACCCGGAATACTATCGACGCCTTGTGGGCAAGTTGATCTATCTAACAGTCACAAGGCCAGATATATCATTTGCAGTTGGGGTTGTCAGTAGGTTCATGCATGCCCCCCGGGCGTCTCATCTCCAAGCGGTTGAACGGATTCTTCGATACCTTAAGGGAGCTCCAGGCCAAGGACTGGTTTACAAAACCTCTGACTCTGCTCCCGCACTGGTTGCCTATTCTGATGCCGACTATGCGGGTTCCCTGGACGATCGACGGTCAACTAGTGGGTTCTGTACGTATTTTGGTGGGCATCTTATTACTTGGAAGAGTAAGAAACAAGTTGTGGTGGCCCGTTCCTCTGCAGAGGCTGAATACAGATCGATGGCCTCAGTTGTTTCAGAACTCACATGGCTTGAAAGTCTCCTTACTGACCTGGGAGTAAAACTCCCCTCCTCTGCTGTTCTATTTTGTGATAGTCAAGCCGCCATACACATCGCAAAGAATCCGGTCTTTCATGAGCGCACAAAACATATCGAGGTTGACTGTCACTTTGTTCGTGAAAAGGTTCAATTGAAGAAACTTGAATTAAAGCATGTTCCAGGAACTGATCAAGTTGCCGACATCCTCACAAAGGCCTTATCAAGCACTCTGTTCTACCAATGTTTGTCCAAGCTGGGTGCATATGACCTATACGCTCCAGCTTGCGGGGGAGTGTTGGAAAAGCCCACTTAACATTAGGCCCATTTGTATAGCATTTATTACTTCTCTCTCCTCTCTTTAGTCCCACATTGTGTATAGGACTTTTCTCTCTCTCTCTCTCTCTCTCAGCTATATATATGTACTCATTCTTTGTATTTGTATCAAGTGGACATATATACAAGGTTGGCTTTCTCCATTTCTACAATACCAAATGCCCAACATGGATCTCTATCTACTATGAAAGAAGCGCTACATATCATGCTAGAACCTTCTGATGAATTTATTATACAAAAAAATTATGAATTTTTTGAACAAATTTAAATAAACTGCAATATTGGACCAAAATTAGTCGACATTAGCCGCAATATTGGGCCGACATGTCTGACATGTCGACCACAATATTGGAAAACACCAGAATTGTCAAATGTGGCGATAACATGTTGTTTCCTCCTAAAAAATGATAAATCGGCTGACAAGTCGGACATGTCCGCCGCAATATACAAGCTTGTTATTATCACAGGAGAAATGATAAGTTAGAACAACAGGTAAAGATGGTAATCTTCATTGGCTTCAGACGTGAAGTCAAGGGTTACAAACTGTATAATCAGGTAGAGAGGAAATTGTCATTAACATGAATGTTACTTTTGATGAGTCGGGTTTGCTAAAGCCTCGGGACTCGGAGCATTTGGAGAATTCCAATCCGATCACTAAAACTATTCAGAAGGAGTTTGATGTGACTCCATTTGTTCCACTAATTCCTCACAGTCCTGATAGGTATATGATGAGACTGTTGATGAGGTGTCAGGCAATGATGATCAGGAGGTGGAGGAAGTTGAGGCAGAGAGTCATGTTCAAGATTCTATTGCCAGGAGCTGGACCAAAAGGCAGAAGGTCCCGAGCCAGCTTGGTTGAGGGACCACATTACATTGGCACTTTCAGCAGATGAGGCTGAAATCCCTTGTTACTTCAAGGAGAATCCTACAGACATGTTCATGAAGGTGTTTCCAGTCCAAAAGTTCATATATTGCAAAGGTTTGGTGAACGTTCGAGCTTAGAGGTGAATGTCTTGTGGGAGCACTTTTGAAGAAGGGGTACGTAGGCAGCCACCTTGGTGCAACCAATTTGGTGTTAAGTTTACTTTGTCATCTCATATTTGTTTTGTTTCTAATCATAGATAAGGTGGAGATTAATGGTTTGGAGGGTGTTTTAATCATTTTTGGGTTTGTTTTAATTTCTCCTGTAAAAAAAGGGATTGTGGCTCTTATTTGTGTGGGGTTGTAATTTGTATTGACCTCTCTTTTTCTCCCCCGTCGGTGATAGTGAATAATCCCTCCCCGTGGATATATACGCTCCTCGTCGAACCACATATATCGCATCGTGTAATTGTTTGTTGTGTGATTTAGATTTTTCCTGCATCGATCACACAACAATTTCATGCTAGCGTTATGCTGGGTTTGTTGACACGATACGAGCAATACTTCAGCATCAGAACAAATCACTAAAGTTTTAAGTACCTCGTGGAGTAAAAGTTGACTACCTCCCAAGAACAACATTGGATCAGTTGGCTTTTAGGGTTTGACTTCACAATTGAGTAGTGAGCTGAGTAGCTCAATGAAACAATGTACGCTCTTTCGCATTGTGAAGAGCAAGTTATATTGCTCGTCATCTTCGAGCCATACATGGCACTGCTGGAGTCTATTTAGGAAGGAGGACCTCCAACCACAACCATAATGATCGAACGATTTGAATTGCACGTAATACAATGAAACAATGTACTCACAGCTCAGTACTCACAATTGAGTACTGAGGTGAGTAGCTCAATGAAACAATGTACGCTCGTTCGCATTGTGAACAACAAGTTACATTGCTCGTCATCTTCGAGCCATACATGGCACTGTCGGAATCTATTTAGGAAGGGGGACCTCCAACCACAACCATAATAGTCTATTTAGGAAGGGGGACCTCCAAACACAACCATAATGATCGAACAATTTGAATTGCACGCAATGACCTTCCTAGGCCGTGTTTTCTACAAATACGAAAATATAAGGTTGATTTCAAGCATCAAAGATTTTGGACATAATTTTTAGGATTTCTCGGCCCTCACCGCAGTGCCAAAGTTGGGGGACCTAAGTGTCAAAGCTAGGTCCCTTCCCCTCCTCCTTGTCCTCCCCGACCAACCGGCCAATCCACCTCCTTCCCCCTCACCAACCACCACACTCCACACTTCCAATAATCATCATAACTACATCCTCACTTCCAATAATCACCAAACTATCTCTTCATAACCAATAACTACCTCACAACCCACTTAATATTTAATCTTCTGCCAAAAACTGCCCACCATACCAACTTGAACTGCTGAAAGCTGCCCACATTCCCTCTCCAACAGCAGAAACTACCCATCATCCCCTCTGCAACTAATGAAAACTGCCAACTTTCCCCATCCAGTTGCAGCAAACCACTCATTACCCTCTCTCCAATTACCGAAAACTTCCATTTCCCCCTTGTCGAGCTCCTTCTCATTCATGCCAGTCACTGAACTAACCTTTTCATACCTCATGTTTGCTGACAGACTCCTCCAGGCACCGAGAACTTCTCTCCCAACAGGCTTCCAGCCCTCTCCAAACTTTTCCCCATCGCTACACCGCTAAGGTCTCTATATTCCATCACAACACCTCTACATTATCCCGCTTCCCCTGTCACCTTATGGGAGGGAGTTTATCAGCCATCTCTTCTAGCATAATTTCCCTAAATTTGGTTGACCGAGGGTACAATTGCACTGAAGTTTTTGACGGCACCGCCACTGCTTCTGGATCAATTAGCGTTAACACAATATTAATTTTGGTGACTTCCCTTCCTATCTTCATAAAAATCAACATTATTAACAAGAAGAACATACTTACCCTCAACTCCAGAAGTTTTGGGTTGGTCGCCCTATAATCCATACTGGCCAACAACATAATTTTCTTGCAATACCATTTAATTAAATTAGCAATGCTCACACCCTTATGAATTACAATAACATCATACTGTCAGGATCTACCCAACAAAATATGATGGCAATCCATCTCAATAACATCACAAATTATCACATCAACACCTATCATGATCCAAGATACCATGTAGCAAGGATATATACATGTAGCTCTTATTTTAGCTATGAAGAGCCCATTAATGTCTGCAATATCAGGTTCTTTGCACCCCCATTAACAATAATCATGCACATTCCAAGAGCGCTCCAATGCTAAACTCTAGAATTTCTAATAAAATTCTAAGCACTACACCAAAATGCGCCTTCATGTTCTAAGATTCTTCGCTATATTCAGTAGGAAAATGTTCTGCTATGTTCAGCAGTAAATCATGCACCCCAAGCAAAGATGTAGACCGGATACATTGAGTAATACACAATTGGAAAGATGGATGGCATCCATACCTTTATTGCCTGAATGGCGATTTCACCGACTTCCTGGAAACAAAGAACATGCTCGGCCCTTATTTTTGCTGCATGCAGAAAGAATAATAAAGGGATTGTTATTTCTCCTAATCAGATACATGTAATTACAGAGGTACATGGGGAGATTGACACGAATGTTTTGGAAGTCGGAAAAAGAAGAAAATCGAAGAAGCGGAAGAGCTCGCCCTTGACATTTCTGATAGTGTCGTGGAGGGATACGGCCATGGCGAGATGCGTGTCGATACTAGTGTCGACGAAGATCGTGTGCAGAGGAGGCGGAGGAGGAGATCCGTCGATCGCCATCGCCGGTAGAGTGGGTTGGGGGCCGTGGGGTCGTGTGCAGAGCAGGCGCAGGAGGATGGCGTCGAAGGTTTAAGCAACGCTTCTAGCAAAATATCTAATAAATCAGTTATTAACTTTAGTTTAATTTTCGAATAGGTATATTTAGGTGATTTATATACACACATTATAACTCGATATGGTCTATATATTGAGTTTCAAATTAAACATCTAATGTCCTCCCCCTTAATCGCAGCCCCCTCTTTTTTGAAAACCCGCTTCCTTCCGCCGAAAAGTTTCCGAAAAACTGATTTGCCGACTCCCGACCTCCAGCGTTCGCCTGCCCACATCTCGTCGGAGCTGCTTCCGCCAGAGTTGCTACTCGTCGGAGCTACTCCTTGTCTCCGCCTCTAGCGTCGGAAGTCCCATCATCCGCGCCCTTTTCTGCCTTCATTGATGACCTATGTTATCTCTTGCTCCATTTTCCAGTTTTTTTTCGCTTTTAGGTTCGATTTTCCAACAAGTTAAGAGGACAATTCTCATATTTTGTAATTATTGAGTTATGTTAGGTGTTAGGGTTTTGATTCTTATCTTTTTATTATTATTATTTTTAGGGTTCATGTTCACAACAAAAAGTTGCGATTATAGAAGAACTTAGGAGCATTTTTTATAATTATGAAGGTATAAAAAACATACTTGTTTTTTAAAAAAATATATGCAAAAATTTTGTTATAAATTATAGTCTAACTTTATTTTTATCTCACTTTTTGATAGAAATGAATTCAGAAGATATAACGGTGTTAACTAACAAAGAGAGCCAGTGTGCAGAGATAGATGTTGGACATCACTTTCACACAAATTTGAGTTTTCAAAGTAAGAAAGAGTTGGTTGCAAGGGCTTGAAATATTGAGAGAAACCTAGGATTTGCTATCATTACTATCAGGGCAGGCAAAATTGAGACAAGGGTAAAACCTAGGATTTTTCTAGGTTGTGATAGAAGCAGATTTATACGTGAAAGTCAAAATAAGAAAGAGTATGAAAAAAGAGAGGAAATCAAGCTCTAAGCGTTGTGGTTGTAAGTTCTCTCTTAAGGGCTATTTCAAGAATTTGGATGAGTGGAAAGAAGAAATCTTAAATGGAATTCATAATCATGACTTTGTTTACCTTGAGGCACATGCTTTTGCAGGCAGGTTTGATAAGCACAAACAAAAAAATGTTCAAGACACGTATAATACAGGAGTAAAACCACATAAAATAATGTCTGTTTTAAAAAAAAGATTCGACAAATAAAACTGCAATGAGAACAATAGACAATGAGAAAGCGAGGATGTATATGATTGAATTGGATGGTGAAACAACAATTCAATTCTTATTTAAATGTGTAACTGAGTATGGATACACTAGTTACCACAATGTGGATGAAGTTACTAATCATTTGGAGTGTTTTTACTTTGCCCATCCTACATCAGTAATGATTAGCAATATGTTCTCTAACACATTTATTATTGATTGTACTTATAAGACAAATCAGTATCGTTTACTACTGATATGTATTGTTGGTGTAGCATCTACAAATCAGACATTCTTTTCTGTATTTGCTTTCATATCAAATGAAACGGAGTCAAGCTATCAGTGGACACTAGATTGTTTCAAGTGTATGTTCGACAAGAGTGTGATGTCAAATGTCTTTGTGACGGATAGAGTGACGACTCTTCTGAATGCCATAAAAATGTATTTCCCCAAGCGAAAAATTTATTATGTCGTGTGCATATTTACCGAAATAGTTTAGCTATTTGTAAAAAGTTTTTTAAAGAGTGGAAGGAATGTGACACTTTTTTGGGAGTGTGACAAAACTTAGTACTAGCACATTTTGAAAATGAATTTAACATGCTATTTAATCAAATGGTGAGTGAGTATGCATTCAAATATACAAATGTGTTGTTATAGATCACTACTACATGGTTGGAGTCCTTCAAAAAGCACTTTATTTCTGCATTGGTTAATAATTATTTGCATTTGAGAAACACTTCTACAAATCGTGTAAAGCGTGGACACAGTCAGCTTAAAAAATTTCTCGAAGTTTTCATTGGTAATTGAAACTATCTGATAAAATTCGATCAATTGATTAATTTGCACCATACAGAGATTAAACAAATGTTTGGTCAGAGTAAAATACAAGTGGACACAAATTTTAAAGGTTTGCTATATTCTTAAATGATTGACAATATATCTATTGCGGCTTTAGAGATGATAAAGAAGAAAGAGAATGCATTGTCATCCAAACATGTTAAGGTTGAGAATTGTATACATAAAAATAGATTTACTCTTAAATTATCATGTGCGCACGATTTGGTTCATATGTAAAAGAAGGTCGTACTTTTTCGTTATGGATGAACCATTTTTGTAAAAGAAGGTGCACAAAACTTTTTTCATGTACCTAATTTGAGCTTATTTTTGTTGGTGATATATTATAGATGAACCATTTTGGCAATTTTTGCACATGAACCTTATTTTCTTAGTATATTTGTTATGTACTCTCCGACAAATTTTTATTGTGTATTAAATGCAAGGTTAAGGACATTAATAGTATTGTAGAAATTACAATGTATAAAACCTATTGTTGAATGTATTGTTGAATTTTAAAAATCAAATTGCAATTTTTTGGGGCTACAAATGGCAAAATTGTGTACAAATAACGCTTTATGGGCCGTGTATATCAAAGAGCTGTGTATATCTAATTAAGAGGTGTGAATATCAATTGTCATATTATACCCATTTTTTTCTTTTTTAACATTGAACCTGAAATTCAAAATTTAAAGTGCAATGTTGTAGTCTAGGCTCCGTTCAGGGAACAATAATTCTGTACAGGTAGTGTTATTTATCGTAGGAAGAGTAAAATCAAGGGCGTTAATTGCTTGATTTAGCAGTGGCTAAAAAGAAAAAAAAAACACGTCAAATCCAGCCGATCGGACGACCATTTTTTCCCCGCATGCGTATGAGTAGCGCTCCCAAAAAATTTCCCTGTTTAGGGTGGTGACTGCGGCCGTCAATGAGGTGGTTATGAATCATCATTCGTGAACTACCCACCTCACATAAGGGACTTTGTCCACTTTTATGTTCAAAATAGTTTTTTTTCTTGATAGCGGTTATGGCGGGTAATTGGCAAGATGCATCTTCAAAATGTTGGATTTTAGCAAAATGCACCCCAAATTGTTTATATTACAAAATACACTTCTTAAATTGAAAAAAGTTTCGCTCTTTGCACCCTGGTGACTAGTGAGGATGCATTTTGACAATCTTTTTTTAATTAGAAGTCCATTTTGCAATATCTAACATTTTGAAGTGCATTTTGTGAAAATCCTATAATTTGAGAGTGCATCTTACCAATTACTTTAAATTATAACGGTTGTTGTTACGGCTTGCACAAGGCTCCTGACAGACCAGACTAAATTGAACCGTCTTAGCCAGCGGAGCATAGATCCGAAAAGCTCTCGTCGAGAGCTATGCGTGCACGGTAAGATTTGTCTGTTTCGTAAACGTTTTCGCAATAGGGTTTTCGGTCCTAACCGCTGTTTTGGCCAAATATTTGTAGATTTCTCCACGCGCCTTCGCTTGGTTCGATCTTCGACGTGGAGTGATTCAGAGGAAGATTCCGGGGAAAAATCGAGGCAAGTGTGGTTTTGCTTGCTTTGCTTTGTTTCTGTTTACCACCAATCGTAGGGTGTTTAGTAAGTCTTAATTTGTTGAGTAGATCTGTAAGTGTCGGTACGTGAAATTATAAGTTCATCGTGTATTAGTCCATTTCATCAACATTTGCTCGACGAGTCGTTTGTTCGCCGTGTCTTTTGGATCGTCGCGTCATTTCGACCACGTAAAACACTGGTTTCGTAGTGAGTATTGTAAGTATTGTGAATGTCTTGGCGCATACCGTTTGACTTGGAATTCATCGTTTTGAAAGCCTTGGAGCCTTGCCAGGATATCTGTGTCATCGTGTCGATCGTATGTCTAGATTTTGGTTTTAAGTCTTACATCGACTATATAATTTAGAAGATTATTACATGACTCACATAAACATATATAGAATGTTTGTTGGGTTGTGCGCGTTGGGGTTACTCCCTCGGTACAGTGTCATGTTTGTTGGGCTGTGCGCGTTGGGATTACTCTCTCGGCACAGTACCATGTTTGTTGGGTCTGTGCGCATCGTGGTTACTCCCCTGACACAATACCTCTCTTGTTGTGGATCATACACCCAAGCTTGTCTGGTGTTTTGATGCCCTTCTTGAGCGGATCCGTCTCATCAAAATTGGCTAATAATGTATAACAATATATACATATATATAACCCTTTTTAGCACTTGGTATTGAGGTGACATAGTTTACAACTGCTTAGTTAGTTTTTTTCTTGCTTTTTCTTTTTGATTATTACTAACTTTTGCCTCTAGTTTGCTCGTTGGGTTCTGGTCTACTTGGAAGTTTGTTATTGCTGTTTGGTTTTTTTACCCCCATTTGTTACTGAGGTGTTCTTCTTTTTGAATACCTTAGGTCCAGAGCAATAACAGGTGTGACTGGTAGAGTGTGTTGTTTTCAGAGCTGCGACTAGTTGTTATTGCTTGTTTTTCCTCCTCAGTTCAGTAAGGTATTTATTTCTTTATTTCAGATTAGACTTTTATCATATGGGTTTGTGTCAGTTTGTTGACGTCCATAGTTTTAATTTCAGATGTTTGGTTACTTGCTAGTTTGACTTGTTGTTAGTTATGCACTTGCTCTCTGGAAAGGATTTATGTTAGGTATTTTTAAATATAAAAAGCTGCATTCTAGCGTAGTTACATAGCATCTATTTTAACTGAAATTTATTCTACTTTAAGAGCCATAAAACTCCCTTTTACTTAAATTAATTTTAGAAGTCACATCTACCTTGCATACTTTGATGAGTCTCCACACTCATATAAGATTACAAATGAATTTAACTAAGTACTTTTTCCGCTGCGTAAACTTATACTTTATCACTCGTAAACTAGTTGATCAACCAGACCGAGGGACACGGTCAGTAAAACTTATAAAATATAACATATGTTTTAAAACATAATTCATGTGTCTTTTTATAAAAGAAGCGAAAGGATAAGATTGCTTAAACGCATGTAGTTGTCCCATATATGACATGACATCACGATCACATATTTTCTCTCACTCTGATAATATTTTTAATAATGAGAAAATGTGGGTTGTGATAGTGAGCTAGGCGGTGTTGGGTACATTAGGAATAATGTACTTGGTTTGAAGAAGTCTTTCAACTCAATGATATACACAAGTTTGTATTTGATGTATGTTTCAGTTCATGCATGTAAGTAAGTCTATGTCATGTTGATTGGACAGGTGGTCCAAGTGATATTGAGAGGTGGAATCATAGAATGTTGGGTATTGTATCCACACTAACCCAGATTTGATGAAGTCACCCTTGAACTAAGATGAATTAAGTTGTATTTGATGCTTGGTATGAGTTATGTGTTTGCAGGAATTCTTATGAGAAGTGTAGACCAATGTCAGTCTACAATGAGTCACCAAACACAGGATCATACAATGTAATCCTTCATTGTGTGTTCCAAAGTGTTGACTCATGTGTAGCCTTTCTATTGGGATACACTTCATATTCAAGCTCTAGGACTAAGTGAAAAGACTTGATGCTGATTTCATCTTAGAAGAAGAGAAAATTCTATCAAGAAAATTTCCTAAGTACTTGAGTAGTTATATACTTACTCGAGTAAGTTACTGAGTTCATACTCGAGTAATAATACTCTTACTCGAGTAGTTACGATATATCCCGAGTAGTCCTATTATGGCTCTCGAGTAGTTACGTCAATTACTCGAGTAGTTTCCTTTCTCCTCTCGAGTAGTTGAATTCTGACTCTCATGTAGTTCTCACTTACTCGAGTAGTCTAAGTCATGTACTCGAGTACTTCATCTACTACTCGAGTAGTCCTGTGTTTATACTCGTGTAATCCAGAATTCCATTCCAGAAAATTTCAAGTGAATTACTCGAGTAGTCATCTTCATATACTTGAGTAGTTCTATTTATCTCGAGTAGTTTTTCTTATATACTAGAGTAGTCATCTTCTACCTACTCGAGTAGTGCTCCGTGTACTCGAGTAATCATCTCATACTCTGTCGAGTAGTTTTTCTTATATACTCAAGTAGTCATCTTCTACCTACTCGAGTAGTGTTGCATGTACTCGAGTGATCTCTTATATCTTGAGTATTTTACTTGACTTTTTCGAAAATTCATTAAGTCCAGAATAACGGTCTTATTCATGAACTTTGACATGATTGGTCCACGTGTCTCTCGTAATGACTCAATTATGACTAATCTTCTCCTCTCATATAAAAGGTCTTGTCTAAACCGACAAACCATAACAATCAAATTTCTAAGAAGATTATTTTTTAAGAAGTTTTGCAGCCGCCTCTGCCTCCTCTTTCTCTCTCCAAGAAACGAAAATCGCCGCTGCCGCCGTCGCAGATTCCCGACTGGCTAGGGTTTTATCTTTTGAGGATTCAGATCAAGAAGGCTTTCCAGATCGAGATTCGCTCAACTCCTTATTTTCTATTCGATCGATCGTGTGAAGCCAAGAAGATCCAGATCTGATTTTGCCGAGATTTTCTTCACCTCTCTGATAAAGCCTCAAAGCCTAGAAGAAGAAGATCCTGACTGACAGTTTGCAGATCTGAAGAAGTTTACTGTTTGTATTTCTATACATTTTATTTCATTCTTGTATGAGAAATTTCTCCGAGTGTAGGAGCCTTTTGTCTCCGAGATTGTAGGAAGTCTTATCTTCCGAGTGTAGATCCGTTTTGTGGATCGAGATTGTAGGAACGTTGTTCCGAGGGTAGGATTGTTTTTCAATCCGAGATAGTGGAGTTGCCGAGTCTAGTGTATTGCTAGATCGGTGAGGTAAAGTGGATGTACCCAAAATTGGAGAACCACTATAAATCTTGCCTCGTCTGTGTTTGATTGGTAGATAGATCTGTGCATTGGTTTGTAATTTTTATTCCGCAAAAAGACGCACAATTCACCTATTCACTCCCCTCTAGGTGATTTAGGTAGACAACTATAAATTTTCATAGAAGCTGACTGGAAAGGCAAAAAATTGACTAAGTCCACAGACGTCGAGTGAAGCCAGTTCACTCAACGCCATATAGCTAATAGTGTTGAGTGAAGTCAGGACAGTCAAGGCAAGAAATGACTACGTACAGAAATGTCGACACACTTCACAACTATGTTAATACCTTTATAGAATAAGTGTCGACAGATCAAGTCAGCAATGTCGAGATAATTTAGTAATCTCGACACCTTGAAGATTCAAGACAGCAGTGTCGAGACAAGTCAGTTATCTCGACATCTTGAAGGATCAAGTCAGCTGTATCGAGACAATTTAATTATCTCGACGCCTTGAAGATTAAGTCAGCAGTGTCGAGATAAGTCAAATATCTCGACACCTTAAAGCTCAGGACAGTAGTGTCGAGACAATAAAACCGTCTCGACACAATGAAGAACTGAAGTGAAGACTTAAAGATATCGACACCCAACAGACAGTAGTGTCAAGATAATTCAACTGCCTCGACATAGTGAAAACTTAAAGATGTCGACACCAGCAGACAATTGCGTCGAGACTGCTAAGATGTCTCGACACTTTGCAGTTTACACTAAGTATTATTGTGTCGAAACACTTGGGATATCTCGACACTTATGATTCTAAAGTTATACAGAGTCAACACAGAAGTGTTAAGCCAAGTCAAAAATGTTACATTAGCTACAATAACGTGATATCTCATCAGAAACTGTTTGAAAGAGAACTTGAAGTATGATAATGTAATGATGATGTCATCAAACAGAGGCCAACTACGAGTAAAGGCTATAAATTGTGGGGTCATCTACACAGAATAAATAATCAGAAAAATCAATCACTTCTCTCATTCTGATTTCTTCTAAGACAGAGGATGTAACATCCCTCAGACTACTAGACCCCTAGGAGTGGTTTTGTCATGACTAGGTCATGACAAAATCCCAGGAAGCGTCGATTTAGGTCGGGAAGTTACTTGGAAAATATTTGGGCACGGGGCGTTGAGTGCGTTGAGTGCACTAAATACCGTGGAATGATTGGCTTCGAGTGCGTTGAGTGCACTCAACGCCATGGACCGATTGGCGTTGAGTTCGTTGGGTGCACTCAACGCCATTTTACTTAGAGAAATGTTCTGGCTTGAGGCATTGAGTGCGTTGAGTTCACTCAATGTCATGGACTGAATGGCGTTGAGTACACTCGACGCCATTTTAATTAGAGAAATACTCTGGTACGGGGCGTTGAGTGCACTCAACGCCATTTTACTTGGAGAAATTTTAAACCGGTCGGATTCGTCGAACAGACCACATTTATCGAATTGAGCCTCTTTGGAATTAGGAGCTTATTCGTCGAATGGAGTTTGACGAACGGAGCAAGTGCTGAACTGGGTTTAGAGTTCGTAGATCGGAGCAAGTTGCTGAACTGGGTTCAGAGTTCGTTGAACGTAGTTAGACGAACAGAGCAAGTTACTAAACAAGGTTCAGCCTTCGTCAAGCAGGGCATATTCGTCGAACGGAGGTCGACGAATAGAGCAGATTTGTCAAGCGGAGCTCGACGAATGAGATAAAATTCGTCAGACTAAACTTCTGGAATTGGTGAATTGGAGGAGAGAGAAAAGCTTGAGATTAATGGGCATCATGGCCATGGAGGCTCCATAACTCCCATTTTTATGGGGCTTTTATTCCTCTGAGGGAGAGGAGGAGTTTCTGGAGGTGGCTGACCATTAATTTGATTCAGCCCCTTAATTTGGTTGAAACCGAAGGGGTGGAGTTAATGACCATTAATGGAGTTTAATGACATTTAGGAGTTACAAGCCTCCTCTCCCAAATTCCATCTTTAAGGACCTTCACCAGGGCAAGGGCAATCGTTTCCCCCAATTCTTTTTCATTTCCTTTGAGGTTGGTGTAGAAGTTGCAAAGGAGCCAGAAGCTCGGTGGCCTAAATGGTGAGGAGGCAAAGCGCACATCTTCTGGTCGTAAATCAGGTCCTCCTCTACTCATCTCTTCATGGGCTAGCATCTTAGATCTTTTAGGAGAGAAATCGGGCTCAATTGAACCCGATCGGGTGAGAGGAATTCCAGATTTCCTTGGCTTTTTCTACCATGTGGGTTCGCCGGAAACCGCCCCTCCGGCGGCTGTGCCGCCGCCCGACGATAGCCCCCACCTCAACGAAGGTGGTGGCGGTGGTGGCTTGCCAGGGAGGTGACCGGGTGGCTGGCAAATGAGCTTGGAATATGCTCTAGGTCGGGTTGATCTCATCTGTTGGCTGAAGGAAGAAGAAAACCAGGAGCCACTCGATTTGGTTTAAGATATGTGCTAGATTTAGTATATTAAGTTTTGATTTATGTATTTCTGTCACAGTTATTGGATTGGTTTAAATTAACTATTAAAAATACTTAGGTTCCCCTACTGTAAAAGTGGTCTGCATGCAAGATGTAGCCCTGTGAGTCTAGTTTAATTTAAATTTGGTTTGAACCAATTTGGAGTTAAGGTCAGACCACAACACACATTTTGGTGAGATCTATACCTGGGCGAGATCAATACCTGGGCGAGATCATAGATTGTTTTGAGTGCCCCCATCAATCTATCCATCCAAATGACTTGAAATTTTGGATGGAAGTCACTCTTGCCTGTGCCTATAACATATCCAAAAATAGGAATTTTTGGAAAAAAAGTTTCCTAAAGTTTTTGTAGAAATTTAATAATTCATGTATGAATTATTTAAAGGGTCTAATGACCTCCAAACCCTCCCAAATTTTGGTGAGTGGTCCTTTGGGTCAATATAGGACTCTGTATAAATTTTCATACTATTTGGAGATGATTTGGTTTGGAATTTGGTAAACCCTAGCCTAGGCCCCAAAAGGGTTAATTAGGTTAAATTGACCCTTGTGGTGTTGAGTGACCAAATCACCTCAACAGAGGTTGAAACTTGGGCCACTGAATTGTTATGACATTAAACACCCCCATATGGAGCTTGAGGTGGATTAGGATGGATTTGCCCAAGAAACCTAGTTCAAACCCTAAGGTTGAACTTTGGAGATTTGTGAAGGACATGGGGTGATATGTCCTTGTGTGGACTTGGTGTTCAGTCCATGTGATCTTAGGGTGTTGAAATGCCCTAGGAGGAATTGGGTGACATTTAGACTTAGGCGCACAACTTAAACCAAATAGGAATAGTTTAGGCCTATACCTTTTAGGAAAATATTGAAGGGCCATATGACCTTGGATTTTTATGAAATTTTGGTAGAAGAGTTTTTATAAAAATATGAGTCTCTAAAAATTATTATAGGATGATTAGAAAAAGTAGATCATATTTGTAGGTATAATCTCCACCTTGCCCTTTTTGATGATTTGAAGTAACCATGGTTAGATTAACTTAGAATGATATGAAACTCTGACAAGGTTAATTAAATATTATTTGTAGACACTAGTGAATTATTTGGATTATTTGGGATTTTTCTCTTAGTACTTCATGTGTACAGTGAACTAGTGCACCTTATTTTGATAAATATATAATAATTATTATATCTTGCTAGAAAATTGTGTTACTTGGTCAAAGAACCTTTTAGTGCATAATAAAGTTTAGAAAATTATCACATGTCATTTGGATGAGTTTATAAGAATGTTTCTTCACAAAGTGCACTTTAATGAAATTGTTTGAAGTATTTTTATACATGGCTCACTAGCCTTGGAATTGCATGAAAATTAGTCAATATATTTTATGATCATTATAAGTCTCTGGTAAGTTTTATATAATTTTTTGACTATGATTCATGGTACTCCCTTCATTAACTCTAATTATTTGTATTTATCTTTAATTAATTATTTAGGGGCTGATACTTTCATGAAAGTTTGTGAAACTTAGTATTCTTTGTTATTTTGGTATCATATAGTGATCATAATTTTTGGGTGGTCATAACTTGAGGAAATCTAGTACTTAATGTTCAAAATTACCCCTAGCCTACCTTTTGGAAAATTTAATAAATGTCAAATTAATTAGGAAAATTTACAAGTCTCTGGATTTAGGCTAAATATGTCATGATAGACCCACAATAATTATTTTAGGGCATTTGGATGAAAATTTGAAGTACCTCCTATCATGTACATCATATAGCTTAGGTAGGTCTGCATTTAGTAAAACTGCGAAAACTGTAATAACTTGTGGAATGGACATAAGGATATGGGGTTAATAGTTTACTGATCTTGGTAAAGTAAAAAAGAAAAAAAGAGCTACATTAGGAGTCATGATGAGGAGAGTGATGAGTTAACTAGTGTTAAGAGGTGTTCAGGATCGACAAAGATCGTCTTTCCTGTGGAGAGAGAGAGTCAAAATACACTATGGTTTGATCCAGAATAATGTTAAAAGGGATCGGGAATTGGGTAATAACCAATAATAATAAGTACCTTGTGAAATGGAGTTTTAGGCTTCAGCCCATCGTAGTTCCTAGTGCCCTCGAGAGCCCTTCACAGGGAATGCCTTGGGCAGTCCAAGGTTAACGTAAGCCGTAAGAATAAATGTAATGGAAGAGTAATTAGAAATACTCCAGGGTTACACTCACACTCACACTCCCCGGTGTTGTGTGAGTTAGGTTGGGTTTCACGAGCGGTAGGCTCGGTGGTTTGGTGATGGGCAGGTTAGCCCGGCGAGCCGACAGCTTCGATGGTTTTGTGACGGACAGGTTAGTTCAGGGAGCTTTGGCTTGGTGGATATTTGTGACGGACGGGTTAGTCCGGGGAGCTTTGGCTCGGTAGATTTTTGTGACAGACGGGATTGTCCGGGGAGCTTTGGCTCGGTGGGAAATACATTAATGTTACATGTGCATAAGATATAAGGTGGTGGGTCTTCAGTATTGGAGAGTCGTCACACCGACACCAATATGTTGACTCGACAAGTGTTGTTTAGTACTTGACCAAATAAAGTCCGGTGCGGCAACCGGCAAGAGTACGCAGGAGATCCGCTTAGTTCACCAGCATTGAGGCGTACGACAGGTCTGACTGGTAGTGCTGATACCGGTTTAGAGGTGGGAGAGGTCCAACCCACTGCTTCTGTTTGCCACTACGGAGGTATCCTGGGAGGTTAGACTCTAGAAAGGGGGAACTAAAGGTCTGCGTGCATAGAGTCGGGTGTGTGAGTTGTAACACCCCCTATCCGTCACATAACATATAGCAGTAGGTCCGGCCGGGGCCCGACGCCGTATGCCACAGACAGACCGGGTGGTTACTTATGGAAACCATCCAACCAATCTCAACATCCTACACAGAGCATTCTAGCGGAAGCAGTTTATAAAAGTTGTAATAAAGAACCCATCATTAAAGCATGAATGTCCATTAACCAAAATAGGAATGTATACAGAATACCAACAAAAGCCTTAAGGCCTTACAAAATGTTTCACTTGATATTACATGATTTACAAACCACGACACGCAGGCCGGTAATACATGAATAAAACAGTAAACACTTCCATTTGGGCCATCGAGGGCCGGCTTCGCAAAAAGGGCTTTAGCCCGCTATTGACCGCTTGGTCCCGCAGCACCTGCAAGCAACAAACCACCGCACGGTGGCAAAACAAGGCAACGGTCAGCAATGCTGACCAAATTATAACGATCCCGCCCCCAACTCGGGGCGGCGATGCTCCTTCCCTGCATTTCATTAACATTAGCGAGCAATATATATATAGTCATTCCATCACAGACGTTGGCTCGCACGGCCACACGCCCCGTGCTCTCAGGGCACATTCTTGGTGAACAGGTCTATGTCACGTCAATTAAAGCCATAGACATTCCGGACTCACCACCGCCACTTTGACGGCCAAACCTATGAGCAATTTGTCTTCTTGGCCTGGGTCACGACAATTTAAGCCATCGACCGCCAAAGACCCTAATCTATGCCAACGACAAGTGCCACGTGACTTTAGGTCTCTTTAACCGAACGACATAGAACGGGTACGATTCCATCTAACCCGTGCTCACATCGCAACGACAATTTAAGTCATATGCGCGGGTCAAACTTCCACCGAGTCTCATTTCCATCACAAGTCACATAACCCGATTATGTTCAAGTTGGCTCTCAGGCCACCAAGTTGGCAAGATCTCGTATCCGCCCAGTTTTCCGGGTGCACCTTTGGGTTAGTCCCCAAGGCTCCCTGCTGCAATCTACCGCGTAGAAAACCCGAAAAACAACCAATAGCACGGAGTCTTCTCCGGCATTATGCAATGCAACATCACCGATCCAGACCAACATGTCCGGGTAGGCTTCACACATCATGCCTATGTCCGTTCTCGCTTACGGACTCTAAACAACGGGGACTTCACATATCTACCTGAAGGAACGCCTCCAACTCTCCGCAAACTCGCGAGAGCGGGCTTCCTATGCAAAGAAAGAGAGCTACTCATGCTCAAGATGAGGATCGTTACCCTAGCGTTCCTCTTTGGCGCTATTGAAAAGTAAGCGGATGAAAAGCACCGCACTAGCTTTGCCTCCGTGGATCCGGAGTCGGCTCGCGATTTGGAGCTTCGAAGCTCCTCCAATGGCGGGATCTAGCTCCTTCTTCCTTCCTTGACTCTCCTCTCTCTCTAAGGTTTTAGAAAGATGATAACTTAAGAAAAGTGAGGGTTTCTAAGTCCAATCTCAGGTATATCCCTTCAGGAACAACCCCCAGCCGTTGGATCTCAAAATAAGGAAACGAACGGCTTTGATTCGGGACAGAAATGCCCAATCTGGACCGAACACGGCCTGGCACACGCCCGTGTCCAGGGCCGTGTGCCTCATTCGCCGTCAAAATCGGCTCGCCTGGAACCTCACACGGGTATCGAACACGCCCGTGTTCGAGCTGACACGCCCGTGTACCATGTGACACGGCCGTGTGGCCGGCCGTGTACCCCTATCATTTTCCCCGAAATTAACCCGAGCACTGCACGGGTTCTAGGACACGCCAGTGTCCTTACCCGTGTCACCTCAACACGCCTGGACCCCAGGCCGTGTACACGGTCTCGACACTCGACACTTCGTCGAGCGAAGATCGTCGACCTGATGACACGGCCTTGGACACGCCCGTGTCCTAGGCCGTGTGCCTTGTCTCGACACAATGTCGAGACCAAAGTGTCGACTTCCCGGGACGAGTGTCGACACGGGTTGACACGCCCTGCGACACGCCCGTGTCGCAGGCCGTGTGCCATGTCTCGACACTTCGTCGACTGCAGAGTGTCGACTTCGCGGCTAAGTATCGACACGGGCCGACACGCCCTGCGACACGCCCGTGTCACAGGCCGTGTGCCCAGTCTCGACACAATATCAAGACCAAAGTGTCGACTTCCCGGCTTAGTGTCGACACCAGCTTGACACGCCCTGGGACACGCCCGTGTCCCAGGCCGTGTGCCTGCAGCCAGAACCCAAAACTGGCCCAAAACGTCCCCCGTCGCTCTTTTGAGTTTCGGGGCGTTACAACTCTCCCCCTCTTAAAAGAATTTCGTCCTCGAAATTACATAAAGGAAAGACATGTACAAAACTAAAATTTGTACCTGAGCGGAACAACTCTGGATACTCGTCAAGCATAGTCTGCTCTCGCTCCCAAGAGAGCTCCTCACGACCGCAATTGTCCCACCGGACCTTGACCATCCTGATATCTTTATTGCGTAGCCGCTTGACCTCCGAGTCCTCAACCCGCACGGGCCTGACCTTTGTCGTTAGCCCACTATCCACCGGCACTCGATCAACCGCGATCACTTGCGTAGGCTCTTGCACCACCTTCCAGAGCACCGAAATATGGAATACATCATGTAAACCACTAAGCTCCACTGAGAGCTTCAACCGATAGGCCGCTTCACCAACTCGCTCCAGAACCTCAAACGATCCAAGGTACCTCGGGCTTGGCTTTTTCAATCGCCGCACTCGCGAGACACCCTTGAACGGCTTGATCTTTAAGTATACATAATCGCCCACAGCGAACTCCACGTTCTTGTGCTTGACATTATAGTACTTTGCTTGCCGGTCCTGAGCGATAAGCAACCTCTCCCGAATGGTTCTCACCAAAGAAGTAGCATCCTCCACTTCCGATCGCTTATACAACTTTGACTCACCTGTTTCTAACCAAGACAACGACGTGCGACATTTTCTACCATATAGGGCCTCGAAAGGCGCCATCTGAATACTCGCTTGGTAGCTATTGTTGTATGCGAACTCCACCAAATAAAGGTGGTCTTCCCATTGCTTTCCAAAATCCAAGACACACATGCGAAGCATGTCTTCCATAGTTCTATTGACCCTCTCGGTCTGCCCATCCGTTTGCGGATGGAAGGCTGTGCTGAACTTCAGCTTTGTTCCCAACATTTGCTGCACAAGCCTCCAATCATTGGACGTGAACCGCCCATCTCGGTCACTCACGATGCTGCGGGGCACACCATGAAGCCGTACTATGTTATCCACATAAAGCTTTGCCAACTTCTCCACCGGATCATCCTTCCTATGCGGAATAAAATGCGACACCTTCGTTAAACAATCAGCAACCACCCAAATGGCGTCGTTCCCCTTTTGCGACCTTGGCAAACCGTGCACAAAGTCCATAGAGATGTCGTCGAATTTCCACTCCGGAATAGGCAAGGACTTAAGAAATCCTCCCGGCTTTTGGCACTCCGCCTTTACCAAGGCGCAAGTTTGGCACTTCGCTACGTATAGCACCACATCCTTCTTCAAACCCGGCCACCAAAACAGCTTCTTCACATCACGGTACATCTTCGTGCTCCCCGGGTGAATCGAGTATTTGGTATGGTGTGCCTCGTATAACAACTCCACCCGCAAATTGCCCACACTTGGGACGCACAGACGACCGTCTTTCCAAAGTAATCCGTCCTCCACGACGAATTGAGAATTTGACCCATCCAGAGACTCTACCATGAACGGCTTCATATGAGCATCCATATCCAAAGCCTGCCGAATACGATCAGCTAGGTCATATTGGACTTCAGTCCAATTCAGAACTGCTTCAGCACTTGATTGTCTGTCCACACAAACAATCTCCAACGCCTCCAACTCTCGCACCAACCGCTCATCATGCACCGATAGCCAATTGGCTTGAGCTGGGGCTCGGCGACTCAGCGCGTCCGCAACCGCATTCCCTTTTCCAGGCACGTAGTGGATCTTGAATGTATAATCCCCCAGGAATTCCATCCATCTACGCTGCCGCATATTCAGATCTTTCTGATCAATAAGATACTTCAGGCTCTTGTGATCGGTGTAGATATCAATCTTCACACCGTACAAGTAGTGTCTCCACAACTTCAAGGCAAAAATCACGGCCGCTAACTCCAAGTCATGGACCGGATAGTTCCTTTCATGCACTTTTAGCTGTCTCGAGCCATAAGCTATTACACTTCCGTGTTGCAGTAGCACGCAACCCAAACCGCTGCCTGAAGCATCACTATAAATCTCATAGCCTTCGGTCCCACATGGCGAACTCAGCACAGGCGCCGTGGTCAACCGACACTTCAGCTCCTCAAAAGCTCGCGCGCACTCCGGCGTCCAAACGAACTTATGTTCCTTCCTCGTCAAAGTAGTGAGAGGTAACGCTATCCGCGAGAAGTTCTCTACGAAGCGCCTATAATAGCCGGCAAGCCCCAGAAAACTCCGTACTTCCGCTACAGTAGCAAGCTCAGGCCACTCCCGTATCGCAACAATCTTCGTCGGATCCACAGCAATACCCTCTCCACTTACTATATGACCGAGGAACGCCACTGAGGATAGCCAAAACTCGCACTTCGAGAACTTGGCATACAACTGATTTATTTTTAGCGTCTCCAACACCAAATGAAGATGCTTGAAGTGATCTTCCTCACTTTGCGAGTACACCAAAATATCGTCGATGAAGACGTTCACGAAATGGTCCAAGTACTCCCTGAACGTCCTGTTCATCAAATCCATGAACACCGACGGCGCATTAGTCAGCCCAAACGGCATGACCGTAAACTCATAATGCTCGTATCTCGTACTAAACGTTGTCTTCGGGATATCACTCTCCCTTATACACAGCTGATAGTACCCAGCCTTGAGATCTAACTTCGAGTACACCGTCGACCCGACTAACTGATCAAAAAGATCATCAATCCGGGGGATCGGGTACTTGTTCTTCTCCGTCAGCTTGTTAAGCTCCCTATAATCAATACATAGCCTCAAGCTTCCGTCCTTATTCTTAACAAAGAGGACCGGTGCGCTCCAAGGCGAAGAACTCGGGCGCACATACCCTTGCTCCAACAACTCTTGCAGTTGAACTTTCAGCTCCGCCATTTCCTTAGGCGCTAGCCGATAAGGAGATCGTGACACAGGCTTTGCACCTGGCACTAGCTCAATCGTAAAATCTATCTCCCGCTGAGGCGGGGATCCAGGAAGATCTGCGGGGAACACATCAGGGTATTCCGATACCACTGAAATACTATCCAACGCGGGCTTCGGCTTCGCAACTTCCACTAGTGTAAAGAACAGTTCTGCACCGGCACGAACCGCCTTCACCACCTGAAGAGCAGACATCAACGTCTTGCTCGACCCCTTTAAGCCCGTAAAAGTCGTTTCACGACTTGCGCCCCACTTGACTTCCTTGCTACCGCAATCTATATGGGCCTGCTGCTCCGAGAGCCAGTCCATGCCAAATATGACGTCGAACTCCACCAACGGAAGTAAAGACGCCCGCAGGTCGAACTCCTGCTCCCCAATACGAATCTTAACATCGCAGATCCTATCCGCTCGCATCGAACACCCATTGGGCAACAACACATCCAACTTATCTTTCGCCATCGAAGAAGGGACTCTGATGCGTGATATAAATCCTTCGGACAAGAAGGAGTGTGAAGCTCCCGTATCGAAGAGTGCTCGTGCCGGATTTTCACAAATCAATACAAATCCTAAACAAGCAGTGATAAGGTAACATGTGCATAACAAGTATTTAAAGAAATTGACTTACTATAAATTAAACCGTACCTGTCACCACATCAGCCTGTTTGATGGCCTCCTGTTGGCCAAGATTGTAGACCCTTGGTTGGGCCGGAGCATAATGGGATGCGGTCGACTCCACCGCCTTTCCCTTCTCTTCATAAGTAGCTCCCGGCTTCCTCTCGGACTTAGGACGTCCGCTCCAACAATCACGGGCAAAGTGCCCCGTCTTTCCACAAGTAAAACACGCGCCCGGGGTCCGACTCGTAGTCGCCCCAGAAGCACCAGAAGGAGCTGGACCCGAAGTCATATGCTTCTTGAAAGACCTCCGATAGCCGGTCTTTGAAGTAGTCGGCACTTTAAATTCAGATTTCCTATCACCCAAGCCTTTCTTTGCTTGCACATTCTTCATGTCCTTCTCTAAGGACCGGACAATATTGACCAAGGTTAAGAAACACTGCGTCATTGGCCCCGAGAGTAGTAATCTCAACTCATCTCTCAAGCCTTCGTAGAATCGATTAGTCTTGCGCTCCTCATCCACGATGGTGGAGCTAGCATATCGACTCAAACGAGTGAACTCATGGAGATATTCATCCACGCTCTTCTCACCCTGAACCAATTTCAGAAACTCATTCTCCAACGCTATCTTCTGCGTCGAAGGAAGGTATCTAGCCAAGAACAATCTCGAGAACTCCTCCATCGAGACATCACCAAGTTGCCTACCTCTCAGTAAGTGCAGCTCCAATCCTTCCCACCACATCCTCGCCTCACCGTCCAGAAGGAACGTAGCGATGGTGGTCATTTGCCACTCCTCTGTCTTCATTGCTGTCATGACTCTCTTCACCCTGGAGAGCCACTCTTCAGCCTGAGATGGGGTTCCCAACACTACAAGAAAAATTTCATTTAGCAACGAAAATTAGGAAGGTTAAATATTTTGTTGCTAATTAGCATCAAATTTAGCTAGGTAAATGATATTTGTTTTTACCTACAAAAATAGCAACGAAAAAATTCGTTGCAAAAATAACAACGAATTATTTGGTTGCAAAATATTTGTTGCTAAATAGAAACGAAATATTCCCTTTCAAAATTTCTATACTAATTATTTTAGATTAAATATTTATGGAGGGAAAGATTCAATTCCCTCCAAATATTTTCATCACACTTTTAAAAATATATATATATCATAAGTTTTTAAACAAATTAAAGAAGTCAATTATATCCTCATTCTCATCATGATACTGCTCCGCTGCCAAGATCGTCACTCTCCCGCACGATATCTCGGTCGAGCTCGTCACACTCCCGTGTGATCTCCCCGCCTTGCTCCAACGAGAAATAAATAAATATATTCATACAAAAAATATAAATAAATAAACAATATAAAATATACAGAAATATATAAATATATATAATATATAGAAATAACGATATATATAAATAATTATATATAATAAACTATATATATATATTAAACTATAAATAAATAAACATAAATAAATAAATAAATAACTATATGTATGTATAAATAAATAACCGGATATATAAATAATATAACTTTATAATTATATATATATTATCGTCATTTATAAACGAATTAGTTAATTAGGAGGGTTGGTTGGGTAAGGAATTTATATATGAGAGGTTTCTGCTTCGATTCTCAACAAGTGCGCATATTAGCAATATTTTTTTGTATATAAATATTATTTAAATTTAATCAAATAATTATATAAAATACAAAATATTATCATCAAAAAAATTGCTTCCTAAAAAATCCTTGCTAATTAAAAAGGAATAAATTCTTTGCTAAATTTAGCTAGGACCATATTAGCTACAATTTTTTTTCGTTTCTAAATTCCTTGCTAATTAAAATTAGCAACGAATTTATTTAATTAGCAACGAATTTTGCTCTTTTCTAATCAAGATTTTTCTTGTTTTGCAACCCCGAGAATAACGGAGGGTTAAAGCTAATTACATGCTTAAGCTGCCTCTCAGTTGCTCTCCTTGGCACCACCGGTTCCACAACCACTTGCTCCACTCTCCTCGGCTCAGCCTCTTGAAGAGGTTCCTGCTCCATCACAGGAGCGGGCTGCTGCGTTTGCCTTGCAGGCTGCGCATTTATCACGGCCAACACCGCTTCAGCCACCAATCGTATATTCTCAGCCGACAGAGGTGTTGCAGGAGCAACATCCGGTGCACTACTAGCCTCAGAAACTCGGCGTTCTAACGGCCCAACACCACTTCTGGTCACCTATAGTGGTACAAAACACCGTTAAGCGACCAAATAAATTGCAAACAACAATTATAGGAACACGCAGGTTCCTCAAACACATGTATATTCATTCCTAAGTGGACATTCATGGGTTCTTTTACTGTTATAACGATGACGCACACAATGTGCTCACCACCCCTTAAAAAGAATTCGCCCACGAATTCACTTTAAGCCCGACCAAAACCAGTAGTCTGATACCAAATTGTAACACCCCCTATCCGTCACATAGCATATAGCAGTAGGTCCGGTCGGGGCCCGACGTCGTATGCCACAGACAGACCGGGTGGTTACTTATGGAAACCATCCAACCAATATCAACGTCCTACACAGAGCATTCTAGCGGAAGCAGTTTATAAAAGTTGTAACAAAGAACCCAGCATTAAAGCATGAATGTCCACTAACCAAAATAGGAATGTATACAGAATACCAACAAAAGCCTTAAGGCCTTACAAAATGTTTCACTTGATATTACATGATTTACAAACCACGGCACGTAGGCCGGTCATACATGAATAAAACAGTAAACACTTCCATTTGGGCCATCGAGGGCCGGCTTCGCAAAAAGGGCTTTAGCCCGCTATTGACCGCTTGGTCCCGCAGCACCTGCAAGCAACAAACCACCGCACGGTGGCAAAACAAGGCAACGGTCAGCAATGTTAACCAAATTATAACGATCCCGCCCCCAACTCGGGGCGGTGATGCTCCTTCCCTGCATTTCATTAACATCAGCGAGCAATATATATATAGCCATTCCATCACAGACGTTGGCTCGCACGGCCACACGCCCCGTGCTCTCAGGGAACATTCTTGGTGAACCGGTCTATGTCACGTCAATTAAAGCCATAGACATTCCGGACTCACCACCGCCACTTTGACGGCCAAACCTATGAGCAATTTGTCTTCTTGGCCTGGGTCACGACAATTTAAGCCATCGACCGCCAAAGACCCTAATCTATGTCAACGGCAAGTGTCACGTGCCTTTAGGTCTCTTTAACCGAACGACATAGAACGGGTACGGTTCCATCTAACCCGTGCTCACATCGCAACAACAATTTAAGCCATATGCGCGGGTCAAACTTCCACCGAGTCCCATTTCCATCACAAGTCACATAACCCGGTTATATTCAAGTTGGCTCTCAGGCCACCAAGTTGGCAAGATCTCGTATCCGCCCAGTTTTTCGGGTGCACCTTTGGGTTAGTCCCCAAGGCTCCCTGCTGCAATCTACCGCGTAGAAAACCCGAAAAACAACCAATAGCACGGAGTCTTCTCCGGCATTATGCAATGCAACATCACCGATCCATACCAACATGTCCGGGTAGGCTTCACACATCATGTCTATGTCCGTTCTCGCTTACGGACTCTAAACAACGGGGACTTCACATATCTACCAGAAGGAACGCCTCCAACTCTCCGCAAACTCGCGAGAGCGGGCTTCCTATGCAAAGAAAGAGAGCTACTCATGCTCAAGATGAGGATCGTTCCTCTTTGGCGCCATTGAAAAGTAAGCGGATGAAAAGCACCGCACTAGCTTTGCCTCCGTGGATCCGGAGTCGGCTCGCGATTTGGAGCTTCGAAGCTCCTCCAATGGCGGGATCTAGCTCCTTCTTCCTTCCTTGGCTCTCCTCTCTCTCTAAGGTTTTAGAAAGATGATAACTTAAGAAAAGTGAGGGTTTCTAAGTCCAATCCTGGGTATATCCCTTCAGGAACAACCCCCAGCCGTTGGATCTCAAAATAAGGAAACGAACGGCTTTGATTCGGGACTGAAATGCCCAATCTGGACCGAACACGGCCTGGCACACGCCCGTGTCCAGGGTCGTGTGCCTCATTCGCCGTCAAAATCGGCTCGCCTGGAACCTCACACGGGTATCGAACACGCCTGTGTTCGAGCTGACACGCTCATGTACCATGTGACACGGCCGTGTGGCCGGCCGTGTACCCCTATCATTTTTCCCCGAAATTAACCCGAGCACTACACGGGTCTAGGACACGCCCGTGTCCTTACCCGTGTCACCTCAACACGCCTGGACCCCAGGCCGTGTACACGGTCTCGACACTCGACACTTCGTCGAGCGAAGATCGTCGACCTGATGACACGGCCTTGGACACGCCCGTGTCCTAGGCCGTGTGCCTTGTCTCGACACAATGTCGAGACCAAAGTGTCGACTTCCCGGGACGAGTGTCGACACGGGTTGACACACCCTGCGACACGCCCGTGTCGCAGGCCGTGTGCCATGTCTCGACACTTCGTCGACTGCAGAGTGTCGACTTCGCGGCTAAGTGTCGACACGGGCCGACACGCCCTGCGACACGCCCGTGTCGCAGGCCGTGTGTAAGACCCCCCTCCCCCTTACCAAGGAGGGCTACCGGATCTTATGCCCAGAACCGCAGTCTTACGGTGGCACTAACACACGGGTTAGTCGACACCGCAACACGCCGATCCTGCCGGCTAGTACGATCATAAACCTGTAGGCCAATATGAGAAGAAAGAAGTAAAACTGTATATGTAAAAATACCAGTCCACAAGCCACTGTATAATCATGAAAAAGAGATGAATAGTACATCATATAGTCCACAAATAAGTACAACTGAAAGAGTAAAAAGGGCTTATGCCCAGTACATCAAATCTCTCTCTCTCACACAAAATAGTAAATGCGGAAGCTAAACTAGAACATCAAGACTCGTCCCACCTGAGGACGCACAGTAGTAGTGGTAGCCTGCTGAAACGGTATCTGCTCCTCATGTCCTGCCTCCTCGACGTGCTGGTGCTCCATCTCCACGGGCTCCTAAAAATAGTTGGTCACCGACCATTAGTCAAAAAGACTAAGTCGTTTCCTCCGCACCTCGCCCCGCAGCTCCTAGGCACCGAGCGGGAGGACGAAGCGGAGGACAACAAGGGGTAGCAAAATGGAAGCAGGTGACAATATCTATCTAAAGTGGTACTAAGTAATGAAATTCTACACTAGCAATGCTAAGTACAGTACAAGTAGTAAGTAAGTAAGTGCGGTGCAGTAAAGGAGAGTAAAGAAGCAGCAGTATAAACAATAAATAAACTAAGCTACCACTAAGCTATCATCCAAACGTACCCTAACTTATATAAGTGCCCATACAAATATATAAGTTAGGATTTCCGGAAATTTAACTTATCATATAAAAGAGCCCATACTAATTTATATGATAAGGATCTATGAAGCGTATGACCTAATATGAATGAATGATATGATGCAATTTTATGCGCAGGCAAGTGCAACTCACACACAACGACTCTGTGATCACAGACCTTTAGTTCCCACTTTTTGAGAGCTAGCATCACTCTCGGGTACCACCGCTGTGGCTACGACAGCAGCGGAGCGGGCGTCTCCGCTTCTAGACCGGTATGCACACTACCAAGCCTTAGACCCCTCTCATACGCCTCTGTACACGTCCAAGGTGCACTCTAGAGTCTCGCGTACGTACTTTGCTGACAAACCCGTCAGTCTTGTTGGGTCGGATGTGTGTTATCGGGGGTCGTCCTCCAGACCGCAGTGTAAAACAACCCACTGGCCCCTCTAACTCCCACAACCGCCTGGTGCACCGTACTGCCATCGGTGTGACGATCGGCCAGTACCGCATGCCCCGCCACGATATTTATGCACATACAAGTAATTCATACCGAGCCTCCCGCTCGCAGGACCAAAACCCGTCCTGAATCCCTCAAACCCAAACCCGGGTGAGAACGCACATTTAGTGCCTTTATGTCAATTCCCTCCAACCCTAAACGGGTGAGCATATATCATGAAACTCTCCAACCCCAAACACGGGCGAGAAGGTACAACCATGTCCTAACCTATTAAGCTACTCTTGTCTACGGTTTATTATACTTAGAGATTTAAGGTTAATCCCAGGACTGCCCCCGGTATTCCCTGTGAAGGGCTCTCAAGGGGCACTAGGAACTGTGTTGGGATTACGCCCAGCGTTCCCTTTCGCAAGGATACTTATTTTAGTTGATGACTACCCATGTATCTCCCCAGCTCTCCTTATTGCTTAAGTATAACCCTAGTGACTTAAGGTATTACCGGGAACCGACGGTCTTCCGCCGATCCCCCACTCCAGTTGATGACCAAGACTTGCACTTTTGATCCCTCACTAAGACAAATCTACCCACCAGGGTTACTCATGTTGAACTCTCTCTTATTTCTGCCGATAATCAATCCCCTGGTAATTCCCCTAAGGTAAGACCTATTTGTGTTATATGCAGACCATGACCTATGTTTACCCTAGAAATGTGATCTTCCAAAACTTAAGGTATCTTGCCTCTAATTAATTATCCTAAGGTATTATGGACTAAGGGAACTACCCTAAGGATTCTCATAATTTTTCCTGGCCAAATGGTCATTTAATTAATTCTTTTAATTTAAATGCTCGGCCACTTTACACATGAAGTGATTTAATTAAGCATCCTCTGACTTAGGAAATTTTTCCTGAGATGTATATTAACCAAATATCACTGCCTTCAGAATTTCATAATTTTCCTTAAATTATTTATTGTCATTTTCTATTTAATAACAATCCCGTATAAATTCCATTTTACACATGAAGTATAAGCATTATATTCTCAAAAATTCCAGAAAAATTACAGAGCCTTTAAGACACTAAATTATGGCTATTGGCAGAGAATCATCAAAATTGAATGTAAGATGGCCTATGGGGTTCCATTATAAGTTATTTACCAAAATGCCATTGTACTAATTTAACACAAGTAATGCATCCAATAAATTCTGAGAAATTCATGAAAAACTCATAACAACATTTTATGACAGTAGAATAAATCCCAAATTTTTCAGAGGTATAAATATATCATTTCAAGAATTATCATGATAAGGGTAAAATGGGAAATTTAGGGTATCTACTCCAAGGTTCTTCAAAACAGAGAAATCATAATTTTCCTAAGTCAAATGTGATGTAATCTATGCCTTGGCAAAGTTGTTTGGATTTGTACTTGAATAAATCCCTATTTTCCAATTTTTAATTCCAAAATAGCTATTTTTAAAATAAATTCCAATAAATGGAATTTTGATTCCAAAAATTCCCTTATTAATTTGAGGAGTGAAATTTACCCTAATGAACCACTGTAAATAATTTCATGACTCATGCATGTAACTATTGGGCTAAATTCACCAAATTGCATTTTTACTATTTGCACACCAAGCCTTAACATAGGCTAGCACATGCAAGTGGATTCTCCCACATGCAGTGATCCCAAGGTGCTGAAAATTTTATCATGCACCAAGGGTGACCTCACTGACCCACCACCAAAATTTGGGGCCATGGGGAGGAGTAGAACTCCATATATGCCATTAATTTAAATTTTGATATTTTACAAAAAAACTATAGGAAAATGTTTTCTAAAAATTCCTAAATTTTGGCAGGAGGTAAGTAAGCCCTAATCATGCATGAGCCCAAAATTTGGGATCATGGTGACTAATATTGAGACCAGGGCATCCATTATAATTTTTGTCCTAGTCTAGGACCAGTCCTAAGAGAAATGTCCTACAGGGCTGTATACTACTCCAAAATGTATGTTTAGGGTGGCATTTTAAAGGTAAGACCCTAGGCTACATTTTTCATTGAGGGTCTAAGGTCTGAAAATGCCTCTAGGAGGCCTAAATTTAACATGCAAGAGGGCTGAATATATGTGACAGAAATGTTACTATTCATTTATTAAACTGATTTATATTAAAATCGGCGCACGAATCTTAAAGCAATAATTGACGGGATCGGGTCATCGTCTACCTCCAGCCAACGGCTGAGATCGAGCCGACCTGGAACGATTTTGCCGGCGGTTTCCGGCCAGCTGAGACGTCGCCACCTCCGGCCAATGGTGCCATCACCTTCACGGTGGTGGTGGCTATCGTTTCCCGGCGATGGGGCGGCGGAAGACGGCGGCGACGGCGATCCCGAGCGGTTTCAGAAACTTAGGATTTTCTAGATTTTCTCACATGGCATCGGGCTCAATTGAGCCCGATCTCTCGCCTATTTGATCTAAGAAGCTAGTGCGGGTAGAGGTGAAGTGAAACGCACCATAATCGGGGCTTGGCTGCGGGTCAGGCGGCGGTTTGCCGTGGTGGTGGTGCGCCGGCGAGCTCCTCCCCGAAAGTTGCATTCTCCACCGTTCTCCATGTGTAAAGTAGTCGAATTCCACTCCTCTCGGCCTTCTGAAGCTGATGGTGAGCTCTGTTTGGACTGAGGTGGGCTATAAGTGGAGATATCTCCAATGCTAGCTCGGTTTTGGGCTTTGGAGATTTCACCCAGCTGCCATGTGGCTCTCAGCTCTGGAATTCTGCTGGAAATGAAGAGGGGAGGTCAGCCACTTGGTTTTGGGCAGCCTAAGTCAGCTGATGGGGTGGCCATGTGGCCACCATTTCCTTCATTCCTCTTTCTCTCTCCTCTTCTCCTAAAATTTCCAAATTTACCCCCTTGCATGCATTCTCTCTCCTGATTTAGAGGGGTAGGGTTGGTCTTGTTCACTTGGGCTGACTATGGGCCAATTTTGGTGGGCTTGGTCCAAGGGGAAATGACTTGGCCTTCATTTCATTCCTTAGGTCAAATTGTTGACCAATTGACTTTTGGGGTTGACTGGTCAACTATGGTGGGTGGACTGGCCCCACCTGGTGGAAATGGGTCTAGTGGCACAACCCAACTTGGTTTGGGTCAAGGGGGTGCCCCACTTAGGATTAATTAGGCCTATGGGTGTGGGTTTGACCAAATTAAGCCCAAGGTTGACCTTGGTCAACTGGGGTCAAAATGTTGACCCAGTGACATACCCTAGGGTCCACTTAGATTGTTTTTAGGGTTAGGGCAATGTGGTGGGGTCATGGTGTGGCTAGGGTCCCCACTTAGGCTAGTTTGACCTAGTTTGACTATGGTCTTATAGTGGGCCCCACATGGCTACCACCCACTACCTGGGGTCAAACCTAGCTGGTCTCCTCAAATCTCACCCCATGCCTAACCCAATCTAAGTTGAGGGGTCTAGAAGTAACATGGGATGTTACAAATTCCAATAAACAAGAAAATAATTTCGTCCCCGAAATTCAAGTTCGGGTCTACGGGGTTCTAATTGCAAGAATTATCAAGAATCTTAAAAGCATAACTTAAATGTACCTGATGCGAATAGCTCCGGGTGTTGCTCCAGCATCAGATCTCTCGGCTCCCAAGTGTGCTCTTCCCGTCCATGGTTGGACCACAGCACCTTCACAAGGGGAACCTTCTTCTTCCGCAACACTCGGATGGCTGTATCGTCAATCCGGATCGGTTCCAATCTCACTGATCTGTCAGGCTCTACTGGTCCGGCTGTAGTAGTAATGTGCTGCTCCGGCCGAAGGAGAGCTCTCCGTAAGGAAGAGACATGGAAGACGTCATGTAGTGCACCCAACTCCGGTGGCAGCTGCAGTCGGTAAGCTAAGGGGCCGATCCGCTCCAGGATCAGGTAGGGCCCCATGTATCGTGGACTGAGCTTCTTGTGCCTCCGCACCCGTGAAACACCGTGTACCGGACGTATCTTCAAGAATACCCTGTCTCCAACCTGGAACTCCACCTGCCGGTGCCGAGCATCATAATACTTTGCCTGTCTGCTCTGGGCCTCCAGTAGCCGATCCCTGATCAATCGAATCTGAGCCTCAGTGTCCTCTATATAATCGGATCCCAGAGCCCTGGTGTCCACATCCTGTACCCATGATAGCGGTGTCCGGCATCTCCTCCCATAGAGCGCCTCGTACGGAGCCATCCTGATGCTAGCCTGGTGGCTGTTATTATACGAGAACTCGATCAATGGTAGCAGCCTCTCCCAAGGCCTCCCCGTATCCAATATGCATAATCTGAGCAGGTCCTCCATGGTCCGGATGGTCCGCTCGGTCTGTCCGTCGGTCTGCGGGTGGAAGGCGGTACTAAAGGTAAGCCGAGATCCCAAGTGAGCATGCACGGCCCTCCACTCGCTCGAAGTGAACCGACCATCACGGTCCGAAACAATAGTCCTGGGGATACCATGATATCTGACGTAGTGCTCCACAAATAGTCTCACCAGAACTGCAACTGGGGCATCCTTCCGAACTGGAATAAACCGCGCTACTTTGGTCAATCTGTCCACTATAACCCAAATAGAATCATGCCCAGAGTGGGAGCGAGGCAATCCGTGTACAAAGTCCATAGCAATGTCCTCGAACTTCCACTCTGGAACTGGCAGTGGCTGTAGTAAACCTCCCGGGCTCTTGCATTCTGCCTTCACACGCTGGCAGGTCTCGCAATGGGTCACAAAATCCGTGATCTCCCTCTTCATCCCGGGCCAATACATAGATCTCCGCAAATCTGCCCACATCTTGGTGATGCCGGGGTGCACTGAATATCTCGAGCAATGTGCCTCTCGGAGTATGTCATCTCGAATACTGCCCCCTGCTGGTATGTAGATGCGCCCCCGGAACCGAAGAAGATCATCCTGTAGTGTGTAGTCCTCGACCTTGCCCCTCTCTAGGGCACTGAAAACCGGCTGTAACGTAGCATCCAGCCTCTGATGCGCTCGGATGCGCTCCTGTATATCATCGCAGCTGATCACTGAGCTCAAATACTCTCTATATACCACTGGCTCGGTCTCGGACACCACGGTAATGTGCATGTCCTCCATCATCTGAAGTAGCTCCATGGACATCAATCGGGGCTCCGGTCCAGAAGTGCCGGCCCTCCTGCTCAAAGCATCCGCAACCGTGTTCGCTTTTCCCGGATGATAGTGGATCTTGTAATCATAATCACAGAGAAACTCCAGCCACCTCCTCTGTCTCAGGTTTAGGTCCTTCTGAGTATCGATATACTTGAGATTCTTGTGATCTGAAAAGATGTTACAATGAATCCCATATAAGTAATGCCTCCATATTTTCAGGGCGAAAACCACAGCCCCGAGCTCTAGATCATGTACTGGATAGTTATGCTCATGCTTCTTCAACTGTCACGAAGCATAAGCGATAACGTGTCCATGCTGCATCAAAACTGCACCCATCCCCTGGTAAGAGGCGTCCGTGTAGATCTGGAATCCTTCGCTCCCGGATGGAAGCGCAAGAATAGGGGATGAGATGAGCCTGTCCTTCAGCTCCTGAAAAGCCGTCTCACACCGCTCTGACCAAACAAAATCTGCATCCTTCTTCGTCAAGGACGTGAGGGGGAGTGCTATCCTCGAGAACCCCTCCACGAACTTGCGGTAATAGCCGGCTAGTCCCAAGAAACTGCGGATGTCAGATGCGGTCTTCGGCCGTGGCCAATCCCTCACCGTCTCTATCTTGGCTGGGTCCACAGCCAACCCAGCCCCACTGATCGTGTGCCCCAGGAATGCCACCTCCTGCAACCAGAACTGGCACTTCGAAAATTTTGCGTACATCTGCGTCTCCCTCAACCTCTGCAGGACCTGTGCCAAGTGCTCCGTATGCTCCTCCTGAGTCCGAGAATAAATGAGGATGTCGTCGATGAATACTATCACGAAGCGATCCAAGAAAGGCTCGAAGACACGGTTCATCAGACTCATGAATGCAGCAGGAGCATTCGTGAGCCCAAAAGGCATCACCGTGAATTCGTATAGTCCATAGCGCGAACTGAAAGCCGTCTTCGGTATGTCTTCTTCCCTGATACGGAGCTGATAGTAGCCGGATCGCAGATCTAACTTGGAGAACCAGAATGCTCCCTGTAGCTGGTCAAATAACTCATCTATCCGAGGCAGAGGATAGGTGTTGCGGACCGTCAACCGGTTCAGCTCCCGGTAATCTATACATAATCGCAGTGATCCGTCCTTCTTCTTCACAAATAGAACTGGTGCTCCCCATGGCGATGAACTAGGCCGTACAAATCCTGACTCGACTAGCTCCTGCAGTTGAGTTCTGAACTCTGCTAACTCTCTAGGAGCCATCCTGTAGGGTGCTCGGGACACCGGCTTCGCTCCCGGCACTAGCTGGATCCTGAAATCCAAGTCTCTAGCAGGCGGTAGCCCGGGCAATTTCTCCGGGAATACGTCGGCGAAATCCCGAACCACCGGAATATCTGAGATAGTCGCCTCCGTTCCCACCATCTCGAAGCAGACAATATAGACTTCTTCACCCTGCTCATGGGCCTTCACAGCCTGTATAGAAGATAATAGTAGGTGGCAGATAGGCTGGATACCTTCAACGATAACATGGGAGTCGCCATGTCTCAGCGTGATCCTCCTGGACGGACAATCTATCTGGGCATGGTTCCGATGCAACCAGGCCATGCCCAAGATCAAGTCAAAGTCTTGCAGCTTCAGGATAGTTGCCGGCGCCTCGAAAGCCTTGCCGCCTATCTCGGCCTCCATGTCACAATGTGCAGTAGTCCGCAGCTCCGATCCATCGGGTAGGCGTACCCTCATCTCTAGTCCAGGGAACCTCTCCACGCCTTCGAGTCCGTCGATGAAGGCCTCGGAATACGAACGAGTGCGAAGCACCCGTGTCGAAAAGAGTATGAGCGGGCTTGCCGCTGATCATGACTATGCCTGAGGTTTGTTTATGTGAAGGTTAATGGTTATCCTATGGTTCCAAGTACTATATATATATCATTGGAAAATTTAAGGAAACTCAAAATTAACTTCAAGTACCTGTAATGACCTCCTCGGGATTTCTCGGCTCTGTGAGGTCCAAGGCGTATATCTGCTCCTGCTCGCGCCTCCTGCCATGATATCCCCGGCCTCGGCCTCGTCCTCGGCCTCGTCCTCGGCCCTGTTGTACGTGGGCCACTGGAGGTGGAGGAGGAGGAGGGGGATGGAATCGATGCGGGCACTCCGACCTGATGTGCCCTGGCTGGCGGCATCCATAACAAACCACTTGTCGGTGGCCTCGGTCATCCTGTCTCCTCGGATCGTGCATCTGTAGAGGTGGGGGAGCCAAAGCTGGAGGAGGCCCCTGCTCCTGCCTGAAGTTGGGACGACGACGTCCCCCACCCCTCCTGTATCCAATGGTCCTGCCCCTCTGAGAGCCCCTACTGCTCTCACCTGATGTCGATCCATCAAATGGTCTCTTCCCTCCGGCTCGCACCATCAGCTGGTCAGCCTCCAGCTTCTTCGCCATCTCGATGATCTGCCTGGATGTGCCATGTGAAATGAATAACAGAGCCTGCCTCAGATCATCCCTGAGGCCCCGGTAGAACCTCTTTGCGTACCTCCTGTCGTCGGTGTCCTGAATCCCCGCGAACCTGGCCAAGTGGGAGAACTCCCTCTGGTACTCTATCACAGATCTGGTCCCCTGCTTGAGGTTCAAAAACCTCTCCTCCAAGGCATCCCTGTCCGTAGCAGAGACGAAGTGCTCCAGGAACACATCGCCAAACTCCTCCCAAGAAATCTCTGACAACTCAAAGTCCGCATAAGTAGTCTCGCGGACTGACTTCCACCATCTCTTCGCGTGGGCCTCTAGCACGGAGGTGGCTAGAGGTACTGCCTGGCCGACTGGGCAGCTGATGCCCGCTAAGATCTCGTGTATGGCCTCCAGCCATTCTTCCGTCTTCACTGCATCCTCTGTCCCACGGTACGTCGGTGGGGACAGGCTCTTGAATGCACTCAGCCAGCTCGACCCCGGATTTGGCTGTGGAGCCGGGACTTGCTGGGCTCTAAAGGCATCCAAAATCGCCGTCAGGGTCTGCCCCATCTCCGTATGTAGGAATGGAGTGGCAGCTGGAGGGGGAGGAGCCACATTTTGCGGCGCTGCGACCTGTGGAGGTTGCATAAAGGTAAGGTTAAAGCAAAATTGGCCTATCAAATTGTACTTTGTGGACCATTTCTGTGACTTTTGTACATGGGCACACCACTGCTTCCGCTGCATAGTTTGTCCGCAAACTAATGCTGGGGCGGGGGTGGTCCCATGTTGTGGACTTCTTTCTCATATGATCGTTGTTCAAGTGATACCAGTTTGTAAGACCCCCCTCCCCCTTACCAAGGAGGGCTACCGGATCTTATGCCCAGAACCGCCGTCTTACGGTGGCACTAACACACGGGTTAGTCGACACCGCAACACGCCGATCCTGCCGGCTAGTACGATCATAAACCTGTAGGCCAATATGAGAAGAAAGAAGTAAAACTGTATATGTAAAAATACCAGTCCACAAGCCACTGTATAATCATGAAAAAGAGATGAATAGTACATCATATAGTCCACAAATAAGTACAACTGAAAGAGTAAAAAGGGCTTATGCCCAGTACATCAAATCTCTCTCTCTCACACAAAATAGTAAATGCGGAAGCTAAACTAGAACATCAAGACTCGTCCCACCTGAGGACGCACAGTAGTAGTGGTAGCCTGCTGAAGCGGTATCTGCTCCTCATGTCCTGCCTCCTCGACGTGCTGGTGCTCCATCTCCACGGGCTCCTAAAAATAGTTGGTCACCGACCATTAGTCAAAAAGACTAAGTCGTTTCCTCCGCACCTCGCCCCGCAGCTCCTAGGCACCGAGCGGGAGGACGAAGCGGAGGACAACAAGGGGTAGCAAAATGGAAGCAGGTGACAATATCTATCTAAAGTGGTACTAAGTAATGAAATTCTACACTAGCAATGCTAAGTACAGTACAAGTAGTAAGTAAGTAAGTGCGGTGCAGTAAAGGAGAGTAAAGAAGCAGCAGTATAAACAATAAATAAACTAAGCTACCACTAAGCTATCATCCAAACGTACCCTAACTTATATAAGTGCCCATACAAATATATAAGTTAGGATTTCCGGAAAATTTAACTTATCATATAAAAGAGCCCATACTAATTTATATGATAAGGATCTATGAAGCGTATGACCTAATATGAATGAATGATATGATGCAATTTTATGCGCAGGCAAGTGCAACTCACACACAACGACTCTGTGATCACAGACCTTTAGTTCCCACTTTTTGAGAGCTAGCATCACTCTCGGGTACCACCGCTGTGGCTACGGCAGCAGCGGAGCGGGCGTCTCCGCTTCTAGACCGGTATGCACACTACCAAGCCTTAGACCCCTCTCATACGCCTCTGTACACGTCCAAGGTGCACTCTAGAGTCTCGCGTACGTACTTTGCTGACAAACCCGTCAGTCTTGTTGGGTCGGATGTGTGTTATCGGGGGTCGTCCTCCAGACCGCAGTGTAAAACAACCCACTGGCCCCTCTAACTCCCACAACCGCCTGGTGCACCGTACTGCCATCGGTGTGACGATCGGCCAGTACCGCATGCCCCGCCACGATATTTATGCACATACAAGTAATTCATACCGAGCCTCCGCTCGCAGGACCAAAACCCGTCCTGAATCCCTCAAACCCAAACCCGGGTGAGAACGCACATTTGTGTCTTTATGCCAATTCCCTCCAACCCTAAACGGGTGAGCATATATCATGAAACTCTCCAACCCCAAACACGGGCGAGAAGGTACAACCATGTCCTAACCTATTAAGCTACTCTTGTCTACGGTTTATTATACTTAGAGATTTAAGGTTAATCCCAGGACTGCCCCCGGTATTCCCTGTGAAGGGCTCTCAAGGGGCACTAGGAACTGTGTTGGGATTACGCCCAGCGTTCCCTTTCGCAAGGATACTTATTTTAGTTGATGACTACCCATGTATCTCCCCAGCTCTCCTTATTGCTTAAGTATAACCCTAGTGACTTAAGGTATTACCGGGAACCGACGGTCTTCCGCCGATCCCCCACTCCAGTTGATGACCAAGACTTGCACTTTTGATCCCTCACTAAGACAAATCTACCCACCAGGGTTACTCATGTTGAACTCTCTCTTATTTCTGCCGATAATCAATCCCCTGGTAATTCCCCTAAGGTAAGACCTATTTGTGTTATATGCAGACCATGACCTATGTTTACCCTAGAAATGTGATCTTCCAAAACTTAAGGCATCTTGCCTCTAATTAATTATCCTAAGGTATTATGGACTAAGGGAACTACCCTAAGGATTCTCATAATTTTTCCTGGCCAAATGGTCATTTAATTAATTCTTTTAATTTAAATGCTCGGCCACTTTACACATGAAGTGATTTAATTAAGCATCCTCTGACTTAGGAAATTTTTCCTGAGATGTATATTAACCAAATATCACTGCCTTCAGAATTTCATAATTTTCCTTAAATTATTTATTGTCATTTTCTATTTAATAACAATCCCGTATAAATTCCATTTTACACATGAAGTATAAGCATTATATTCTCAAAAATTCCAGAAAAATTACAGAGCCTTTAAGACACTAAATTATGGCTATTGGCAGAGAATCATCAAAATTGAATGTAAGATGGCCTATGGGGTTCCATTATAAGTTATTTACCAAAATGCCATTGTACTAATTTAACACAAGTAATGCATCCAATAAATTCTGAGAAATTCATGAAAAACTAATAACAACATTTTATGACAGTAGAATAAATCCCAAATTTTTCAGAGGTATAAATATATCATTTCAAGAATTATCATGATAAGGGTAAAATGGGAAATTTAGGGTATCTACTCCAAGGTTCTTCAAAACAGAGAAATCATAATTTTCCTAAGTCAAATGTGATGTAATCTATGCCTTGGCAAAGTTGTTTGGATTTGTACTTGAATAAATCCCATTTTCCAATTTTTAATTCCAAAATAGCTATTTTAAAATAAATTCCAATAAATGGAATTTTGATTCCAAAAATTCCTTATTAATTTGAGGAGTGAAATTTACCCTAATGAACCACTGTAAATAATTTCATGACTCATGCATGTAACTATTAGGCTAAATTCACCAAATTGCATTTTTACTATTTGCACACCAAGCCTTAACATAGGCTAGCACATGCAAGTGGATTCTCCCACATGCAGTGATCCCAAGGTGCTGAAAATTTTATCATGCACCAAGGGTGACCTCACTGACCCACCACCAAAATTTGGGGTCATGGGGAGGAGTAGAACTCCATATATGCCATTAATTTAAATTTTGATATTTTACCAAAAAAACTATAGGAAAATGTTTTCTAAAAATTCCTAAATTTTGGCAGGAGGTAGGTAAGCCCTAATCATGCATGAGCCCAAAATTTGGGATCATGGTGACTAATATTGAGACCAGGGCATCCATTATAATTTTTGACCTAGTCTAGGACCAATCCTAAGAGAAATGTCCTACAGGGCTGTATACTACTCCAAAATGTATGTTTAGGGTGGCATTTTAAAGGTAAGACCCTAGGCTACATTTTTCATTGAGGGTCTAAGGTCTGAAAATGCCTCTAGGAGGCCTAAATTTAACATGCAAGAGGGCTGAATATATGTGACAGAAATGTTACTATTCATTTATTAAACTGATTTATATTAAAATCGGCGCACGAATCTTAAAGCAATAATTGACGGGATCGGGTCATCGTCTACCTCCAGCCAACGGCTGAGATCGAGCCGACCTGGAACGATTTTGCCGGCTGTTTCCGGCCAGCTGAGACGTCGCCACCTCCGGCCAATGGTGCCATCACCTTCACGGTGGTGGTGGCTATCGTTTCCCGGCGATGGGGCGGCGGAAGACGGCGGCGACGGCGATCCCGAGCGGTTTCAGAAACTTAGGATTTTCTAGATTTTCTCACATGGCATCGGGCTCAATTGAGCCCGATCTCTCGCCTATTTGATCTAAGAAGCTAGTGCGGGTAGAGGTGAAGTGAAACGCACCATAATCGGGGCTTGGCTGCGGGTCAGGCGGCGGTTTGCCGTGGTGGTGGTGCGCCGGCGAGCTCCTCCCCGAAAGTTGCATTCTCCACCGTTCTCCATGTGTAAGTAGTCGAATTCCACTCCTCTCGGCCTTCTGAAGCTGATGGTGAGCTCTGTTTGGACTGAGGTGGGCTATAAGTGGAGATATCTCCAATGCTAGCTCGGTTTTGGGCTTTGGAGATTTCACCCAGCTGCCATGTGGCTCTCAGCTCTGGAATTCTGCTGGAAATGAAGAGGGGAGGTCAGCCACTTGGTTTTGGGCAGCCTAAGTCAGCTGATGGGGTGGCCATGTGGCCACCATTTCCTTCATTCCTCTTTCTCTCTCCTCTTCTCCTAAAATTTCCAAATTTACCCCCTTGCATGCATTCTCTCTCCTGATTTAGAGGGGTAGGGTTGGTCTTGTTCACTTGGGTTGACTATGGGCCAATTTTGGTGGGCTTGGTCCAAGGGGAAATGACTTGGCCTTCATTTCATTCCTTAGGTCAAATTGTTGACCAATTTGACTTTTGGGGTTGACTGGTCAACTATGGTGGGTGGACTGGCCCCACCTGGTGGAAATGGGTCTAGTGGCACAACCCAACTTGGTTTGGGTCAAGGGGGTGCCCCACTTAGATTAATTAGGCCTATGGGTGTGGGTTTGACCAAATTAAGCCCAAGGTTGACCTTGGTCAACTGGGGTCAAAATGTTGACCCAGTGACATACCCTAGGGGCCACTTAGATTGTTTTTTGGGTTAGGGCAATGTGGTGGGGTCATGGTGTGGCTAGGGTCCCCACTTAGGCTAGTTTGACCTAGTTTGACTATGGTCTTATAGTGGGCCCCACATGGCTACCACCCACTACCTGGGGTCAAACCTAGCTGGTCTCCTCAAATCTCACCCCATGCCTAACCCAATCTAAGTTGAGGGGTCTAGAAGTAACATGGGATGTTACACCGTGTGCCCAGTCTCGACACAATGTCAAGACCAAAGTGTCGACTTCCCGGCTTAGTGTCGACACCAGCTTGACATGCCCTGGGACACGCCCGTGTCCCAGGCCGTGTGCCTGCAGCCAGAACCCAAAACTGGCCCAAAACGTCCCCCGTCGCTCTTTTGAGTTTTGGGGTGTTACATGAGTTATACTTGCATGTTCATACCATAACATACTTGCATGACATAACATCATCATATAACCCTTGACACATATTGTATAAATTGTATGAGACTTTTTATACAATAGGCCTTGCAAAACACCCCTTGGTCTATAGGTTTGTGTGAACATTCCTATAGGCCATGGTTACTTACTTATTTTACCTTCTTGTACTTTTACTTGCTCACTATATTCATGTGTATACTCATACTGCTTAGCTACTATTTGCTTACTTATACTTGCTATGGTTATATGCTCATGTTAGACTAGTTCCGCCGTCATCTGCTTACTTTGTTACCCTCCACCTTCATTACCTTCCCTTTCCTCCTCCCCGCTCGGTGCCTAGGATCCATGGGGGACGGGTGGAGAATGATATGACTTAGTCTTTTAGACTAACGGTGGTTGACCAAATCACTTTAGGGGATCGTGGAGACGAACCAGGAGACGCAACCCTAGAGGTCGGTGCGCATGGAGACGGGGCAGTCTAGCACGGGAGTCCAGCCAGCAAGGACAGTAAGTCCCGACCATTAGTAGATATTATAAATTTGCTTCCGCGATTGAGTGATTTGTAGTGAGAATTTTGATGTATCGGGCAGGGGTCCTCTTTAGTACTTTGTTTTATCATTTCTGTGGACTCTCCCTTCATAGAGAATTATATTATATTTATGTGATTATGTGGGACAATATCTGATTTTTCATTACTCTTATATTTATTCTACTCTTCTGCGATCGGTATGACCGATAGGATCAGCATTTTGTAGTGACGACATTCCCGGGTGTGTTGGTGTCACCGCAAAGCGGCGGTTCTGGGCATAAGACTCGGTTGGTTTTGCAAAAAAAAAGAGGGCCTTACAGAGGAGGGTGACAACCACAAGAAGAAAGAAGACGAAGGTCTTCAAGAAAATATTCTGATCCTTTCAGCAAGATGATCGGAGGATTAAGGTGGATCTGTTCTACAAGTTCTTCAAGGAAATCAAGCTGATCAACATCAAGAACTTATCGATCCAGAGAAGAATCATTTTAGCCAGTTTGCTCATCAAGGATCTATCCTGTGCTGCTAAAATGAAGAATCTGAATTCTCAGATAAGTCAGATTACAGAATTGTTATTTTCTGAGAATATTTTCTTTCTTATTTACCTCTTAATTTTGTAAGATATCTTTGACATCTGAGTGGATATGAGATAAATTCTCTAAGTTGTAAGTCTGATTTATAAAGGCTGAGATAGGGTTCTTGAGAGACCTGAGGTAGGTGATTTGTGTGGATCACTGAGATGTAAGCCTGTATTATAAAGACTGAGGTAAGGTTCTTAAGGGACCTGAGGTAGGAAATTGGGTGAATCTCTGAGGTAGGACTTGTTAGTCTAAGTTGTAGGTTTCTTAACAGAAACTGTGCACGTAAGATTTGTTGATCTGAGTTGAAGATGAGGAGATATAACTTTATCTAACACATTGCTAGTGAGGAAGAAGGGGGAAAGTGGATGTACCCTAGATAGGGGAACCACTATAAAATTTCTGTGTACTATGTGGATTGTTTGTGATGTGTGATTGTGAATGTTTATTTTCAAGATTCTGCTGAACCTTTAGTACAAGTAACAAAGAAATTTAAAAGATACCTAATCACCCCCCCTCTAGGTGATTAACTACTCATAGATTTATCTTTCAAGTGATATCAGAGGGAGGTTTTTCAAAGAAAGACCTAATAGTCAGAAAAAGATCCTAAGGGAAGTTGATATATATCTGATTTCATGGCTTCAGAATCTCACAGAGAACTCAGTTCTATGAAGCTTTCTATTTGTACCAAGGATAATTTTGTTATTAGGAAGCAGGGGGTGAGATTGTTCATGGAGGCATCAGATCCCGAAATCTTTGTCACTGTACAAGAAGGACCATATATTCCCATAAAGGTATCTGTCTTAGATGCCAATGTGCACACCCCTAAGAGTCTGTCTGAGATGACAATGGATGAGGTGGTTCTTGCCAACATGGATAAAAAGCACAAAACATATTATGTATATTTTTTTGCTCATCAATTACAACTAGCATTTATAGCTGTAGCAAATAATGACTTTCAAATTTTTATGCTTTTTACTTTGGTTAGCAGTATTTTTAATATTGTTGAAGCTTCATGGCAAAGACGAGATAAACTTAGAGAGAATGAGATTGCTATAATTACTATAACATTGGATAATGAAAAAATTCATACGGGTCAAGGTTTAAATCAAGAAACAAGTATCAAAAGAGCTGGAGATACTCGTTGGGGATCACATTATACTTCTTTAGTGAGTCTAATACTTATGTTTTTTTTTCAGTTGTTGATGTGCTAGATGATATAAGATTAGATGGATCAGATTTCAAAAAAAAATTAGAGGTATCTGTTATTTTAACTTTTGTTCAAACATATGAATTCACATTCAATTTGCATCTAATGAAGCATATTTTAGGAATGACAAATGAATTATCACAGGTGTTACAAAAGAGGCCTACCTCAGCATATTTTAGGAATCAGAATATAGAAAATGATATGCACTTAGTCAATGTTTCTAAAAACGTCTGCAAAAATTTAGAGATGATGGTTGGTTAGATTTGATAAAAAAAGTTACATTATTTTGTGAGATTCATAAGATAGAAGTAATAAAAATGGAGTAAAACTTTAAAGTTTTGGGGAGATCAAGACGAAAGATCGATGAAAGAACTAATCTACATCATTATCGTGTTGAAGTCTTTTATGCAGTTATTGATTTGCAACTGAATGAATTAAACCATCGGTTTAATGAAGTCAACAGAGAGCTACTGATTTGTATGACTTCTTTAGGGCTCTGTTTGGGACAGCTCCGGCGGATTGAAAAGCTGCTGTCCGGATAGAGCTGTTTTAAAATAGATCTCTAGGGAGCAGTTTTGAAAAGTTGCAGGTGCTTGAGTGTTCTGTGCAGAAGTGCGCTTTGAAGAGCGATTTTCTATTTTTAGCTGTTTGGAGAAACAACTTTTGGAAGCTGTTTTTTAAAAACCTAAAATATATAAATATATAAAAATAACTGATAATATGAGTCTTTTACATAGTTCTAGAAAATAAAAAAAAAGTCTTCCAACGTCTGGCGACTGCTTTTTCCAATCCTTCTGATCACCTGTTTGAAAATAAATTGATATGTATCAAAATTTTGATAATTTAAATCTTTTACTTTTTTAGTAAAAGATGGATCAAATTTTTACCTCAGCGCACTGTATATTTTTTCGGCAATGCTATCTCGTACTGTAGACATATGTTCTGCTCCAGCAGCATCACACATATCGCCTTCAATATCATCCTCTGCCGCTGGATCTTCATCCTCTGAGGGAGCGAAAGAAGACTCATCAGTATTACAAGCATTAAACTCAGAGTCCCAGCGAGACGGATGTCTTCGAATGAATTTATGTAAGGTCATTGTCGCTAGCACTATAGAACGTTGTTTCTTGAAGTTGTACTGTGGCATTTTGCTCAAAATGTGTCACTTTTCTTCCACACTTCAAACGTTCGCTCGATCACACTGTGAAAAGATGAATGCGCTTTATTGAAATGTTCTTGTCTTCCTTGTACAGGCCGACTCCCATAGGCAAAGTCTGCCAAGTGATATCTTATTTCTGGATATGGCTTCAAATAACCAATCTGTAATTTCATTTCTTTGTTATTTCTGATCTTTCTTCTTTTACTTGTCGAGGAAGACGCATTCCCATGAGGTGTTGAAGCACCTCCTATATCTTCAGGACCACCTTTATTGTTTTTCATGTTATCTGCTACATCATCATCTTCCAACTGGATCCTCCCCACATCGGGTGACAAACTCCCAATTGAAGGAGCTCATGAGCCTTCTCCAGTTGCGACAACCTGACTGAACATAGTGTTCAGTTTCTCCTCCAACTCAGGTGCAATACCTCTGTATCGAAATTTTTTCGCCGCTGGAACAACCTGTTATAATCAATATATCAATATTACAATCTGTCAAAATAAAAACTAATTTTATGAAATCAAACATGAATTTGTTCTGACCTTAATCTTCTCTGCCCACCATTCTTCTGATGCAGCAATAGTTCTCTTCTCTGGATCCCAACCTAAACCAGTCTCGCCATATTTCAGCTCCTTCCATAACTTCCAATTCTTTTTCAAATGATCTCATTTATTTTTCATTTGCAATCGATCGTAGCTTTTCCCGGTTCGTTCTTTAAACCCCGCATTCAAATTTTTTCACCCTTCTTTGCTAAAGTGGGTGGTGGGCCGATTCCCCAAACCAATCTCTTTTATACAGAGATCACAAAATAACATCAATTCACCTGACTCCCAACTCGCTACGATTCCTCCTTCCTTTGATTTTACCATTATGCTATAAAAATGCAAATGGAGTTACGATTAGCAGCACAACAGTATAGAGTTAAATGGATCAATCATGGATTGACCCATTTAATTTATGTCCCTCTTTCCTGCGCTATTGCAAGGTTAGAACAATTTGTTCCCTGCATACTGATATTGAAAAAGTAGAAAGAAACATTTTGTCCTTAGTGTATCAAGTGAAGATGTATTATACCTTTGCTGTTTTGTTGAATTGAAATGAAGAAATTTCATTTTTCTGGAGGGAATCAAGAAATCAACAGTGCCTAATATAAGAAATCTCATTTTTTAATGAGAACTCAACTAAGATAAGGTGGTACTAATCTACTGTCAAGGGATGCAGCAACAAATTAAAACAGCCGCCCACCAACAATGTGCACTAAGGATAAGTACATATCAATTGAAAAAAAACTGAGAAAATTAAAAAAAACATGAAACTGAAAACACTCACAATATTCACACATCTAATTGGCGCAAAAATGAGCATGAAACATTGGTAACACTCAACTTGTAATGGCTGATACAAACTATATACATAAAGCTAAAATAATTAAGATTTACAAACGTTAAAGAAAAAGTCATAAATATTAATTTTGAATGGTGTTCATAACCTATAAAATGAATAAGCTGAAAACCAATCGAAAGCATACATTAATTAGAAGTCATGTTAGAAGGGAAAAGAATTTCATACATCCAACGCTGAAAGAAGACGTTGCAGATTACCTTTGCGAAATGACGTTGCAGATTTCTGAGGAAGGGAGTTATAGATCTGAAGCGGGTATGGCTTTGGAGCAGATTGCGAATTGAAGGCGAGGAACTCCTGGACGGGGTCGGTATTCCTGGACGGAGGCAGTGATGAAGAGAGGCATTGTTAATTGGGTAGGAGTTTTCAAATGGATAGAGTAGAGATCTAAGGAATGGGGATTTTGTGAAGGGAGATCGAAATACCTTGTTTATATTTTGCTGAGATTTGTGGTAAAGACAGGTGGAGAATGCGACGAGCTGTAGCGGAGAACGACGTAACTCAAGAATGTTCCGATCAATGAGATCTGTACATTTGCAGAAAGGAGTAATCAAGAGATGTTGAGTCGGAGTTGTGCGAGACGGATGAGTCGGAGATCTGCAGGGTAGAAGTTTGAAGAGAAGTTTCAAGATTGTAAGATTGGAATGATGGCCCTGCTTTAGATGCAGAAGTTGTGGAAGAAGTTGCAGATGCGGAAGTCGTGGAAGAAGTTGCGGATGCGGAAGTCGGGAAGTTGCAGATGCGGAAGTCGTGGAAGAAGTTGCAGATGCGGAGGTCACTAGGGTGCGGTGCGGAAGGAGAAGAACGCGGGATGGGAGAAGAACCGCAGCGGGAAAAAATCGGGAAGCAAATTTTTTAGGCGCTGAACGTAGGGGGTGGGGGAGGGGCTTCTGGAAAATTGCTCTGGGAGCAGCTCTTTGAAAAGCGATTTCATTTAAGAGTTGTCACAAACATCGACAAGAATAGCTCTGGCGGCTGGAAAAGAGCTTTTCAATCCGCCAGAGCTGTCCCAAACAGTCCCTAAATCTAAGTGAAAAAATTGCAGCGTTTGATATACAGATATTGATGTGTCTTGTCAAATTTTATCCATCAGATTTCTCTCAAACGCAGTTTATAACTCTTCAAAGTCAGCTTGAAACTTACATTTTAGATGCATTATCCCGAGCTGAATTTTGGAATCTTACGGGAGTTATCGATCTAGCGAAATAATTTGTTAAGTTTAAATTGGATATGACATATCCTCAAGTATTCAGGTTGATTAAATCGACATTATTATTGCTAGTTGCAGCCGCTACAGTGGAAAGAACATTCTTCAAAATGAAGATTATCAGTCACGTTTACGCAACCGAATGAGTGATGAATGTTTAATGACAGCTTATTGACCTACATTGAGAGAGATAAATTCAAATTAGTTGAAAATGAGTCAATTATTAAGCGATTTCAAGCAATGAAACACATCGAGGGCAATGATAATTGATTGTATGTGAATGTTAATTTTTATTATGCATTAATATGTATATTTTTTGTGAAACATTTTTAAATATTAATTTCCGCCCCCTGAGGTAAAATCCTGGCTCCGTCACTGACTACAACAACAGTAATTCATCAATGTAACAACAGTAAGGAAGATTGGAAGCATTCAACTCACAATGTAACCACCAATAGTAAAACAACAGTAATTCATCAATTCAGTTTTCATATTCACTAAGATCCAGGGCATTTACAACAAGACAAATGTTATGTGCAATCCAATAGGAACACTGTCTTTCCATGCTTACCAATCTTCTACAAAAGACTTCAAAAAAAGTCAAAATTACTCATTTAAGTACCTATTAATTATTTTGGCACCTACAAAAGTATTATTCATCAGCAAATATTAAGAAGATACAGATACTAAAAAAATACAAATTTAGTAAAAAAAAAAAGCAAATGTTGTACCAATCTTCAGCAATGTAAAGATGATACCTCCTCCAAGTAGAGATAATTAGAGGTATTGGGCAGTCATTGTGCATCTTAAGTTGCACAAAATGATTTCCATGTATAAATCCCATAAATATTTTTCTTCGTGAAGGCGGTGGCGTTGAATGCAATGATAAGAATGTAAAAGACTGAGACATGCTAAAATGGACCAATGTAATATTGTAACAAGATGCAATGATTAGTCTATCT